>JANRFK010004149.1:164018557-164065072 GCA_030068395.1 Apalone spinifera
GCTAGATGGACCTTTGGTCTGACCCGGTACGGCCGTTTTTATGTTCTTATGTTTTTTTTTGTGAGGCTAAATGCGCCACACTCTTCCAATTTCCTTTCGTAAGATCAGTTCTCCATTTCCCTGCCCACCCTAGTCACTCCTGTCTGCACCTGCTGCAGTTTCAGTTTATCTTTCTTGAACATGGGTGACCAGAATTGACACAGGATTCCAAACGAGGACTTACCCTGGCCTCTCTCTGAGTAATTCTCCTCAGTATCGACTGGAAATGCCTTGCCTAAGCCTTGTTTCCAAAAGACCCACTGTAACAGCATAAAAGTGCACACCAATGTCAGCTGGAGAAGCTGTGCAAAGCATTGCTTGTACAGCATAGGCTCAAATATAACTTAGTCGTTTTCTCTTGCCAATCCCTGCCATTTTGGGTCTCATGTCAATTTCCAGCGTGTTTCATGGAGATCCTTCCTTGCAAAGGGTATGTCTACACTACACAGCTTTTAACAACATAGCCTTGTTGCTAAAATTCAATGCGTATGAATGCTGTTTGTTGGCACTTCTACCCCCACTCCTGCAGGCAAAGCAGGGTTAGCACTTTCACTTGCCACAGAAAAACTTTTGTCATTCGCGCGTGGGGGAGAGGGTTAAGCACCCATGAACAACAAGTTTTGTTGATCACTTGCAAGCGTATACATAATCTAAATGTAGATTCGTACAGTTTGCAATTCTAGCAAGCTTTCCATTCAAGGATGTTAAAGGGCTGGAAAGGAATTCATGAAGTAAGCCTTACAGTGCACTTGTGGAGCATTACCATGCTAGGTTTACCTTACAGTGGGAAAAAGAGGCACCTATAATGTTGGTTGATTCACTGTTGGGTGAACCTTTAAACAAGATTGAGTCTTCCTCGAGTGCTGGTCCTTATGTGTGCTCCATGTGCCTCAGACAGGAAAGTTTTAGTAAGTAGTGTCCATGGCTCTGCACTTGCACAGTTCCTCTCCTCATACTCCGAGGCAGCATGGACCAACACCACTCCGAGGCCCCCACATTTTAGAACATAAGGATGGCCATCCTGGGTCAGGCCAATGGTCCATCTCACCCTGTATCCTGTTTTCTAACAGTGGCCAATGCCATGTTCTTCAGAGAGAATTAATGTAACAGGCAATTATCGAGTGATCCACCCCCTACTATCTGCTCCCAGCTTCTGGCAGTCAGAGGGGGTAGGGACACCTAGAGCATGGGGTAGTATCCCTAACTATCTTGGCTAATAACCATTGATAGACCTAACCTCCATCGACATATCTAATTCTTTATTGAACCCCATTAATGTTTTGGCCTTCACAAATTCCCCTGACAATGAGTTTCACAGGCTCTCTGACAAAGTGTTTAATAGGAAAGCAAGTTTAAAACAATTTCAATGGATGATACCTAGTTATTGTATTATGTGCAGGAATAAATAACACCATTCCTGATTTTATAGACCTCTGTCATATCCCCACTTAGTCTTTTCTTTACCAAGCTGATAAATCCCAGTCTTTTTAATCTCTCCTCATGTGGAAGTTGTTCCTTACCCTTAATCCTTTTGGTTGCCCTTCTCTGCACCTTTTTTGGTTCTAATAAATATATATTTGTGTTGGGGTGACTGAACTTCATGCAGTATGGGCATATCACGGGTGGGCAAACATATTTTTTATAGTGGCATTGTGATACTTGCTGTCTTTTTATCTATTCTATTCCTAATGCATCCTAACTTTCTGTGGTTGTGGTTGTTATTTTTTACTATTGATGCACACTGATTGGAAGTTTTCGGAGAACTGCCACAGCGACTCCAAGACCTCTCTCCTGAGTGGTGACAGTTAATTTAACTCCCATCATTGGATGTGTATAGTTTGGATTATATTTTCCAAGGTGCATTACTTTGCATTTATCAATATTGAATTTCATCTGCCATTTCCAGTCACCCAGTTTTGCCTGCTGCCTTTGTGACTCTTCATGGTCTGCTTTGGACTAAACAATCTTGAGAGGGTGCTTGTGAACTGTTAGCCATAAAAGACGAAGTGGCATCATGAGAACTGGAACCTAGATTTTAATATCACAGCACACTTTGTCCAAACTAGCGTGTCTCCTCCACCCCATTCATTTTAATTTTATTATCCAGCTGAAGGGTTTGAATTTCCTTGCTAATGCTTTCAGTTGCAATATTGCTGGTAAGGGCTTTTTCCCCTTTCCTAGTCCTTTTTTTTTTCTGGCTTATTCTTTCACTTCATTAATAGTGCTTCTTGTTCATTCATTTGTACTGTGTCCTGAAAGGCCGACAAAGTGGAAAAGTGGTGATAAGTGAAAACCAATATTTTGAAGGAAGGGGGCCACTAGGGTTTTACAACAAATCCTCATTGCCTTGTGCCTGTGTTGCAATACGCTTGCACAAATTGATTCTCTGTGTCCAGATTTCCATGGCTGTATCTTCAATTGTGTATGGGCACGTGGGAGTTTTGAATGCTCCCACCGTCCCCTGCTGGAAAATATGACTCTTTAAAATTAGGGGGAAACCATGGAGTTATTTTTTTCACAGCTAGCTATTTTCTCACTGCATAAGGGAGAGCTGAGGCATTCATTTCTCTTCCCATTTGTTGCGTGATTGTTGCTGACTAGGGACCCATTAGCAGAGCTGCAGCAAATGGTTTGCATATTTCTTCTTTGGTCTGACTGAGCCATTTCCTTTCGACGCATCTTTCTTTTTCCTCTAGCCCTTCCCTTGCAGCATTGATGTCCACAGCTGTGTTTGTGGATGACAGTGTATAATTTCGTTGACCCCTTTTCTCCAGGGTCATGTAGTCAGCTGGAGTTGAAGAGGTCGCACAACAGGAGACTGATTTAAAGTTCAAAGTCTTTCAGCACGTTTTAAAAGACAAAAATAAAATACATTCAGTGCCTCAAAGCATACGCTAGTGCATGCTGACATTGTTTTATGCTCGACTTGGCACGTTGTGAGTTAGGAGATTACAGCTGGATTCATCAACTCCATCCTCACAAATTCCCCAGATGTATTTCTTTATCTATTTCCCCTGCATGGCTCTACAAGCCACCTGTCAAAGTAGCTCTCACTAATGTTCTAACCGATCAGCTGATGTGCTTAAAATATGGGCAAAACCCAGGGTTTAAAGCATCAAGCCATGTCAAGTTAGTTCATTATGTGCCACAGTTGATACCAGATGAGTTAGGCAGGAGGTAAACAGATCGTGAGCTCTTTGGGAAGAATTGCAGCAGTACTTCAGCCTAGGGAGGATGACTTGCCGATTTTTAGGGAAAGCTGAAGTGGAGGTAATGCTTTCAGGTAATGAATTACATTGTGGTACTGTTTGTTAACCAGTGCTGAACTGCAGCTGGGAATTTTAGTCAAGTTTGGATGACTAGATGTCCTGATTTGATAGGGATAGTCCCACAATTTGGGGCTTTATCTTATATATTTGCCTATTACCCCGTTCTGATTTTTCACATTGGTATCTGTCAAGTACTTTGGGCATGTACGTTAAAGGCCATGTCTACAGTAGGAAACTATTTCAAAATAACTAAATTTGATTTAATAACTCCCGATTTTACAAAATCGAAATTGCATGTCCCTACTACGGGAAAGCCTCAAAATTAGTCTGAGGCAGGGTCTGCTAATGTGGATGCACTACCTCGACTTACAGCCCCAGGAAGCACTGGGGAGTAATATATTTGAATTACTCTGGGGAGTAGTTATTTCAAAATAGTGGCACTGGAGTGTTCACATTAACACTATTTTGAATGAACTATTTTGAAATTAGCATAATTCCCCGAGAAAAGCAGGAGTACTGATTTCAAAATAGGCGGCTCTTTATTTTGAAACAAGTGGTTTGGTAGTGTGGATGCTCCGCTTATAAATTTGACCTAAGGAGGGTTATTTCAAAATAAATTCTAGCGTAGAGCGGGGCTAACTGAGTTCGTTGTGTTTAGAGTATCACAATAAAACGAACTCTGTGTAATTAACTTGGCCATACTATACACTGAGTATATTTTTCAACACAAATGGTGATTTAGCCACATGTTTAGCCATAAGAGCAAGAACAGAAGATATAACATTTCTGTATGTGTATGCAATGGAGCTGAGTGAATGTTGATTGCTGAAGTTCTTCGTCACACAGCACATAGTCAATCTGTGGAACTCCTTGCCTGAGGAGGTTGTGAAGGCTAGGACTATAACAGGGTTTAAAAGAGAACTAGATAAATTCATTAATGGCTATGGATAAGGAATGGTGTCCCTAACCTCTGTTTGTCAGAGGGGGGAGATGGATGGCAGGAGAGAGATTGCTTGATCATTACCTGTTCGATTCACTCCCTCTGGGACACCTGGCATTGGCCACTGTCAGCAGACAGGGTACTGGGCTGGATGGACCTTTGGTCTGACCCAGTACGGCCATTCTTATGTTCTTATGAGTTTCATGGTTATAACAATGTATTACTGGGAGGTATAGCATCTAACAGCTCTTGGTTTTTAAAATAGAAAACCCTTGTGTTTGTGATTTTTCCCGGTGGGCACTGGAGATCGGTCGGGAAGAATTCCCACTGTAGAGGCAGTGATTGCAGAGGGAGGAGTTATGTGTCCAGGGTTGTACTTCTCTTTGACTTTGATTGTCCTGCAGATGGAGGGGAGTGCCTGCAGAAGGTGAACTCCTTGCACTGCTGCAGTGGAGCTGGTAAAACAGTTGTAGCAACTTGGAAACTCATCTGACGTCCTGTGGCCCTTTTCCACCCTCCTCTTTTAGAAGCCTCGAGAGCGTCAGGCAGTAGGAGGGTAGCCTGCTGCCCAAGGTGGATAGACACCCATGTGAATGTGTAGAGCTCCCAGAGTCGTGGAGAGAGGGGCAGAGAAACTGGGATTTGGTGAAGACATGGGGAGAGCTGCTGGTGCCTGGAGGTGGACATGAAGTGGGGCTGGATTATGAAGCCTGGAATGAGGGGGTAAGGAGAGCGTGGCCCACATGTCATTTTGGATGGATGGCAAAAGGAGGAGGGCAGGGGACAGGGGCATTTCAAAAGGGAATAGTTTTGTTGGGAGGATGCAGCTTTTGAATTTGTACTAGATGCAGGCTTCATGTTAATGTGTCCCTCTGCCAGTATGTGTGTGTCACTTTTCCTCTCCCCTGCCTGCTCCTTTCAGCCCTTGTTTTAACGTGATTCATGTATCTTGCTTACGGGTCTTGTGGAAGCGGGAAGTAATTCAGTCTTTTCGTAAAGAAGAGGAGAGGCACTTCTGAGGCACTGCCCAGGAGACAGGACTAGAGTGATTGGCTTGTGGTCTGAATCTTTCTGGGCAAATGCAAAAATCCACCCCAAATGAGCTTGATGTGTTTTAGTACCATGGTGCAAGCTAACCCTTCTCTCCCATACTCTGCCACATTCAATCCATGGGGGGCTAAGATAATCAGCCTCCGCAGCCTCTTCGCAAGCCCAGTTGAAATATAATCGTGTTAGTTGTACATTTTAAGGAGTAGAGAAATGTAGCTTGTCCTCTAATGGTCAGTGCTCGTCTGGGGAGGCTGCTGGCTCAGTTGTCTCATGTAAGGATCATTCTGATAGGATTAGTTAAACCAAACAGGCAGCTGTTCAGGGGTCTGTCTACAAGTGATGAAGGTTAAGGGGACGTTACACAGTTTTATCTGAGTGTACCTGGTGAGCTGAAATGGTAAATGTATATACTGAACCCCAAATAGCACGGGCCATTCAACACAAAGCTGAACTTGTTCTTTGCAGTTGTTGTGTTCATTCCCCTGTAACCAGAGAGGCAAGAGCAGGAACTCCCCAAGAGTATGAAGTTGGCCCCTAGGAGCTCAGGTTAATGATGCTGCTAATGATGTGGTATAATCTGGAAACGTATTAACTTTTTTCCCAGAGTAATTGAATTCTTCCAAACTGTGCCATGTTCTCAAGAACCCTTATGGCAGCTCCTATGGGTCAGCTCCATATGCCAGTAAGTTGCTGATCTATCAGCCCATTGCAAGCTGGGGATTGACAGTGTCACAGGAAATGACTTGTGTCTCATGGGGAAACTACACTCCTATGTGTGCGTGTACATATACATGCACACACACAAGTTCAATATTTGTTATGTGGTGAATGCCCTTCTCCTGTCTGATCAGTGAAGCATTCTATATGATACATAACCATTCAAAAGTGAAATGTGAAATAGTTCCAGTGCTTGCCAGATGCTTATCAAAGCCTCTTAGCTATGCAAGCTTGGGTTGGAAACCTCCAAAGCAAAACTAGGTCTCCTATGCACTGGACCTAAAATTATTTTTGCTGAATCAGCTGTTCAGGTTAACTAAGCGTGGATATGAGCAGATTATATTTAAAAGGAGTTTAGAAGCTCTGGTTGACTGTATAACTCACCTGGCTTTAGCTCTTGCATAGATAAAGTCTTTTTCAGGACATTTTCACTTCAATATTGTCTCCATTTTTTCCAGCTCACTGAATAGGTTGGTTTCAATTTGGTACAATTCTGGATAGAGGCACAGATCTTAATTTATGCAAATTGGTTTTTCCTGTAATGAAAGACTCTTCTCATAAAGTTTCAGCAACCTTTGCCAAAAAGAATGAGAATTAGATAAACTCTAGCTGGTTATCTGAGCCCAGTAATTTTTTGCCCTTTTTGTAATCTGCATCTCTAAGAGGCTTAACATTAGAAAATGTGTATTGCCAATAGGCATTTCCCATAGGTTATTTATGACCGGCATGGTAGTCATCAGTTGCTGGTAGGATTGGAGATGGCCACGTTGGTTTCATTATTGCCAAAACAGGTCAGGAAGGGCATGTCTACACAGCAGGGCTATAGTCGAATTAAGCTACGGAACTTCAGCTACATCAATTGCATAGCTGAAGTAGAAATAGCTTAAGTCAGCTTTAGGCACTGTCTACACAGCAGGAAGTCGAAGGAAGAACACTCTTCCTCTGACTTCCCTTACTCCTCGTGAAATGAGGGTCACCATGAGTCAGAGTAAGAAGTCCCCCAGCTCATCATTATTTCAAAATAAAGGCTTGCAGTGTAGACGTGCTTGTTGTTATTTCAGAATAGCGTCCGTTATTCCGAATTAATACAGCTATGTAGACATAGCTGGAGGGGGATCAACACTGAACTCCAAACACCCCATGAGTCTCTTTCTTATTTCTTTCAAACATTTGGTTTAACCCATTAGTGTCTGCAGACATATAACCATGACCATTCTTTTAGCCGATAGTGTGAAAAATCTCCGCATTTGAGGAGTTTAATTGTCTAAGGCTCAGTTTGAAAATTGATTTAAAAATGCACCTGCATTTTTTGCACATACACATGGCAACCATGTTTCTGAATCAAGTAGTTGGTTACTGTGGCTTGTTCTCATCTTCACTGTTTACATTCACAAATCTAGTTTTGTGAATACAAATTGAGGTACATAATTGTTGGCACAGTTTGGAAGCCTGTTTTGACAATGACTGAATATTTGGCTTATTATATGCAAACTTGGTACTGTACCTAATCTACCATGTGTGTGAATGTAATTCACTTATAATGGAAGTTGCATGAAATAGGCTGATATTTGCATAAATATGCACCGTTACATACATAAGTTATAGGGTGTTTTGTGCTGTTCTAACGAAAAAATTGCTCCAGTTTTTCAGCTAGTAATATGCAGACTTTTAGGTCATAATGTATATTAAAATTCATTCATTATTTTGGAAATGAATATAAAAATGACCAAGACATTTCTTTTGCATCTAATTTTTCCTGATTCAGAACATTTACACTTTGCTATGGCTCAAAATGAAAAAGCGAATGAAATGAAGCTTTTGCTGATGTCAGCAGTGAAATGGACAGAGCAAGAGGCGGAAGTTAGCTGCTGCAGTTGATGCATTCCAGGACTGATTTTTAAAGGATGATAATAATATAGAAATATTGCCACACAGTGCACAGAAAGCTGCCTCTTCATGGTTTGTCAGAGGTATCTGCTGGGGTGAAAAGTGGGGTAGCAGAGCTCATTTATGTAAGAAAGTGCTCTTGTCTCTATCACCCTTAGATGATGGTGTTTGGGATAATAAGAGATGCAGAAAATCAGCTATGTGACTTCCCTCCCCTCTAGCCCAAAAAAGTGACTACCAGGTTAAATTACTCATAGATCTTGCAGTAAGGTACAGCAGGAACTGCATTTGCATCAGGGAATCCGTCTGATCTACTCTGTTGTCATTTTGAAGGTATTCTCCTGGCAGGATTCCTTTTTAGACAACCCAGCAAGATAGGCTTGCCTTGGGATGAATTGGAACCGAGGATTCATTGGCTTTATCTCAGAACAATATAACAAATGTTTCTTATGACACAGTAAGGAAAAATATTACAGTGAAGGCTGCTTTTGTTTTAAAGCAGCTGGCACCAACATATTTCTGAGTAGGAGGGAGATAGCAGGGCAAGAGTTTGTCATCCCGATAATGGAAACATTTTTCACATGGTAGTTTTTAATTAGCGTTACAAATGTCTCTTCCCTACTGAAGTCTGTCTGTGCAAATGGAGGCAAAAAGAAAAAGCCCAGTTTCTGTTCTGCAGCAGTCCCAGGCCCGGGGTCTGTTTTGTATTAGGTTATTGTTGGTCACTCTAGCTGCCAACAAAACATTCCCATGTTGGATGCTGAAAACCCTCAGACGAGCAGGGGCCAAGTTTGTGACTCAGATGAGACACTTGCAGAAAGACACAAGTTGGCATTTGAAACCCACAGTGCATAGGCAGCTTGGAGAAGAAAAGGAGACACAGTATGTATGGTACGCTCTATCCCCATTGCTGGGGCCAATGTGCAATTGTATCATACACTAGTCACTGACGAATGGGCGTTTTCCTTGCAGTGCTGTGTGCCTTGGGCCAGGGGAAGGGCTATTGATCCTTAACTGCATAGGAAGAAGGTCAAAAGTTCTACTCTGTAACAACAGGACTCATATAACGAGAACAGTTGGAGTCAATATAACCTGCTGAGCAAGTACCCATAATTTCAGCTCCTTGCCACTCTCCTCAATTTTACTCAACTGCAAAAATACAGTGGAAGCCTGAGAGTGGGAGGACAGTTTAAATGTCATGGTGCCCTGTAGCTCTAGAGACCAAGTCTGCTCATGGTCCTGGAAAGATCAGATTTCGTGCGTAGACTTTGTTGTAATGCTCTTATGATGGATATGGCAACTTCCTGCTATATTCTTGGGAGACCTTGCTGAATTAAGTTTATGTATCTTTGTGATCCACTGAATCAAATGGCTGGTTTATGTCTGGTTTGCTCTACTGCACAGGGGCGGGACGCTACAGTGCTGGCTTCTGGGAAGGCTCACTTATACCTATCCAAACTGGGTACCCCAGAGACAAGGAGATGAAGGTCTTTTGGAGAAGCCCGAGTTTAACCTGACTAGGGGCTTGCTTCTTCATTATCAGCTTCAGCTGTTAGCTGGGTGGGACTTTTTCTACTAGGGCTATGCCCGGTGTATTGCCAGCAGTTACAAGTTGCCACACAGCTCTTTCTAAACAAGCACTTTTTTTCCTCTGTAAAAGCGTTACAGAAAATATATATAAAAATCCACAAATATTCCTGTACGCTTGCTGAATGCTCACCAGAAGTTACCCATCCATTCTATAGGGCCCTAGTATAATCTTGGTTTGTATCATTCTTAAGAACTTGCATAAGTTAAAAATACACCAAAACCAGAGGCAATGCAACTTGTTGATCAGATCTAGAGCAAGTTGAAATATAATCGTGTTAGTTGTACATTTTAAGGAGTAGAGAAATGTAGCTTGTCCTCTAATGGTCAGTGCTCGTCTGGGGAGGCTGCTGGCTCAATTGTCTCATGTAAGGATCATTCTGATAGGATTAGTTAAACCAAACAGGCAGCTGTTCAGGGGTCTGTCTACAAGTGATGAAGGTTAAGGGGATGTTACACAGTTTTATCTGAGTGTACCTGGTGAGCTGAAATGGTAAATGTATATACTGAACCCCAAATAGCACGGGCCATTCAACACAAAGCTGAACTTGTTCTTTGCAGTTGTTGTGTTCATTCCCCTGTAACCAGAGAGGCAAGAGCAGGAACTCCCCAAGAGTATGAAGTTGGCCCCTAGGAGCTCAGGTTAATGATTTTCACATTTAAAAAAAATACTGAGTTTGTGGGCCCACTTCTATGTGGGGAAGGGGAGGTGGAATGAATTCTGAGTTCTAACCCATCCCGACCCCTGAATTTGTGATTTATGTAACAGACATCTTGTAAAGAGGAAAGGAATATTTGACACTGGTCCATTAAGGACTCTAGTTAGGTGTTAGGACAGATCAATTCTTCCACTATGCAGCCGCATCTGAAGTATCCATCTTATTGGTCTTAAAGGGTGCTGTTCAGTAATTTATATAGTGTTTAGCCGAGTTTGGGGTGTGGATGAGAGTGGTCTGGCTCTGACTCAATCCTTATAAGGGCGCAATGATTCTTACAGACAGGGGGAGGAACTGAAACAAGTGGAGAAAGATATTGTTAACTGCTTCAATAGTTGTTACACAGCTGCACAGCCTGGGAATTGTGTTGGATACGTGTCTGCATCCTGACCTGGTAGCAGCAGGTGCAGAGGACCTTTTTCAATCTGCACTTATCAAGAAGTTTGTTTGTTTGTCCTCAGTTACATAGGTTGTTGTCGCCTACAAAAGAGAAAATTGAGTTGGGCTCTACAATAGGCCACTCCGGAAAATTTCAGCTAGTACTAAAAACAGCAGCCTAATGCAGGTGCTTCATAGCGGGTCAGTTATGGGTGGCTGCCAGCTGTTTTCTGGATGAGGTTTAAAGTGCTGATTTTGCCCTATAAAGTCCCAACTATTTTGGGCTCTGGTTACCCAGGAGACAGCCTGTTTCATTGTGGGGCACCACAGGGGCTGTGATTACATTTGCTGCTTGACACATTTGCTTCTCTTTTACATGAAGGGGGGTGATACAAGGGCATTTGCAGGAAGAACTCTGGCCTAGGAATGCATTCCCAGGTTCATTCTAAGGAACACGTATTTGTGGACCATCAAGCATGTGGCAGTTCTCACCACCTTTTTCTCAAGTGGTGTGATGACGAAGTGAGGACCATGATGGAACAGGCAATTTGTGGACATGAGATGGATTGGAGGGGGGCAGTTTCAGTGGGGTTGGAGAGTCATGTAACTGTTGATGCACTGGAAAGCTCTTTCAAAATTGGAGTGGGACCTAGAGCTCTGAATAAAGACTGTTAACTGGAGGAGCAAGTTGGAATTTGTCGGGTTTGGATTTGCTTAGTGTAAAAATAAGATTGGATACTTTTGTGCTAGCTTTGTTGTAATAGTTCTAATCTCCACTTTATTATTGTTCTGCTCAAACTGGATACTGTATCCACAGATAAACCCTTCTGTGTATCTCAGGTGCAGCTCTGCCCTGGTTTGGTCCATGAATCTGATCAGGCACATTGCTAAGCATTTCCTCTGCTATGCTGCCTGCCCTCAGTTTCAAATTGAATCCCGTGGGTACTGGTGTCCCTAAACAACATTAAAAAGATGCTCAGCATCTAGCAGAATTAGACCGCTCATGAACTGAGTTCTGCTAACTGCTATACCTACTTCTCTGATAATAAGGCAGGCTTCTGATCTGAGCCATCGTCTCAGACAAATTCCAGGCTAGATTCTGATATCCACCAGAAATGGATCCTGGCACTAGGCAGATTTCATGCAAGTGTGAAGATCTGCATGAAATATCACTTGGAAGTTCTGAGGTTATACCATGAGGTAGCTAGATGGTCCAAGGAAAAATTGCAGAGTCCAGAGGTGAGCAGCCGAAATGATAAGCAGTTCCGAAAACCTGATAGATGAATAAAGGCTAGAAAAACTGAGCATGATTAGTCTTAAGAAAAGAAGACCATATGCAAGACCATTTGTTGTTTTTAAAATATCTTCAGATATGTTAAGGGCTTTTACAAAGAGGATGGCGATCAATTGTTCTTTATCTCCACTGAAGGTTGGACAAGAAGTAGTGGGCTTAATCAGTCACAAAGGAAATTTAAGTTAGATATTAGAAAAAATTATCTGTCTGGGTAGTTTAGTTCTGGAGTAGGCTTCTAAAGAAGGTTGTGGGAACTCCATCATTAGAAGTTTGTATAAACAGGTTGGACAAACACCTGTCAGGGCTGATGTTAAGTATACTTGGTCCTGCCTCAGCGCAGAGTACTGAGTTAGATGAACTCTTGGGGTCCCTTCCAGACCCAAATGTCTGTGATTCTGTATTTACAGACACAGAGACTTTATTTAGCCTTTCTGTTTACAACACTCGATAAAAAACAAGTGGTGGCGTAGAAGAGAACTGCCCTGATAGACACAGCTGCCCATTGTTCCACGGCTGCAATACTGGAGTTATTTGATAACTCTCAGAAGTCGTGGTAAGGCCAATGTGCTAGTAAGAATGGGCATTTCTGAGTAAATTCCATGGATAACCCAATTTAAACACAGCAGCTCTCTGTTATGAAAGGAGTCTTTTGTCAGCAAGCCTGTGGAGCACAGAGAGTGCATATACGTGCGATCTAGCAGTACTTGTTGTGTGACTAAGACCCTTCCAAAGAGAGTATTTAAAAGGTGCCTTCTTTCTTATACACTGATCCAACCTTGTTCCTTCCTCTCCCTGTCCAAGCACATAAGCAAGCATCAGGTTTGGGAGGTCTCCAGAAGACCCTTTCTCCTTGTAAAGGCAGAACGGAAGGTTTGGCATAGAGAGTCTTTAATAAGCATTTGCTTTGCCTACTCTTTCCCATGCCATTAGATGCCAGGAACTTTACACTCCCTGTTTCCCTCCCCTGTGAAACCGGAATCAAAAGGCGCAGGCTGCCTTGGATTGTTGCCCACTGCCCCTATGGTAAAGAAAAGGAAAGCGTCACTTGAGTCCTGTGTGAATGTTGCCCATTTTACAGCTCTGAATTTACCCCATCTTCACAGCTCTGAATTCACCACGCTGGCTCAGCACACTGTATCGTGGACTTTTCAGCCAGAGACCCAGTTATAACTCTTCACAAGGAAACTCTGTTGTGCTTGAATTGATTCTGCCACTTACATTTTCCGGAAACCCAGGTGACACCTGTGGTAGGAAGTACAGAAGATACGTTGGGGCTAATTCTGGGCATTTAGGCAGCATGGGCAATTGTCTGATCTCATTAGTGCAGCAGAGAATGGTGGCCGTTGTGCCTCTCTTCCTTCTCTGGGCACGTCTATCTTTGGAACTTTCTCGTCTGTTGTCATGGAGATGATGGCATTGACACAGCGGCAGCGGCGTGACTTCACTCAGTGGAGAAGGAGCTGAGAGATGCCGTGTGGGAAGGGTGGAGGTTTGTTCTAAGCACTCCACCATCATGGAGATGTGTGCTTCAGACTAACAGCTGCATTAGGGTGTCACATGCTGTGTGATCGGTTGTATGATTAAATATTCTGAACTCAAGTATGGCTAGATCTGTGTAAAGCAGGGGTGGGGAGCCGCAGGCCCGGGGGGCCAGATGCGGTCTTGGCTTACCTGGATTTGGCCCCTGAGGCTCAGGGCCACCCACAGCATTGGGCAACTTGTACTGGTGCTCCAGTCTCCATCTCCCCCATTGTAACCCCGTGGCACTGAAGCACACAAAATCTACTAGCCTAGGCCCCCCCCAGGCTCTGGTGTGTGAGGGGAATGGGGGGAGTATCTTTATCCTTCTAGTTTGGGGGCCACAGTGAGGGGTTTTTTTCCACTTCTCACTTGTGTGCGGCCCACGACTGATTTTTCCGTGGGTCAGCAGCCCCCGACTCAAAAAAGGTTCCCCACCCCGATGTAAAGTTATACCCAACATTTTAAATAATAGTGAGACTTATTGCTGCAAAGAGTAGCACACTGGTAAAATCTTGGGGCACAACAGCTATCCAGCCTCCCGTTCTTGGATGCCATAATTTCATAGGTGGCAGATTATAAGAGGCAAGGGGAGGCAATGCCTTCCCTGGGTCTTAGTGCTCAAACTGTCCTCTCTTCCTATCCCTATTTTGAGCATTCCTACAGGCTCTGACAGCAGGCTGTTGCAGACTGATGACTCTTCCTCCCCTCCCCCACAAAAAAGGATCTTTTAACTTAAAAGTGAAAAGCCTTCCAGCTTACCAGACCTATTAACTTAACATTGAACCTGTGAAAGATCCATTAAGTGGTAATGAAATCAGTGAACAGGCATTGCCAGCCCTGAATTTACTGACAGAACCAGTTGTGCATTATCTGTGTCAGTCTACAGGACCTCAGTTTACATTTTGCTTTAAATATTTCATTAGTTTGTTGCTGAAGATTGTAAAATCCCATCTCTAAAAAACCCTTGCACAGATATTACATGCACAATCAGCTTTAGCCTTAAATGCTTGGATCTTCAGACATATAATTTTTAAAATAAATGCTTCACAAGTCCACCCTTATCTAAAATATACATTTTAATGTTAAGTATTATGACTTGCATCCAAAGTCTTTCTGTCCTTTCTATACTCTCCTTTCATACACCCCCTCTTCCCCTCCCCCGCCCCCATTGAAGAGAGGCCATAAAGGGACAACATTCCATTTCTTCCAGATAGCGGGACAAATACTTCTGACTATTTTATGAACTAGTTTTAAGAGAACCCTCCACCGAAATCAGTACCTTACTACGATGTAAAATTCTCTGATATTCCTAAAACCTTTGGAAATATATGTTAACAGAAACATATAATGAAATTTCATTACCCATGATATTGTTATGCAAATCACACAAAATAGTGTTCCCTTTTTCTAAAGTCAGTGAACTTTGTTATGAACACACTAAACTGCTCTGTCTGATTAATTTAAAATAATGTCTTTGTTTCAGTCAGTTTAAATATGTAATAATCTAGAATGATTACTTTATGAAGGCTTCATAGTATATTGAAAATATAAAATCAGCTTAGAAATAGTAATGAAGAAAATGTAAAACAGAGAAGGGCTGCATCACAAATTTCTTAATATTTAATAGCTTCAGAGGGGTAGCTGTGTTCATCTGTAACTGGAAAAACTTAAAAAACAATTAATACTCCAGACTAACAAAACATGTAGATGGTATCATGAGCTTTCGTGGGTACATCTGAAGAAGTGGATTGTACCCACGAAAGCTCAGGATACCATTTATATGTTTTATAGTAACAGAGATGTAACCGTGTTAGTCTGATCTTGCTGAAACAAAAGAAAGGACTATGCAGCACTTTAAAGACTAACAAGATGGTTTATTAGGCAATAAACCATCTTGTTAGTCTTTAAAGTGCTGCATAGTCCTCTCTTTTGTATCTACATGTTTTGTTAGTCTTTAAGGTGTTGATAGACTATTCATTGTTTTTTAAGTTTTTCCACAGTCTTTAATGTTATTCAGCAGGACAACTAACTTGCCCTTACTACAAGGATTTGCAAATAAATCTCTGACATACCCTGAAGTTTATCAAAAAACCTGTGAGTGACATTTTTTATTCACAAATGTAGTGCTTTTAATTAAGTTATCTTCTGCATGTCCAGTCTTCACAACCCAGTATGCATTGGAAACATGCTCCATTTTCTTTAGAATTTTTTTTAGAAGAATGTTCTTTTTCCCAATGCCATTTGCTACATTTGGGTTGGGATTTGGTGGGAATGGGTGAAGAGGGGAAAGGGGGCAATAAGGAGGGGGCGGAGACTAGGCAAAGCAGGGGTGAAATATAAGTGGGGCCACATGCTGGGGAGCTTCACTCCACTGCCCATGATGCTACTGGTAATAAAAATGGGTTGAAATGGTTGCAGTTTTGATTTTCCAACTGCATCACTCTCAGAGTCTATGGATTTGTAAGCAAAAGGTTTGGTTGATTTTGCTCTGTGCCCATAGCGAAGCCTGGCAGACTGTAGGAACTGATGGAGGAATAACCTTGCCTTTTTGTACTGACACACGGCTGTGAAGCTATGGGGCTGTAGATTAGCAGGATTTCATTTCCAGAGTACAGCACACTGTCCATTAGCACCAGCCATGAGCAGTAGAAAAAGGCATGACGAAGCCTCCAGAGAACATTAAAGGACCTTCTATCTCCGACAGGAAAGATAAATCATTTTCACTTGAGGCACTAATTGATTTTATTTTCAAATAAATGTGTACCTTGTGCTAGTTATAAATCACGTCATATCACAACATTTTACCAAGTATTTCCAGCCTAGATCCAATCTCCTTGTATTGTTGTGGGTATGCTGAGAAAACGCGGGGTCCTGTTTTCTCATCACTTATGCCTCACATTTCAATACTATACATAGTATTCTTTGGGGATTGTGCTCATTGCTTCCTTAGCTTTCATTTGGCTGGAACCCTGGAAAATGCTGCTGCCCCGTAGGTTAATCAGGGAGATATTATGAGAGTCATTTTGAGAATACAAATTAGTTACTTTGACAGTCAAATTTCATAACTCTTGTGGGCCTGGCCACTAGTGCCAGAGAACTGTGCACTCAAAGGAGGTCAAAGAATAAGAAGCGAGTGAGGTTGTGGAGGCAGTGAAAGGAATGTTGCATTTATTTGCCTCACATACAAAGCATTCTAACCAGTCACTGCTTGGCTCGACCTGCTGCCATGAAGGAGAATCTCAAAATCAGAAACTTTAGAAGCATAGAGAGAAGCTGCATCCTGAATTTGAGAACTTCACTCTGCAGGGGGTTCTTTCTTGCTGGGGCAGCATCTGCCGGAAGTGTCCCTTTGACTTCCTGTTCATATTCCAGACAGACTGTATCGGAGCCTGTTCTGTGGAATACAAGGTGCTGTTTGCATTTTATTGTAGAAAGCAAGCCTTTCACCTGGGGACGGATTTACAATGAAATGTACCATGCCTTGGCACGCCCCCGTCCCCCAACAACACAGGGCCCCCAAACCTGGGGAGTCCAGCACTGGGTCCCCTCTTCCCCACACGCAGGGGGCAGCTGCTCTGGGGGGCCGGGAACGCAGTCCCTCTGCAGAGAGGGCTGGAGAGGGGGGTTGGAGAGCAGGGAGGCTCAACTGCACACTGCAGTGTGAACACAGGCTGGAAGGCCTCAGAGGAGCACAGGGCAGCCGCACAGCCAGCTGGAGAAAAGCAGCACTTTGAAATGGGAAAGCACCTTTTCTCTCCGGCCGCCAACTGTGTGGCTGCCCTGTGCTCCTCTAAAGCCTTTCAGCCCATGTTCGTGCTGTTGGCTGCCACCTGGTGAGTGGCTGCTGCTTGCGGGTGAGGGGGAGAGCAGCCAAGGGATGGAGAGCCCAGGGCGAGGGGGACGCTCAGGTAGCCGATGGAACTGAGCCCCCCGCACCTTGAGAGTGCATGTAGGTCTCTGCCCACTTCTCTGGGCCAGCCAGCACAGAGCTAGGGGTGCCTGAAGCTGCCCTCCGCGGTCATGGAGACCTTCGTATCTCCTCTGTCAGCCTTCGTTTCCAGTCCCACTATGGCGGCTCTGCACCTGTGCTGGGCCCCCAGCTCCACCCCTTTCACCCAGGGCCCCGCCCTTCTGGAGGCCCAGACCTGCCCCCCCCCCACTACCCCTCCCCACACACAAACACACACCTGGCCCAGGGGCCTGGCTAGTCTGTCAGCAGCCCTGCCTGAACCCTTAGTTCCCATGCCTGTGGCCCACACCCAGGTCTGGACCTGCACCTAGGAAAGACGGGGGCTGGCTTTCAGCACCCCACTATTACAAATGTTCCAGTGCCATAGGTGTTAAAACTAATTGGGGAATGGATGGTCCAGACTGCAGCTCACCTGCTCTTTCAGACATTTTTAATTTGCCTAAAAACAGTTGTCAAGCGAACAGACTCGCTGCTGCGCCACTACCCCTATGTGCACCGTGACAATGGACTAACACCCAACTAAACTCTCTGGGTTCTAGCGTCTTCCCACGGTCAGTCAACAATCAGCCATTGGGGTGCACTATTATACAGTGCTACAAACAAGTTACACGTCGCTCCTGACGCATCAGGTTGCTACTCTCTGTTAGCTAGTTACCGCCCCTTCCCTCACAGAATGAGGATTTCCATTACTATCTATCATGTTGTCAGTTTAGACCAGGTCCTGCACTTGGGTCAGTATGTTATTTATGGGATGTGTGTTGGTACCACAGCGTTGCTTAATGAGGTGTTCTGTCACGATGCCTCTGGAATGTGCTTACAGCCTGTGCCTAGTACCCTTTAGATCTGAGTGTTTCTCTAATATCAGCCCTGTTCTTGCCAATTTCTGTGAGCTGGGCCTGCCTCTTGCTCACAGCTTAACCCTGCTTTATGTTAGCAAAGTCTTGACCATTGCTATCTAGGCTTCAGGCCTCATACTCAGCCCATGATATGTGGGCTTATGTTTCAGACCCTCATCTTACTACAGTCAACACCACACATAAGTCCCAGTGTTGTCTGTGCAACTGTCATGGTCCTGCACCGAGGTCCACACCAGCGCCCATGCTCCAGAAGCCAAGTTCCACCATGCTCAGAAGCACCCCGGCCTCTTTGGAAGATTCCATCTTTGAACTTTGATGAATATTTGCTATCTAGTTGTTTTTCCAGCAAATGGAAATTCCGCTTTCCCATCGCTGAGCAATAGATTGCAATTGAGAGACATGCAACGTATTCATAACAAGTAAAACTCCTTCCAAGTTTTCACATTTTGCAAATCTTAACACTGAGATTCTTGAAGGGAAGTCTCCGGTTTCTGTTGGGGAATGGGAGATTGTGATTGAAAGGAGCCTGTGACATTTTGTGTGGCTTTGATCCACACAGCCGTTTAATGATTGAAGCATATGAAAATGGTGGACAGCTCTAAACTGCAATGTAAACATTAGAGCTGGGTGTGAGAGCTCTTTTGTCCTAGAGAAGACCTCTGATCTTCTACAGCGGGTTATCTTCCCATTTACAATGGTCATCCATTAAATATTTAACACTTGCTGTATTCATGGTACTACAGATACTAGTTGGATAAGGTCAAATATTGAAGACTCTACACCAGGGGTGGGCAATAATTTTCACAAGGGGGCCACTTAATGAATTTTGATAGGTAGTCATGGATTGCAAGGGGCGGAGCCTGGGGTGGAAGAAACGAGGTTTGGGACTAGCCTCCTCCTAGAGTTGCCAGAGTTGTTTGAATTGTTTTAATTGAAAACACAGCAAAGGGCTTATGGCTCCCAGCCCCGCCACTACTGCATTGCCTGGCAGATGCCTGGGGTTGCTGCAGCTATTTAAAGGGCTCATGGCTCTGGCCTCTGCCTGGGTAGCGTTGTGACCATGAGCCATGAGCCATTTAAATAGGATCTGGCTGCCTGAGCCACTGCCAGGAAATTCGGTGGCAGCAGGCTATAAATAGAAAGCAGCCAGATGCAGTCCCCAGGCCGGATCAAAATGTTAGGCGGGCTAGATGCAGCCCTTCGGCCGCATCTTGCCCAGCCCTGCTTTACACTAAGCCTGAGCCTGAAGTAAAATGACAAGTAACTTAAAAGCCATTCAGCTCCCTGGCAACATAATCACGGATGGATTTAAACAAGGCAGCAGTTGAATTTGTTGTTCGTATTTCCAGGAAGCTAATTCTCAGTTTGTATTAGAGGATACTAGGCTTGTTGTAGTGGCCTAGGCCCAACTGACTAAAATCTCCGGAGGATACGGTTCTATTGTACTATGTGATGAACAACTATAGAATCTGAAATATTGTCCAACTGTAACTAGTCCCCAAACTGTTTTGAATTGAAAAAGCTGGGAAAGCTACAGGCAGGCAGGCAGACTCTTCTATAAAAAAATGTGTCTTGGGGAATAGGCCAGTTGCAGACTCTGCTTTAGGGAAACAGAACTGCAGCATCTGTTCACCTCAGGAAATAATACCCCGGGAGCCATATCGAGTACTATTTGATCAGGACCAACCAGCATACCTCAACCAGTTGCTTTTGAACAGCTGCCTTTAAACAGTTGCACTTCAAATGGGTGTCGTGACAGTTGCACACCCACCGCTTCATCTTTTGCATGGTGCACTCCAAGAGAAGCAAATGTCAAGTGAATATTTGACATTGGTCTAATTGCTACTTTGATGGGCTATTGACCGCAGAGTTTGAGGGACTGTGAGGAAGCGGGAGGCATGTCTCATTTGAACTGGGTGCTTAGCTTGGTAGAAAACTGATGCAACATGCAGAACAACCTTTTGATAAAGTTAAAGATGACAAAAGCCAGGGTTGCTGTTGGCCATTATCTGCCTTCTTTCAGCTGAAGCAAACCGAAATCTTCCCTGACGCTCTAGTGGAAAATATGATAAAGCACAGGAGCAGAAAATGCCAAATGCAAAATTGTCATAGTTAGTACTCCAGAGTGCCGGCTTGGCTGATCAAGAAAGCCCAGTGTATATTTAGCTGTGTGAGGCTTTTGACATATTAACTGGGTAGCTTGGGCCAAATTCTGCTCAGTTACATAATGCAGCTCCCACCCATTTCTTCTCTGTTACATAGTGAATTTGGTCTGCTGTGTGTGTTTAATGGAAGCCGTCGTGGCAGGCATCCAATTAGAGGGCTCACAAACAAGTGGCATTGGCCAGAGTTTGAGGTTGGGGCCCATTCATAAGAAGTACTGTAAAGCTTTGTAATCAGATTCTCTGTAGGCAACAATTTATCACTAGCATGGTGTGATTGCCAGCTTCCTGTTAACAAGGCAGAACATTTTCTGGACACCACAGCTAAGGTGGGTGAGGGAATATTGGGAGCATTAGATCTTTCTGATTTTGCATTCAAGTCATGTGTACGGCAGGTTTCAGTAGAACATACTGAAGTGCGACTGGATCTAATTGTTATAGTACCTGTTCAGGACATTTTTTGTGGAGAGAATCTTATCCTCTCCTGCAGCTGTTATTCTGTGGTGCCTCTTTTTCTCCCTCACTATGGGGTCTACATCTTTCCTTCCTTCACCCAGCTTCCCTCCCATCCGCTCACATGGCTTCAATTACTGTCTTGATGTTACAGGCTCACAGATCTACATTACTACTTCTGATCCTTCTTCCTACATTAGTCCTGCAGCTTGGCCAATTGCATGTCTTGTCATCATGGCCAACTCTCACCCCATTTTCACCCCCAAACTCCCTCCACTCCCCCCATGCCATCACTTTTACCACTAACCTCATCCCTGACATGCAAACCCATAATTTAGACCACTGATCTCTAACCTTTTTAAGCACCAGATCACTTTCTGAATTTAAGTGCACGCCAAGATCTACCCTTGCCCCACCTCCTTTGTGCTCCTTGCCCTGCCTCTCTCTGAGGTCCCACCTCTGCTCACTCCATCCTCCCTCCCTCCGCCATCCTCACTCACTTTCACCAGGCAGGGGCAGAGGGTCGGGGTGCAGGTTCTGGCCTTAGAGTTAGGGATTTAGAGTGTGAGGGGCTCTGAGCTTGGGGCAGTTGGTTGGGTTGCAGGAGGGGGTCCTAGGTGCAGGCCCTGGGAGGGTGTTTGGATGCATGGGGGCTCGGGCTAGGGCAGGGGCTTGAGATTTAGGAGGGGGTTCGTGACTGGGGTAGAGGTTCAGGATGTAGACTCCAGCTGGGCACTGCTTACCTCAGGTGGCTCCTGGTGATGGTGCAGTGGGGCTAAGACAGGCTCACCCCTGCCCTGGCCCTGCACCTCTCCCAGAAGCAGCCAGCAAACTCCATCCCAAGTCCTATTGTACCCCCTCTCTGCTCTGTGGAGATGGGATACAGGGAGTGAGAGGGGGCACCTTGACATCAGTGCCCTCCTTTCCCTCTGCTTGGGTACCAGGGAGCTCTGCCACTGGCAGGGTGAAGAAAGTGGCTTGATTAACAGGCGTCCTGGACACCTTTGGCTTCACATCTCCCACTTTTAGAGCCACGTGTACATTGCCCAGTAAAGCCCATACGGCTTTTGGGTTACTTCACCGGGTATTTTGGTATTTTCCTCCACCGGGCTATCATTTACACCAGCCAGCAGTGAATGTGGTTGACTGCGGTTGGACATACCTGAATTAAGCTGCGGACAAAAATGAATGGGGAAGTCTGTCAAGTGAAAAGGGCCATGCCTTTTCTATGACAGCCCAGTTCATAAAAAAGAGGTCCTACTTCAGAGACAAAAATGGTACCTAAGTATTATAACCATGTCTTACAATTGGTTTGATAACACCCAGCATCCTTATCCCTATGCCATTGTTCTCTTAGAAGGATGTACAGACTGTAATTAAATTTCATAGGCATTAGATTTGAGCCATGCCTAGATCCTGCATGTCTTTGCTGAGACCTGGAAGCAACTCCCTCTGTGAAGCCAGTGGAATGACCAGTATAAGGGAGATCTTTAATGTAAGCAAGAGAATGATTTCTAACGTGGCCATTGAATACTGAGTTACATGGCCAATTCTGTGGGAAGTTCGTTCTAATTCATTAACATGTATGGCTCCCGCTCTTCCCTCCCCCTCCCCCCCCCACTCTGAACTTTTTATGTGACTAAAAGGATTCCTTTCAAAAGGTGATTTCATTCCAAGACCCTCGTGTTCTGGAAGATCAATCAATTATTGGCTTTTTGATGTTCAGATTAGTTCTTTTATTTAACAAGTGAGTGGAGATGCCAAGTAGCACCCGAGGTAGGCATGCCTTTATTCCGGCCCTGCTTTCTACATCATACAGGAAGGTCAGGGTCCCTTGCTTTCATCTTGAACATTCCAGTTTGAATCTGTGCTTTGATGTAAAGGACATATGAGCCGAGTTGTTTGGTGCACAATGTTGCTTTTGTTGGCCTTTAAGAAAATGCTTCTGAAATGGGGGACTTGCTCAGTGGACTAGTGATAAGGACGTTTCAGAGCAATGCATTAGCTGCACATTAAGTGTGTGGAAATGATGCCTTTCTGTGGGATCAGCAGGAAATATTAAATGCTAATACAGTCTACCGTGGGGTAACTTTTTACTGTTAATATGATGAAATAGACACTAGTTGAATGACAGGAAGGAAACGGGGCAGGCACACAGAAGGGCAATCTGAATTAAAGTTAATTCTCTCTGTTTAATTAACACTGCAATGTTAATTAAACAGACGATGCCTGCAAAATAGCTTTTCACTTCTAGCTCCTTGGAATTCCAAGATGCATTGACTTTGTGGTCATGTTAATTTGCGGTCAACACGAATTCATCTTACAGTACTAGTTTATCTAGCTTTGATGCTGTGCGACAGCTATTGCTCGAGAGTGAAAGCAAGAGCAGTGTATGTAACATTCAAGATGGACTTTGTGACTGAGACTGGAGTCTCTCTCCACTGGTGTACCTTCAGGTTAGCCTCTTGGGAAGCAGCTGAGGGGTGGATTTGTCCACCGGGATGCTGGGAAAGCTGTCTGCGTCTCCTCACCCAGACACACAAGCTTTTAACTGCTGGCATTGCTTGTGCCGAGAGGAAATCCAATGATAGGCAGCTGCATTTCAGATACTTGTTCAGGCCTGCCACGCTGAGGGAAAGAGGAGAGAGCTTACGGCAGACTAAGCTGCATGTTTCTCACGGGTAGTGACGGTGCTTTCCTCTCTGCTGGCTCCATTCTTCTGTGACATCCAGGGCTTTTGGATATTTCCGATTTTCTTTAGTGACAAGCGGGCTATGAAGACTGTAAGCACTTGTCTTTAGTTGTCCGTGGCTGAATAATGAGCACATTTAGGGGCCAAAATTTCACTCCCACTTAACGCAGTGTCAGAATCAGATACATTGGGAGAAGTGAGGGATTTGAATGCCTGTTATTGGTATTGTAGGCTGATACATTTGCCCTCTCCCCAGAATAATGACTTTCAAAACCCAAACATTTTGGGTCTTTGTATTTGCCTTCAGGGATTGATTTATTTTATTTTGAGTCCTTGTGTTACACTTGGGCCATGCCGAAGCTTCGATTCATTCAAAGATTCTTCTCTTTATATTTTGTTCCCTCCCCTGCTGCTTGGATGCTGGGTTCTGCATCGGCATGTACTGCTCTTAATCAGGCCCTGCCAGCTTCTGTTGGTGGGACAGCTGTCTGGGAAAGGAAGTGAGAAAACCCGGAGAGCCAGGAGATCTGGAGTCTGTGTCCCAGCTCTGCCACGAATTTCCTGCAGAACCATAAACAAATCACCCTTTCTCTGTGTGCCTCAGTTTTCCTCTCTGTAAGCAAGCAGGAGTCCTCACCAGGCCGCAGGGGTATGGTGATGCCTGTTAGTATTTGCAGAGCTCTAGAAGGATGGGAGAAGCATTATTCAGAACCGCTCAGTGTGTATGTCCATGTAGGGTTGCCAGGTGTCCAGTATTCACCCGGACAGCCTGGTATTTTTGCCTCCTGTCCAGTAAAAATATTCAGAGAATACCGGGCAGCTAAAATGTCCGGTATTTTCTGATTTTTTCCCTGGCCAGGAGGTGAAAATGCCGGGCACCTGGCAACCCTACAAACACTCAGCGCCCGGCCTCCCCCCCTCCCTTGAACCCTCCCCTGACTCCCAACACTCCCAGCCCCCTGACCCCAGACCCCATGCTTACCTGGTTCCTCAAGGCTGCTGGCACAAAATAGCTGCCAACCAAGGGGAAGCAATGCTTCCCCTGGGTCTTAGTGCTCAACCGCTCCCGTGTTCCTATCCCTGCCCCCCCTTTTTTTCCTTCAACAGAATTTTTTCCCAGTGTTTTTTTTTGTTTGGGGACGGGGGTGTTCGGTATTTTTGTTTCAACCATCTGGCAACCCTATGTCCATGGAAGTTCTGGGCCAGATGGTGAAGTGCAGAGATGACCACAGCTGAAATGCTGTGCTTGGGATGACAGCTCAACTCTGTGACAATCCTGGGCTCTTGCTGGTGGGGGGTTCTGGCTGGGGGTATTGCATGATTTTCAATGGCTGTGAGTGTGGTTTAGGGCTTGTTTAACATGCACAAATGTAGGTAACCTTTCCCTGTGCCACTCGGGATGAACATGGGTGCAGTTTGCTTGGTGCCTTCCCTGTTTTTCATTAAGACCTCTCTTTAGGGATTCACATTTGCTAATCACATTTGCTAATTTGCTAATCAACCTTGTGGCCCCTTTGCATTACCACAGGGTGCCTCACTCATCTTGTTAGTCTTTAAAGTGCTACATAGTTTTTCCTTTTGTTTTAGCATACACACCACAACAAAATATACCTGGGGGGGGGGGGGCAAAACTGCATCTAAGTTTTGAAAACTTCACCTCCACAAGGATGGTCCACCAGATATAGCCACAGGATGGGGGATTATACAGTCCATGCCGGAATACACACCCTGCAGTCCCCACCCAAGCAAAACTCCCACAAGCAATTTTAAGTATTTTAAGAGTGCAGGATCTGGTGACTTTTTTTCCCAGATGTAACTTAATTTAGTCAACGCATGTATGATTCTACATTGTTTGGTTTGAGAGCCTACAGCAGTTTTTGGCCTTGTGTCTTTTATTCCAGAAATTAACATTAGGGAATCTTGAAATTCCATGTTTGGTGCCTGAAATAGAATACAGAGAAGAGCAGTCATCACAACACATAAGGAGAGATTAACAAAAGCTACAAAGTGTTAGCTTCTTACACCAATTTCTCTTCATAAACGGCAATGAATCTCTCCTGTTTTATTTTCTGAGGCTAATTTATGTCTGGGGGATTGGCAATATCATTTCTTTGCTGCTCTGGAATGTGGATATATTAACAAAGAGGAAGAAGTCCGGGAGTGGATCTCAGGCCACTTAACATTTATGGAAGGAGGAAACTCAGTGAGGAATCCCTAGCATTCCAATTTTCAGTGATACTTGAATAGTTTTCTTCTCTTGTGTCCAGATGGTGCAGCAAAACAGAACCTTAGCTTCAACAGATGTGAGAACCAGAGATAATGTCCATGATGCCCAAGAAGCTAATTTACTGTTTGGCTCTGAACAATAATAAGCCTGGGAATCTTTATGCAAAGCATATTTGGAAGGAAATAACTTTAGCAAAATTAAAAAAAAACCCAACAACAACAAACACTGGCAGCCAACTAAAGCCTGAGTTGGTGTATTCTTAGTGGAAAAAATAAAGTGGACAAAACGTTGTAAGCAAGAAGAAATCGAAGAGCTGTAGGATGCATCAAAGCATTTTCTCTGGAGGAAATTCTATTGCTGTACTCACAAGGGTAAGACCTTGTACTGTCACCATAGACAGAGTTTACCCAAAACAATACATCCTGTTTGTTTTTCCCCTCAGACGAAATAATTGTCTATTAAAGCAGAAAATAGCATGTTGTTACACATTGCACTAAGTTATATAAGGGGGAGCAAGGTCACAAGAACATGAGAAATTTGAAACCTGGTTTGATTCCTATGGGGAGAAGGAAACAGTTCAGCTGTCTCTAAAAATGGGAATGATACAACAATAGGATTTCTCACTGAAAGAGAAATCAGACAAGCTGCATTTCTCAGAAAAGGTTTATTTGTACTGTTTGATATTCTTGGGCTGAAATGCTGTGAGTGCTCTCTTGCGCTCAGCTTTTCTAATCTAGCGCCCATTGATTTCATCTGGAGCTGTGAGTGCTCAACTGGATGTCCAGTATGTCAAATCAAGCACCAAAAATTAGTGGGGCACTATGAAAGTGGAGTCCAGAAATACTGTGCCTCAGTTTCCCTGTAGATTTGAGCACCTAAAATGCCAAATCATAGAATTACAGAATACTAGAACTGGAAGGGACCTCGAGGGGTCATCAGGTCCAGTCCCCTGACCTTACCCCATCTCGATCATTCCTGACATGTTTATCTGACCTGCTCTTAAAATCTAATCTAATGAATGTAAGCTGCAGAGAAGCTTGCAATAAATGGTAAAGATTTTACATCTTGCATTTTATCTACCTTCTCAGTAGATCTCAAGCACCTTACAAAGCCTTATAATGTTGTAAGATATGAGGTCATGTGACCCTATCTCAATCAGCATCTTGTTGCTCATTTACATATTCCTAGATCAATTTGGAGAAGTAAGAGGGCAATGCTGTCAACTTGCTTTTTTTCGGTTACCTTAGTGGGCTAAATTATATGTGGCAGTTGAAGAACATAAATATAAAACTCCTGCCATGTCTGAGCACATAATGCATATAAACCACAAGATGGTTTGGCTCATGACTTAATTTTGCACTTCAGACCTTTGCCTGGAGAGGTACTCAGAATGGGTGTGTGGGTTTCCATGTTTGTGGATTGGATTCCATATCAAATTCTCAGTTTGAGAGCAAGAATGGCAGAGCTGCATGTGCTACCTGAAATCTGAAAGTTAGCATGAGATTTCTCAGGGCTAGTCATCAGTAGGAATAAAGATTTAGCAATTAAGGTGTAATTGATTAGTCTGTTGATTATGCATGAGTAAGAAAAGAACCCAGAGACCTTCCCAAAAGTTTAGCTCTTTAAATCAGCAGTTCCAAGAGACTCCAGGGCTGTGTCTAGACTGGCTGCTTGAATTTGCGCAAGAGCACTGACTTTGTAATGTACAAAATCAGTGCTTCTTGCGCAAATACAATGACGCTCCCGTTCAGGCAAAAGCCCGCTTGCGCAAATGTATTTGCGCAAGAGGGCCAGTGTAGACAGCTAAAAAGAGTTTTGCGCAAAAAAGCCCCGATGGCTAAAACAGCGATCGGGGCTTTCTTGTGCAAAACCACGTCTAGATTAGCACGGATGCTTTTCCACAAAAAGTGCTTTTGCGCAAAAGCGTCCGTTCCAATCTAGACGCTCTTTTCCACAAATGCTTTTAACGGAAAAACTTTTCCGTTAAAAGCATTTGAGGAAAATCATGCCAGTCTAGATGTAGCCCAGTTGTTGAAGGAAACCATTTATCTTAAATTTACATGCAAATCTTAATTTTAAAATGCACTGAAGTCTTTGCATCATCTAAATAAAGACGAAGAATGTACAGTGACCCAAAGATAGACTTGAGGATCGTGAGCAGAAATTGTCACTGTTTCACAGCTGGTTAGGGTTCTATGTGGAGCATATGATTTGTCTCAGCCCAGTTCCTGATGGCTGCTATCCACATTGCAATTAACACCAAGTGGAGTTCCTTGTTATCAAGCTCTCAAGAGGCCAAGAACTGACTAGGCATGAATCTTCTTCTTGCAGGGGTTCCCTCCTGAGCAGGAGTAAGACACACTGAACTTCACATTTGGGAGCTATCTTCCTACTTTCTCAGGCATGCTGATCAATTTAGAATGAATGTTACCATTTGGGGACATGCCTTTCCTAACCTAGAGAACAGGTGACCATGGGCTCCCATTGTTTTATGAGTTCTGCATCAGAGTTCTGGATCAGCAGCACAACAGGAGAAAAAAAAACATTATAACTTTGTTTATTTCGTTTCCATTATTTCCCATCTGCTCTCTTTTTAACCAGATTCACTTCTCTTCCTCTTTCTAAGATATGGCAGAGAAGATTTAAAGGAAAAAGAAATGGAGGGGGGAGGGAAAGAAGGAGGCATAAAATTATTTAAGCACAGATGAAAACAGGGAGGGAGCCAACTATTGTGCAGTACGACTGCTGAAGGAATGCAAGCTTTTCTTTGACACTGTTCAGGATTCTTGTTGTGGGGTAGAATGAAATTAGCAGCATCTGTGTCCAGACCCAGAAAAACTGAAAATAAGGACAGTAGGCAGCAGCAGCAATGAGTATAGGAAAATTCTTTGCCATTTTCTACATGAATGGATACAATGCGCAGAGTAAGGAATACACCTTCCTTTTTTTAGATGACCTCTTTTTGGCTTTTCAACTTCTTTGGCTGTTTAATAACTAGAGACAAGCTTCATCTAGAATTCCCACAATCCCTCCCTGAGTTCATAGCCACCCTAGAAAGCACTCACTGTTTCTGGATTACATTCATATTAGAAAAGTCTTCTGGGGGAATGAGAGAAAAATTTTGGTAATGCTCCAAACACTTCGGTTAGTCTATAAGGTGCCACAGAACTCCTCGCCGCTTTCTTCTGGGGGAATGAGAGAAAAATAACATTTCAGAGTAAAAAAAGGGTTGTTACAGTGGAAATAAGAGGTGGGATCCAGCTACCAGGGGTCGGAGAATATCAAATGCCCGTCAGATGGAACCAATGCTGCACATACAGAATGACAAATGCACCCTGAAATGATCCTCATTATGTCACAGCAGTCTGAAACATCAGCTGCCTGAGTGCTACATGCAGAGTGAATGTGGGAGGCTCACGGTTTTCAGTAGGGTTTTGTGGTCATACTGTATGGACACAGAACTAATGTTTACAAGTTTATGTCCTTCTGCATTTCCAGATACCCATAGCTTTCCTAAACCACATCATTTTACAAAGACAATAATACACACTTTGGACCAGATTCTGATACCCTTCCGCATGATGAACAGTACCTTATGCTCTGGACGGAGAGTATAAAGGTACAGAGTCCTTCTCAAATTGAATAAAGCTATCCACGCCTAGTCCCATCATTTCCCTTTTACATTAAAAGACAGAGAGAGAGAGAGAACACTACTTACATGTTCTGGGATTTTCTTCCATCTTTTGCACAACATAATGAAAGAAACTCAGAACAGGAAAATGAAGTAAATATGGCATGTAAATCCATGTTTTATTTCCAGGCATTTTAGAAATGCTTAGATTGTGCTGATTTTTTGCTGCAAATTCAACTGACTTTCTAAGCAAAGTTTGTTCAGCTGAGTTGCATTTTGGTCACCCATGAGTCTATTTACCATGGCAAATGCATTCTATTTATGACATATCTCGTCTATCTTCATTTGCACAGCATGTTATTTAATAATGTTCTGAGAATATGCCAAATCACTAAATCTAGGGAACAATCTCTGGGACAACAGTTTTTTCAATAATTAGTGAATCAATTTATAACGAGTCTTTTAGGATGGATGCCCTTGGCAGTTTCTTTGATCTCTAAAATCTAGAAAGTCAGTCTTGCAGTCACAGCTCCAGATCCTGTTTTAAGGGATAGGCTCCATTCCTAATACACTTTTTGGAGGAAACACTGAGGTGACCAGGGTAAAGTGTTAGAAAACAACAACTGGGCTTGTTTAAATGGCTGGGATATTTGGCATGCTTGAGATAAGATTCCATCTGAGCATAGACAGCTTAGCCTCCATCCAAAATTAGATGTCAGAGAAGACTGCATAAAGCCATAAGGGAGCGGTTGACAAAGGCGTTCCCTGTTGACCGATACGCATCTTGACTGCTTCATTGTGCCGACGATCAGCTGAGCTGGCACAGTGCGGCAGCCATTTTATTTTAATGAAGTGGGGGATATTTAAATCCTGGCTTCATCGACTATATCGGGTAGTCTAATTTACATGCCTCTGGTGACAAAGTCATGTAGTCTAGACATACCCTGGGTTTGGCACAGTTGTATGGATCTATAAGTATCTATTGTCTTGATGAATTTAGACTGATTTAGTCAGTCAGCATAATTGACATTGCTTCACCAATAGGCATCATTTTGATAGGCATCTGTTAAACCTCCAGTCCCTCAGCTTGGAGCACTTTCCCCAAGAGATGCTGTTCTTCTCCATGGATGGTAAAATGACTTATTTCCTTTTGCCCACCCGAGATTGTGCTGGGTGTTCTCTTTCCCCAGGCCTCTCCCTCACCATAGAGTGAGAGAAATGTAGGAAAGAGCAGTGACCTTTCAGTGGTAAATCAAAACAGGCCCTGGCTGAGTGTAATCTTATCAAGTAGAGAGTCCCAAAAAGATCAGGTAACTGCTGAGCTTTCCTGGGCTTTCACAATCGAGGCGGGGGGGGGGGGGGGGGGGGGGGAGGGGTGTTAGGTTGGATATTAGGAAAAACTATTTCACTAGGAGGGTGGGGAAGCACTGGAATGGGTTACCTGGGGAGGGGGTGGAATCTTCATCCCTAAAGATTTTTAAGTCCCGGCTTGACAAAGCTCTGGCTGGGATGGTTTAGTTGGGGTTGGTCCTGCTTTGGGCAGGGGTTGGACTTGATGACCTTTTTCAGCCCTAGGATTCTATGACTAGTGCTGATGTAACCCACACACGTTCTAGGCAAACTGCCTTACCTAGTGGCACTGAGACCCCTTACAGAGAGAATAATGAATCTGCTCTACTGCCTTAGCTGATAGTCAGCTGGCTTTTAGCGCATGTGGTAGAGGCTTATACGCTAAGCTCCAACGGTCCCTGGTTTGGTTCCACCTGTTGGCATTACAATGATATCCAGTTGCAGGTTTAGCCTAAAGTCCCATCAGCTTGTCTCTTGACAGACACTGCTTGGACATGATCTAAAGTGCGGACAGATATTAGTGAGGCTGGATTTAATTAGGGTATGTCTACACTACAGCCTTATTTCAAAATATCTAATTTCAAAATAGTTATTTTGAAATATCTTATTTCAAAATAACGCGTCTACACACAAAATGCATTTCAAAATAGCTTTTTGCTATTTCGAAATAGCACATCCACACTGATTGGACGCTGAATCACATTAAGGACAGCCAGAACTGGTTCCGGCAGGGCATCAGATCAGAAGTTACCTTGTGGCCAGGGCGGCCAGCAGGGCACCCTGGGAAGGGCTGGAGGCCCCCTGTTTTGAAATAAGTGTCTACACAGCACTTATTTCAAAATAGCAATTTTGAAATTGGCCCTATTCCTCGTGGAATGAGTTTTACCAATTTCGAAATAAGCCCTCCGCTATTTCGAATTAATTTAGAAGTAGAAGTTGGCTTATGTAGATGCTAGGAAAGTTATTTCAAAATAACAACTGTTATTTTGAAATAACTTTGCTGTGTAGATACCCTTAGTGCCTGGAGTATCTTTACTCTCCACGTATCTGTCAGGGGCACCTCTATTTCTCCACAGGTCCTACTCATGAAAGCCAAGCTCAGCACAGTTACCCAGCTTTGAGGAAGGACCTTAGTCTAGCTGCTCAAGTTCCTATACTTGCACTTGTCAGAGATTAAGTGGGACAACATACCAGGGTAGGACTGGAGATGATTCTGGTCAGAGATTAGATTTCACGTTGACAGACTGAGCGCTGCCTATGGCAAACTATTCAAACTATGTATGTTTGTTTTTTCCCCTTAAGGGGCATCCTAACCCAGCCTTTCAACTCTACTTTCTTCACACACATCAATACTAAATGAATGGTTTCAAGAGCTGACTGTGTTTCCTTCGTTTGCCCACCAGACAGTGTGGGAGCTGAGAGAGTCTGATGTTCCTGTGGATAAAGCTGTAGGCTGTAAGTGTTCTCAATTAGTAGACTGCGGATGACAGGGGAAGTTCTGAGGAAAATTGTGCTGCTCAAAAGGACCCTGATGAACTAAGATTTTTTCTATGTCAAACATTTTTTCCTTTTTCATTTGTGCTGATGCAGATTGCTAGAATGACACTGTTTGGAGACCATCTATGCTGCTCATGTTTCGAGCGTAGACAAAGGGTTTTGGACATGACCATCCTCCATTTTACCTCGGTTTTCATCAGCAAGTACTATATCTTGCGGTGACAATAGCTCCTCGTCTCTGTGCCAGTTCAAATCTTGGCTTCCTCCTGGCATTGCCATCAACAGCATCGCTGACTACATCTTGAAATAGACACTTGTCCACTAGGAAATGGAACGAGACCTCCCATTCACGTGCCTACCCGAGCCCCGGTGCGTGGGTCCAGCCAAGGTGCACTCAGCACAGGACCCAAGCATAGGAATATGGGGCAAAGGTGGATTTCTGCGGGTCCCTTCTTCTGAGCTAGTTAAATCCCCCATACAAGTTAGAGCAGCAGTGGGGCTGCTTTTGTGCATGTGTGAGAGTAGAGCCAGGCTTTAGGTCTCCGTGCTTCTGAGGTGATCAGAGCACACAGCAGACCCATGAATCAGGCTCAGACTACCCATCAACAAACAAGTAGCAGTAGCTTTCATGTCCCCCTCATTTACACAGCGCTTTCAAGCTGATCATTTTATCTTCTCAGGGACCTAACAGGTTGCTCTCCACAAATTCAAGACTTTGTTACCAGCCCCTGCAGCCAAATTTGAGCATCTATTCTCTTTTTTAAAAAGGGAGAAGAAACACAGCAGGCAGCACTAGAATAAGCTCCAGGAGCTATGGGAAAGCCTGTCTCTCTGCATGCACTAGATTAAGCCTTATTAACTTTGCTAGATCTGAAAAGCAAGAGAATGAGTGGTGCTTGGAAGTGATCAGCAGGGATTTAAACATCCCACTGCAGTTCAGCATAAACTACTTTGCTTTAGAAGTGAGGCTGGGGTAGAAAACTACCAGAAAAGGGAGGACAAAAATAAAAATCAAGTAGTAGTTGTCAGGTTTTGAAGTTTTGGCCCTCACTGGCAATTATCAATTGTAGGCCCACAAATTTCTCTTCAGTAGTGGTCATGCTTGACGGTGCTTGAAAATGTCAATCCTTTCAGCTCTAGCAACACTCAGTGAAACTTTCCTCCTAAGTTGGTGATGTAAAAGTATGCTAAAAAGTCTCAAAGTGCTAGCGCTTTGTTAGTCTGTAACTTTAAAAACAATGAGTAGTCCTGTGGTGCCTTAGGGCATGTCTACACTAGGAAATTATTTCAAAAGAAGTTTATTTCAAAATAATAACTCCCAAAATAACTATTTTGAAATAAGCGTTATTCCTCCTGACAAGCAGGAGTTGTTATTTCAAAATAACAGGCTTGGTAGTGTGGACGCTCGCCTTGTCATTTCAAAAGAAACAAACAAAAATATATATAATATCATGAGCAAAATCCACTTCTTCAGCTATGAGAAATGGGCCCATGTATGTGTGTGGGGGGGAGGGGAGGGGAGGGCGGTGCCCTCCTATGTTTATTTGAATTTATAAAAATAAATTGAAGCAGAGCCTTTCTTGGTTTCTAGATGCCCTTGAGAATTATTTAGAAACACAAAGTGCAACACAAAGACAAATCCAACAGCAAACTCTACCATATATGGGTTGTAAATAATTACCTTATAGCAACTTACCAAATGCCTTACCCAGGAACTGCTCATTTAAGGGGCACTACTGCTGGATCTGCATTGGGACCCAGCTCTGCCACAACTATTCCCCTTAAAATCCTGTGCCCCATGAAGGGCAATGGGATGACGGTGCTTAAAGTTAAGCACATGCATAAGTCTTTTCAGGACCAGGACCCTGGTGCGCAAGGGGAGAATCCAGCAAGCCTCACCCCCTTTTGTGCCTCATCTCAGTGTTAAGGGTAGTCCTATGGGGAAGATAGAAACAGTTCACTGGTGGTGAGGTGAGGTGGCTAGAAAGGGCAAAGTGAGGGGATGTCAGTCCCCTCTTCATGGGTGTGTGCGTGTGCGTGAGGAGTTCTTACCCCCCTCACAGCAGGTGATGGAGCTGGTCCAAGCATGCGTTTCAGAAGCATTCCTCCTGCGCTACCTAGGTGGTTCTTTGGGTGGATGGTTATTCTGCTGAAGGTTGGCCCCTGTCAATCCCTTCCAATGTGCCTGTTGCTGGAGGCAGACTCTGACTCTCCGAGATTACTTCTTTAGACGTAGAACAACACCTGGGACTCCAAGATCTGTGTTCAGCATTGGATCCTTTCTAGGTGGTGGACAGCAGCCACTATAAATGGCAGAGAAAGGTAAGGAGTGGAAGATGAAAGTGATAAGAACCCTGCGATTGTAAGATCCCATCTTGTCTCTCTCATCTGCCACAGGAGTCAACCTCAGTTCCCCAGCAATACAGAGCACTCGTTTCTAGCCCTAGTAGCTTGCAAGGAGTCCCCTCCTAACCTGTCGCCAGTACCCCAGACTACCCGGACTTTTTGACTGAACATAGCAAGTGCCTGCCTTTGAACCAAATCTCTCCTCATGCGAATTCTCTACAAACTATAACTTGCACCAGGCTATGGGATTCATCCCAGCCACCGCTGAAGTTTCACACCAGTTGACCTTGGCTTGATAGGTAGTGTGTTGGCGTAACTTTCTGTTACTTTACAAGAGCAGCATGTAGCACAGTGAATACAGAAAAATAAACATTTATCAGAAGCCACCAATCAACATGGCTAACGTAAGGCCAAATCCTGAAGGGTACGGAGTACTTGCAGTTCATTTTACAGTCCAGAGGAAATGCAAGTTCTCAGCATGTTAGGATTTGGTGTAAAGCAATTGAAAGTTACACCAACACACTACTCATCCAGCCATGGTCAGACTGTAGTTACACTGGGGTGAAACTTCAGCAGTGGCTGGGACGAATCCCATAGCCTGGTGCAAGTTATAGTGAGTTCACTAAAAGTTTTCATGTTGCTGAGAGACTATTGTGTTCATGACCTGCTAGAATTTCTTAAGCTGTGATGATATTGGTGTGTTTTTTATTATGGACTCAACCCAGAATAGCTGAAGTTGGATTGTACCTTATATAGCCAAGTTGGTACAATGCTAACAACTAACAGTGAAGTTAGTAAGCAACTATTTATATTGCTTGAGAAACAAAATTACAGTAACTCCTTTCCCCGTCCAGGCCCCAGTGTTTACATGGTGGTCAGGAGCAGTTTACTGATTCATCTGTAATTTACATGAGCATTTGGTGCAAGGAGAATATCTAGTCTGATAGCAAGTGACCAAATGAGCTATAAAAGCAAGTTAGTCCACAAGTATACCAAGTATATACCATGATTAATATCAAGTATATGCCTTCTGCACAGGGTCCAGCCCCAAATAGCTTGGAAATTGTGTAGGAGGCAAAACGGGCTAATTAAAATTCTTATTGAAATGGTCACAAAAGTGGATTAGTCAGCTAGTTCTGGAACTAGCGGTGTTTTTCTGCAGTGTTGGAAGCCTTCTGAAGCACTATTAATTATAAAAGCATCGCTCTTTAGCAGATTGCTAATTTAATTGGGCTGCAGAGGTAGGGAGACAAGCATTGTACCTTCTTCTATTCTGCACTGAGAGAGCGAGCACTATATATCCTGGGGAAATCATGACGAAAAGTCAGCCAGCCTGTCACTGTCTCGGCCTCTGGGGAGAACGGGAGCCAGAGTGCCACACTTCATTTGGGCACCTGTCTGTTACAATGGAACCGTCCCTTCCTTGGTTTTAATTTTAGAATTGTTTTCGCAATCCGTTTCTGAGGTCACTGTGCAGCCTGGCAGTTTCCTTTAGACTTGGTTGAGAACTTTTAGTCAGTGCCAGGATCCATTTGGATGATTGTTCTGGGTGTGTCACCTCCTCGATGAACCTGTTACAGCTGCTAGTGTGGCAAATAAAGACAAGAACAGGAAATCAGCAGGAGTTACAGCTGCTATTAGGGATTTCATACTTTTAAATGTTGTTGCAACTTTTCAAATGGCTGGAACCACAGCGTTGCTCTACTCCATCTAAAGATGCCTACACTGGGGCATCATGCTGCAGTTTCTTCAAGATACAGAAACAGATTGTTAATCAGTACAACTTCATTGGAGCTATGCTGATTCATAATATTCAGGGATCTGGCTCATTGTATCATCCGTCAGCCTCTCAACTGTCAGTTAAGCAAAATTACCACAGAGTCTGAACTCCTGAACTCTACCGTTGTAATTCCCAGTGACAGTGTGACATTTGGACAAACTTTTTTGGCCCATATGCAGTTTGTGTTTTCCAGGTGAAGTAAGCTACTGAATCCAAATCAGTGGGGGAGTCTGCTAACATGATTTACGTTGTCTTGAACAGCTGTTTGCTGTCATCTCATCTGCCAGCTGGGAAGCACCAGACATACCCCTCCCTGCTTACCTGTCTCCAAATAGTTACAGTGTAGTTTTATAGAAGATCACTGTGATTAAATTGTCTCTACAAATGAGGATCATTGTTGGACCACAGGGGTGGCAGCCCTGCTCAATCAAAGTAGGAAGGAAGGACTGTATTATACAGTTTGGTTTTCAGGTCATGTTATCAAGAAATCCCCTTAAATGCCTGTGTGAAGTGAATTGTACAATTTGGAAAGCAAGTAAAATGAGCTAGGACTTTGGGAGCTTACTTGGAGTTCCACCCACTTTGTTGCTAAATTCTAATTAAAAGAGAAAAGGCCGCACTGCATTAGACACCTATATGCTATGCTAGCTAGTTATACCTGATAAAAGTTGTTCTTTGCATCTATCACTATCTGTAAAGCTATTTGACTGCTCAACTTTGAGGTAAAAAGCTTCTGTTGCTGAAAAAAGTTGACTCTTCATGAAAACTATTTAGTGCGGGATATATTCCTCAAGGGCCTACACAGGCCTTTTAGAAAGTGTTGTAGTGAGAATTTTACAATTGAAGTATAGTGGGAGGTACTGTAGGTATGTAGCAAAAAATCTATTAGACACTTCGGGGGTAGCCGAGTTAGTGTGTACAGGATAAACTTAAAAAACAACAAAAGGTCTGGTAGCACTTTATAGACTAACAAAACATGTAGATGGTATCATGAGCTTTCGTGTGCACAGCCCACTTCTTCAAATGACTGGAGCTATGAGTTTAGGATGTGCAGACCCAAACCCCTCTTCCTTCTTCCCTATTTATTTTGGGTCGGCACATCCTAAACTCATAACTCCAGTCATCTGAAGAAGTGGGTTGTGCCCACGAAAGCTCATGATACCATCTACATGCTTTGTTAGTCTATAAAGTGTTACCAGATCTTTTGTTGTTTAAGTTAATCTATTAGACAGTTTACAACTTAAACCAATTGGATTGATATAAAACAATCTGAGTCTACATTTAGTATCACTTGTTGTCAGTAGAGGCCACGTTATATGTTATATTTACCGGGATATGATAAAGGTCTATTTATTGGGTTTTATTAAAAGTTGGGGATAAAGCTAATTTCAGCTGTCCAATCCCAGATGTTAGCTCTGCTTATTTTTCCTTTAGTATCTTTTTTGATCTGGAAAAATGTTGCTTTATTTTAGCTTCTAGAGGCACAGCTAGAACCCTCCCCCACCACACTAGAGCATGCAAAGCATGATAGCTATAAACAACTGACTTAATGTTAGAAATCTTCATGGTGCAAAAGAACGCATTTGTTTCCACAGCAGTTTGATTTATGCATTTTGTTGGAGGCTGAATTGTGATGTGAAGACGCCTACACTGTGCCATTAAAACTGGATGCTAGTTAAAAGAAACAGTGTGAATTAAAACCCCCTGTGATACAGAGAATTGGCTCTAAAAAAGTTTCAACGGGGGAAAAAATTGCCTGGTTACACTTCAGTGAGTTCATTACATAGAGGTTTTCAGGCAAACTGGGTTTTTTTGTTATGGTTGGGTTTTTTTGTACTGGGAATGACCTAGCAGGACAAAATCTAATGTATGTCACATGGTTCGATGCCTTTAAAATCAACAGTTAAAATAGCTGAGCCCTACTGTAAGACAGGCTGCAAATCTGAAAAAAGGGAAGAGGTTTTCATCATGGGATGTCATTAACCAGGATTCAGGGCTTTTCAGATACTCAGGCATAAAAATCTGCCCTCTTTTGTATGTGTACACTAGCGAGGTCAGAGAGAGGTGGTTGCCTGGCAGCCACCTTGTTAAGGCAGCGAAACCTTAGCAAAGCCAAGAGAGCGTTAGCTCAGGTACTCTGATCACAGGGGGCTACTCTTCTGTAATAGCTGCCCTCAGGATCTTCCTTCCAAACCCCTCTCCCCACACTTGCAATGTCAGATGGGCGTCAGTTACACTGTGAGTCCCAGCCTGTGGGAGTCACGGTGTGATTGTGGTTGATAGAAATCCACTGCATTTGGGAAGACAGGGAGGGAAGCAGTGTTTGTTCCCCAGGCCTGCCCTCGCGACACTCAGACAGTCTTTGCCTGTTGAAAGTTATCCTTCCTCCCCTGCTGGCACTGCACTGGCTGCTGGCTCTGATGGCTGATGCACCATAAAGCATCTGCTACTGCTGTTGCACTTGCTGCCAGAGAAAGTCCTGTCCAATGCCTCTCGGAGCCCAGGGGACACTAGGTAGTCCCCATCATCGCTACCTGCTGCTTCAGCAATGGATGTGGAACTGATGGTGGAGTGAAGCTGCTGTTGCTCTTAAATTAGTGGGAGTCCTGGAGCAGCACCAGTGCCTTCTTGCCAGGAGTTTAAAGAACCAATAGTCAGGGTTCACCCCCCCACATTAATCAAAAGTCAGTTACCAAGCTTACCAATGGGAGGTGGCGGGATCAGCTGTTATCCACCAGGCTAACCCACAGTCAGAGGCTACTCCTCCTCCTGCTGCTCCAAAGAATAGTTGCCGGGTAAGCAAGACATCAGTTTCAGTAGGACTTTCATCCCTACTAAATTCTAGAGACATTTTCTGTAAAGAGCATACAGGGTTATGGTATTTCATTGAATTGGCATTTTACACAAAATAGATGATAATACTGTTTGTAAAGGGAACAGACTCATACCCTGGCATACGTATACAAAGTGAAGATTACATTATGTTATACCAAACCTTTTCCGTATTCTATTGAGTGCAATTTGATTCCTAAGAGGTCCAAGTAAATACAAGGGTTCAGTTGCCATCCTTCAGCACCTGTCCATTTTGTTATCTTATGGTAGTCACCAGGGCTTTGTTATGTTGTGCTGTTTTTGTGATTGATTAAACATGGTGTAAAAAATCATGGGTGCTAACATTCCAATGAATCACAGAAACATAGAATCCCAGAGCTGGAAGAGGCCTCAGGAGGTCATCCAGTCCAGCTCCCTGCCCAAGGCAGGACCAACCCCAACTAAATTATCCCAGCCAGACTTAAAATCTCTAGGGATGGAGCAACTCAAGAAATCAGACTCATAAAGTTCAACAAAAATAGCTAATTTTTATTATTTTCAAACTTTATATTACAGTAGCAGCATGGTCCAACCAGGCCAGAGGCCCCCTTGTGCTGGGCACGGGACCAATTTCAGTTGAGGTTCAACAAGGCCAAATGCAGAATCCTGTCCTTGGGATGGAAGAATCCCAAGAATTGTTATAGGCTGGGGACTGACTGGCTAAATAGAAGTTCTGCAGAGAAGGACCTGGGGATTAGAGTGGATGAGAAGCTGGATATGAATCAACAGTATGCCCTTGTAGCCAAGAAGGCTAATGGCATATTAGGTTGCATTAGGAGGAGCATTTTCATCAGATCTAGAGAAGTGATTATTCCCCTTTATTCAGCTCTGGTGAGGCAACATCTGGAGTATTGCCTCCTGTTCGGGGCCCCACAAAAGGGATGTGGACGCATTGGAGAGGGTCCAGTGGAGGGCAACCAAAATGATTAGGAGGCTGAAGCATGTGACCTACAAGGAGAGGCTGAAGGATTTGGCTTATTTAGTCTGCAGAAGAGAAGAGTGAGGGGGGATTTGATAGCAGCCTTCAACTTCCTGAGGTTCCAAAGAGGATGGAGAGAGGCTGTTCTCAGTAGTGATGGATGGCAGAACAAGGAGCAATGGTCTTGAGTTACAGTGGGGGAGGTGTAAGTTGGATGTAAGTTGGATGTAACTGTCTCATTAGGAGAGTGGTGAAGCATTGGAATGGGTTACCTAAGGAGATGGTGGAATCTCCATCCCTAGAGGTTTTTAAGTCTCGGCTTGGCAAAGCCCTGGTTGGAATGATTTAGTTGGGATTGGTCCTGCTTTGGGCAAGGGGCTGGATTTGATGACTCCTGAGGTCTCTTCCAGCTCTGTGGTTCTATGATTCTATCTACTGCCTGAGTTGTGTGGTTTGTTTTAAGCACTCTAGACTCCCCTGCCGACGTGGTCTGGTAAAAGCCAGCTCAATCCTGTGCCTTCCCCTGTGGCTCTACCTTTTGTCAAGTTGCCTTTTCATTCCATCGGGACAGGACTGCAGCTCCTGCCGTGGCTAGTTTATTAATATTTTGACAAGAGGTGGAAGAGCAGCCTTAGGCTAGCTTTTACTTTCTGCCTCTCTAGGGACTTATTTTGAAGGGATGCTGTCAGGGCTGAGAGCTACTGTATAAAATGATAAACAAGAAATCAGGTTTTAGGCCTTTCTACAAAGCTTATGTCGGTGTTAGACCCCATCCCAGACAGTAAGTGCTGTAATATCTGTTTTTAAAACCTCAATAAGCAACCGTGCCATAGAGCCTGAACCCAGCTGAAGATAAGCATGAGGTGCAATGTGGGCCAGCAAAATCCTGCAGTGGGACAGAGGAGAGCTTGGGTTTGTTTTGTTATGGGCAAATCACTTTACCCCGGGCTTGTTTCTCCCTTCAGACTCTGTCTCCTCTTTAGGCTGCCCTTACACCCAATGTATCTGCGCTGTGCCTAGCGCAAGAGGCCTTGCTCTGGAGTGAGGCCTCTTGGCACTAAAGCGTGGCCCTAAGAAATGATGATGTGAACCTCTGTGCCATACAGCCACAAGTTGATCCAATGTTCTGTAACCTGCGCATCCCAGACATTCTTGAGCATGACAACTCAGCGGGCACAGCGACAATTTTAGTTTTGCTTGCTTTAGAAGCAGCTTTGGGGTTATACTACAAACAGCTCTGCCATCCCTGGGTTTTATGGGCTCGCATTAAAACCAAGAGCTTCCAAGAAGCAGCTGAGTCTGGTATCACTGATCATTTGTCATGTTCATCCACTGAAGAGTATGTGGAAGAGAACAAGACAGCAGCTATGGCTTAAATCCTCTGAGCATGCAGGCGGCTGTCGTCCCCAATTACTTTGAAAATTGGTCTGCAGCCTGAGCAGACCTCACAGTCGTGAACTCCCAGGGCTTTCAAGACCAGGATTGCCCAAGCAAGGTAAAACAAACAACAAACAAACCCAAATGGTCCTGTTTTGGGGACTTACAGCCCAGTTCTCCTCCCCTCTGACTCCATCAGAGTCTGAAGTAACATTAGGAACTGGAATTCAGCCCGGGACTCCAGCCAGGCTGGAGGGGCCTGTCCATTACCTGCCCCTTCCCACCATCACCACTGCCCCCTCTCCCCATGGCACCCCATCTTTGAGGACGTGGTTTTGGGACTCACGGCAGCGGAGCCTGGTGCCACACAGCAGCAATAGTGGGTCCCCCCTAACTCCCTGCAGTGGCAGAAGTCGCAGGGAAATGAAGCGAGGGCACTCGGCTGGTGCCAGGGAAATGTGTGTGGGGGACCTGAATGTTACTGCTGTGCCGCACCAGGCCCCCCCACATGCAGCCTACCGGGGGTCTGTGTGTGGCCCGTGCGACATTCTCTTTACCATTGCCCAAGAACAGGGTTGCCAGATTCCGCTGGTTTCTGTGCATGTTGGTTTTTTCCTACTAAAGTGACATGCACGTAAAGGAAGGGCGCGTGAAGTGAGGCGCGTGCCGACTGCACGCCACACTGACTGTGAGAGCTTGGCGCTCCCTCTGCGCCCAGTCACAGCGCTGCTACGCTTCAGCCAGCACCCCTCCAAACTTCTAGGCATGGCAGCGCCATTAGCAAAACGGTCTTATCCCAGCAGACGGTCTTTGGTATGACAATCTTGTGGGGCACTGAAACGAGGGAGGGCCACTCACGCAGCCAGCTTGCCCATCCCTGCTCTAGAGCAATAGTTTTCAAACTTTTTTTTCATAACCCAGTTGAAGAAAACTGTTGATGCTCATGACCCAACAATTTGACTTAAGTGTGGGCTGTGGAGTGGGGCTGATGATGAGCTTTGGGAGGGTGGGGCAGGAGGGGCTTACTTTGAGCAATTCCTGACCAACAGTGCAGCGGGGGGGCTAAGGTAGTTTCCTGCCCCTCCTGGTACCTCAGACTATGCTGCTCCTTAGAAGCAGCCAGCAGCAGGTTCTAGCCAATGGGAGTGCGGAGCTAGTGCTCATGAGTAGTGCACGGAGCCTGTGAGCTATTCACCCTCACCGAGGAGCCGGGCCTGAGGCACAGTGCAGTCTGCAGTGCCAGGGCAGGCGGGAAGCTGCCTTGGTTCCCCCACTGCTCACCCTGCAGCAACGAGACCCAGTGTCTGACGTGCCACAACCCAGGCCTGGGTCAAGACCCAGGGTCTGAAAACCACTGGCCTAGAATGTCCCATGACTCACAAGGAGGTTGCCAGTGCTACCTCCCCTGGAAGGAGAGAAATGGTCTTGAGTTCTCCCTGAAATTACCTTTCCGTGCTGCTTGGGAGTGTGGCCTGAGATCAAGGGCGTCTGCTAGAGGGACGGTTTTGGTCAGTTTGACACACCCCTGGAGGATTTCAGCGGCTGTGTTGCACCATCTCTGTTCTGCCCAACGGGGATGTTACTGCATCAGAGTAAAAGGGGGAGATTTCTGGAGGGAATTAAATGTGAGCCCCAACCCGATCGGAACAATTCTTTCAATGCTTCGCTTGAGCATGGAAGTCACCCACCATCTGTGCACTATTGTATTTCCAAGACCGTCTACTAATTAGCAGGCACTCGCTAAGTAGTACAAGACAAAATTAACCACCAAGGCTTGTAAGTCTTCCTTCATACAGCTGAATTTCCCTGAGTGAAAACTAAACATGCCCGACGAACTGTAACTATTTCTTAGAAACACAGTGAGTGCTCAAGGTTAAGAGATTTCCCTCTGTTTGCTTCTGGCTTATCTGCTCAGCATTCCCCTGTCTCTGCCGGCCAGCCTGAGTGGGAGCAGCCTGCTAGCATGAATTCCTGTCTGAAGCATTCCTCTCTCCCAGTGGTGACCCCCGCTGACCGTTTGAACTGCTCTGTTATGTCAGATGCTCCCCATTCCCTGTTCCCACGTCCCTTTGCCTCTGGGGCCCAAGGGAGCCGATGCGAGTCACGAGGCCTTTGGACTGGGTGAGACGCATTGAAGCCCAGCCAAGATCTCAGGACTAATTAGTGAGGCAGAGCTCCCTGACCGAGCCTGCAGTGCACGAGGAGTCAAGCCGCCGCCTCTGACTGCAGCGCCTCAGCGTCTCAGAACCAATATGTGACAGCCAGTGGCAGCAGCCGCATTTCTGCCCGCACAGGGAGCTTCAGCCAGCACAGAGAGCAGCAACAGAAACTGTTGTGCCAGAGGCTGATCCTTAAAGGCAGGCACAGTGTCTGTCAGAGCTTATTGTACATTAATTTGGTGGGGCAACTAATGCATATTGTACATTAGTTTGGTGGGGCAATTAATTAGATAGTCAGTGACCTCAAGCTGTGGATGTTTGCCAATGCACGGGCATTTATACCAGCCTGGGCGGAGGGGGAGAGACAGGGTATTCTTGGGATGCCCTTTGGGACTGGGCAGAGCAGGGCATCCACCTGGGCGGCTCTTTGCAAGTCCGAGACCTTGCTGTGTGTTTTCCCCTGAGAGACTCTCTTCTCTGCCAGACAAAGCACGCGGCCGTGAGTGTCCCGTGAGCTGCACACAACCAGAACTGACAGGCCTCTTTCCAGGAGCTGACTGCGCTGTGATAAAGAAGAGAAAATGAGACAGTCTGGGTCAGCAAAGCTCTTGGGAGGGATGTGTGCAAAACTCAGGGCAGGCTGGGTATTAGACAGAGACTTTGCTTTGGGTGTTCAGCATGAGTCAAGATAGGCACCGAGCATGAGAGGGCTTCTCTGTATTTAGCATGTGCTTGGTTAGAGCGCTTTCTTCAGCTTTTGCAGAGCAGATGCGTGATTATGGGCACCCCCCTTTGGGGAATGTAACGCAGCACCTTGGAAAGGGGGCACCTCCTGCCAGTGCCCAGGCTCAGACCCACAGGATTAAACCAGAGCTGCTTGAAAACCAGGCCCTTAGTGATCAGAAAGCTTAAATGTTTTGGCCACTTCTAGACTTTATCCGGAATGAATGACGTCACCGAGGCTACGTCTACATTGCATCCCTCTTGCGCAAAAGCCTATGCAAATGAAGCACAACAATATGCTAATTCTGCTTCATTTGCATAATTAATTAGGGGCTGTTTTTGCGCAAGAGGCTTTTATGCGAAAAGAAGCTATCTACACAGCTCGTTAGGAAGAACGGTTCTTGCGCGGGGGGGAGGGGGTTGCACAAAAAAAGCTGTGTAGATGGCTCCTTTTTGCACAAAAGCCTCTTGCACAAAAACAGGCCCTCATTATGCAAATGAAGCATGGCAATATGCTAATCCATGCTTCATTTGTATAGGCTTTTGCACAAGAGCGATGCAATGTAGATGTAGCCTGAGAGTTTTGCTCCTAATTTAAATGAGAGCCGTTTTACCCCTGTGGGCCCTGTTCCTGCCCTGACTTACACACACACTTCATATTCAGTGTGGGAGGAATCTCACTGTGGTCAGTGAGACCACTCCTGTATGTAAAGTTAAGCATGTGTGTAATTATTTACTAGCTTGGCGCCAGAGCTGATACGGGAGTGCCACTTATGCCCCTATAAATTACAAGGCTTTCATTGCTCTGAGGAGCAAGTAGAACAAGTGTTTTTCTTTCTTTTTCTTTTTCTGCGTGCATAAATACTTTTGGTCACTCCTCAAAATCCTTTTTTAAAAAAGCATCAGTAATTTCTCTGGAAAATACTAACATCCTGCCAGTCTTCTGCAGTCTTGCACACGTTACTCCCCTCATTATAAACCAATCACTGCTGTGTGCACAGTGGCTTGCTACTCTGCTCTGTAGTGGTTGTGGAAGCCCAGCAAAGATTGTGTCTGGAAGATTGGCCTCTAGTTCTGCCACTAACCTGCCATGTAATTTTGAGCAAGGCCCCCTTTTAACCTTCCCATGTTTTATCTGTGTTTAGATTGCAGGGTCTTTGGGGCAGGGTTTGTCTCTTACTAAGTGCCTGTACCGCACCTAGCATGGTGGGGCCTCAGTGGTGGCCTCTTAGTGCTACAATAATAAGAAAACAATTTGGCTGCCATCTCAAACCCAATCTGATTCAATCCCCTTTGAGGTTCCAAAATAGGTGGCTTGGCAAACCTGATCTTTGACTTTTAAGACAGTGTGTGAGACCCTGTAGGGCTGGATAAGTGCCTAGACCTTGGGGTAATTATCTAAAGCAAGTCTCCATAGCTTCCGAAAATCATTCATCACTAATATAGCCATGCCACAACGTAGCTCATTGAATGCCATCTCCCACTCCTTGTGCATTACAGACAGAATCCAGATGCCAGACGGTATCCGGGAACATTTCCAGCAGTGTGAGTTTTCTGCTTACTAAGTTGTACAGGCTGCTTTCGCTGGCTGTGCACACGTACTGACGGTCGGCTGACTGCCAGTGCCTCTTTCAGTACCTCTGTCCTCCTGACCCCATTATTTCTTCAGCGCATGCCAATAGTTGCTCAAAGTTGTTTTTATCCATTCAGAGTAGAAGGGTTCTATGTCCTCCCATGATGCCTTGGAAGCCCGCAGTACAAAGCATTGTGGAGTGTTATCTGCAAGTCCCTGTCTGCAGCTGCCATCACACTTGTTGCAATGGGAAGGTAATGGCTGGAAAGTGGAAGTTGATGAAAATCTACATTCTTGGGCAAAAAGGAAAATCGAACCCTTGTTTCAACGAACTCCTAATTAGGGCCACTGCAGGCTACTTGCAGGACCTATGGAAGGCAATTTACAAGTCTTCTCAGGTTGAAGTTCATCTGTTTATTCTTGATCATCAGCACTGGATGAACATCATCCATTCATCTGAGCAGGAAGAGTCTTGCCCTGCTTGTGTCATTGCAAGTCAGTTTCTGGTACATCACCGCCCCGCCCCCTTC
>JANRFK010004149.1:164082410-164093682 GCA_030068395.1 Apalone spinifera
CTACATTTGCAGCCCTAGTTCGAATTAGGCTGCAAGTGTAGACATACCCATAGTGAGTTTCAATTCAATTTGATTGGAAATGATTGTGTGAAGAAACCCTGACAAACCACAGCATGTAATGGAAGCATTAGTGGACCTGCCATTGCAGTTGTTGCTGTAATCTCTGCTGTGCTGGAAATTTACTACTGCATTTCCAAAGCATTATCTAGGAATTACAAGGACTGATCTGGTGCAGTTGAATTCAGTGGAGTTACACAAGTACCCATCAGCTGGGGATCTACCACAGTTCCCTGTGAGCTGAGTGCTTATGTGGGTGCCCAGGAGAGATTAAAATGCCGCTTGGCTGATTATCAGAGCACCTACAGCGCCGAGAGCCAGAAGCATGTGTTTTTTTACTAGCGGTGCACATCTACATATGCCTTGGTGCATGTGACAACATTTATTCCACACATGGATGGAAAAGCTTAGAGGGAACATTGGATCTAGCCCATAGAGCTGTTCAGGACCTAATATTACCCCACTGAAATCAATGGAAACCTCATCATTGGCTTCAAAGGCAAATTCAGAACCTTTGGGCTCTTAGTTGTGTGGTTAAATCCCATATGTGAGACCTTTCAACATGTATCACTTGGCATCTGTTACTTTGATTTGAATTGGAGGCTGTTTGCAATGATATAGCAGGTAACATCTTTGGACCTGCTCCTAGCCCACCCATCATTACACCTTATGCTTTGGATACTATTGGTTTTCTTTTGTCAAGCTGAAGGCTTCCTACACGTTCCCTGGTGATACTGGCAGTGTCATTGCTGGATGTTGCTTTTCTTTGGAGAGAAAATACATTACAGGAGAATACCCTGTAGGGAATGACTCTGGATTAGTCCTTCGGAGTTCAGGGTTTTGAGCTGAGGAAACATGCCCACCTTGCCCTTCCTAGCTAAATGGGGAGGTGCTGTTCCAAGAAGGGTCCCAAAATGGCAAAGGATGAGAACTCCCTGGACTAGATGATCTTATAAGACTTTCCCCACTTTTATTTATAGGACTTTAGAATTATTTCCTTTGTATTTCATCTGCTCTGCCAGGATTTTGAGTGTGACATCATTTGTAACTTGCTCAGTGAGATTCCCGAGAGCCCAAATGGTGTTATCTCTTGACATCCTAATTTCTTTTCACTTTCATACTGCGACACTGGTGAATCTATTGAGCCGAAATCTTCCATCAGGTATAGTTCATCTGAAATATCTTTGTAGGCATTGTGTTATGGTCTTTATATTTTATAGTGTAGAACAGTGGTCTCCAATCTTTATAACCACAAGATCACTTTTTCAATTTAAGTGCATTGTAAGATCTACCTCAAACCCAAATACTCTTGCCCCACTTCCTTCCTGCCCCTTGTCCAAGGCCTCACCCTGCTCACTCCATCCCTCTTCCTCCCTGAACCTCATTCACTGTCACCAGGTTGGGGTAGGGGGTTGGGGTGCAGGCTCTTGTCTTGGGCCAAGGAGTTTGGAGTATGGGATGGGCTCCGGGCTTAGCCCAGGGTGGGGCATTGGGGTCCAGGAAGGGTTTCAGGGTGCAAGCTCTGGGAAGGAGTTTGGATGCAGGGGAACTCACGTCTGGGCAGGAGGGTTCAGGGCTAGGACTGGGTGCAGGCTCTGGCTGGGCACCACTTAACTGAGACGGCTTCTGGGTGGTGGAGCAGTGGGCATAAGGCAGGCTTACTTCTGCCCTGGCCCTGCCCACTCCTGGAAGCAGCTGGCATGTACAGCAGTGGCTCCATGGCACCATGTGCTGCCTCTCATCTACAGGCACTAAGCCCACAGCTTCTACTGGCCATGGTTCCCCATTATTGATCAATGGGAGCTGCAGGAGTGGTGTCCACAGGCAAGAACAGCATCTGGAGACCCCTCTGCTCTGACTTTCTCAGGGGATGCAGGGACATGCCAGCCACCTCCAGGAGCAGCAATTACCGTAGGGATAATTACTCCAGCCACAACAGGTTAGGCATTTTAGAAGTCACTACTCAAAGAATTAAATTTAAGTGTAAGAGAGAAATGAAAGTTATGAAATGCACAGACCAGTCAAAACCCAAAACTAACCCACTTTGCAAGCAGTAAAAGTAGTAACAACAACCCACCACATATATGCTGGGTTGAGATGAGAGTGGAGGACAGTGTGAGTGTGAGAGAATGACACACACACACACACACACACACTCTGTGCGAGAGTGATTTGCATTGCCAAGCTCCCTCCACCCCCTTCTCTCTTTGTGGAGTACAGGAGTGGGGGGAGGAGGGACACCCTGACATCAGCTCCCCCTCTTCTCCCTCCTGCACAGCAAGCAGGAGGCTCCCAGGGGGCAGCTCCAAGGCAGGGGGCAGGAGCAGCATGACATCAGGTGGAGGGGCAACTGAAGTGCCAGCACTTGATAGCTTCCTGGCCAAACCAGTCAGGATCACCTGTTAGAGGCTCCAAGATTTACAGTAGATCCCAATCTACTGGTTGGTGACCACTGGTGGAGAAGGTCTCCTTGGAGTATGTGTAAACAGCGGGTGCTTTATTCTAGCAGCAGCTGCTAACCAGAATATAAACATCACTCCACATTTTGTTCAGTTTCAGCACTGGTACCATCTCAGAAAAGCAGGAAGATGATACACTCTGAGGTTATGAATCAGAAAACATGTGCACAGTATCTTATAAAAGCATAAAATGACATCACATGCATCTCAAAATGTACCTGGTGAAAAGAGAGTTTCAGAAAATTATAGCTAACATTGAGAGAGCCCCACAAGAGGATTCTGTTCTTTAAATAAGATGATCTGTTTTTTCCTTGTAACTGCAAGTTCATTCATATGTACGGGCTGTATCTGTATCCTGCTACCTGCCCTCCAGTGCCTCTGCGGCAGATTATCTGAACTCCCATCAGAATGGGAAATTGGAGAGGCGCTGGCTCACACCATTGTTGCATTAGATAATGAGGAGATCTCTGGTGCATTTGTGGGCCCGTGGAAACTGCTTATAAACTATTCCAGACTCAGATGCATGGTGGGCATGAGTATGCCATGTCTGGGATGCAGATAGGGGCTGTGCTTTTTGAAGAACCTTCATGTATCAAAATTAAAGAGAAAATATGGCAATACATTCAAATGTGTGTAAGTTGGGATTGGTCCTGCTTTGGGCAGGGGGGTGGACCCGGTGACCTCCTGAGGTCTCTTCCAGCCCTGGGAGTCTGTTATCAGTTGAGCATTAGCAAAGATGAAACTGCTCCAACCACTGAGGATGTCTGCCTGAATCCCTAACTCTGTTTACTTCTTGACAGACTAGGAAGAGGGTGGTGGGAGAGTTATTCACTCCCTGCACAGAGATTGCAGTTTTGTGTGGAACTAGCTTTTCATTTTGTTCTTCATTTCGACCTTGATCCTGCCTACACTGGTGCATGTGCTCAACTTAATGCATGGGAGTAGCCCCCAGATCTCAATGGTCATACTGACACATGTTCATAATCTTTGCAGGATCAGAGCCAGAGCGAGGTACAGTTTGAAATGGGCCTGAGTAGTGAACCTCCTCTTACAGCCCAGGGAATCCCTTTACGTTGGATTTTAGCCGTTTTTGTGGGGCTGCATGTAACCGGTTGCATTATTAGTGCCTTTGCAGTCCCTGTTCGTGTAAACTGACAACCTTGATTTCTAGGGACATCACATGGCCCCTCTCAGTCATGCTAAAGAAAAATGCCTTGAACAGATTTTAAAATATTTTACAATCCAAATGACTGATCTTTTTGCTCTGCTGTCATTCACGTCTCTGCTTAGCAATGCTGTTAAGCAGTTCATTTCTTGTTGCAGTGATCGCTGATGGGGTCCTGGATAAGACAGCTCTCACAGATGACGTGGGCAGTGAGGAGGATCTGTATGAGGACTTTCGGAGTTCCAGTCACCGCTACGGACACCCTGGAGGAGGAGGAGAACAGCTTGCTATCAATGAGGTATTGCAACCTCAAGGGGACTTGATGGCAGTTTTTGGGTATCTGGGAGGGTGTTTCAGGGAGGAGGGCGAGAGGTTGTTCTCTTTGACCTGTGATGATGGGAAGCAGTGGGCTTGGATTGCAGCAGGGGAGGTTTGGGTTGAGACTTGGGAGCAACTTCCTGGCTGTCGGGGTGGTTAAACACTGGAATAAATTGCCTCGGGAGGTTTTGGAATCTCCATAACTGGAGATATTTAAGAGCAGGTTGGATAGACATCTGCCAAGGATGATCTAGACAATGCTTGGTCCTGCCGTGAGGGCAGGGGACTGGACTCGATGACCTTTCGAGGTCCCTTCCCATTCTAGTGTTCTATGATCCGATGATTCTAACTGTAGGTCTGTGAAGAAGCGGATGGGAGGCTGCTTCTGGGTTTTATTTAACATTGCAATAGGATATTCAGTAGTCTCTTGCTGTGGCCACCATTTTAATTGCACATCACCCCAAACCCACATTTGGGTTTTCTGCTGTGATACAAAATGGAACCGCAGCTCCCTAAGCTGCATGTAACTTCAGTGAGTTGTTCCTCTCTTCTCGTGGGTCTTTAGGCCGAAAGGAAACATACAGGTATGAGTGAGCAGCACAGGCCAGACTGCATTCAGGACTGGTGTGATCTGGAGCCTGGTTAGCCTTTTTACTTAGTGAGGCAAGGCTGATGATTCCGAAGCCCTTGGAAGGATGGTTCTGAAAACATGTTCAAACTTTTCACCTTCAGCACAAGCTTGTGTCCAGACAAGTAGCACATTAGTGGTTTGAGCAAAGGGTTCTTGTTGTGCTGACACTGATTTAATTGCTTGTCTCAAATTAGATTGTTTCTTAGCCTAAGTTGTGTGATGAGTATTGGTGAGGACACAGGACCTGTCTGTCTGCTAAAGTACAGTGCCCTTGTCTAGTGCATTAAAATTGTGCTGCTCTGGAGACTTATACAATACACAGAATGCTCTTTCCTTTGGGTGAACTAATAAACATTTCATTGGAAGAGCTGAGGACACGCCCCCAATGAACGACAATGCGTTTTGCTGTACTGAGTGTGTTCAGTGCTCTGCACCCTGCACAAGACGGAAGGACACCAATAAACGATGTGCAGATTGGACCTGTCTGCTCTGGTACCTGGGGACCTGACTGGGCCGAACAAGGGAGTTTGCCAGACCCGGGTCATTCCAGCCACTGGGCTCCAGGCTCTCCCTGCAGACCAACAGTCCCCTGGCTGGGCTCCAGACTGCTGGTCCCCAGCCATGGGAGTGGCTCTTCTGTCCCCTCCCCTCCCGGCCAGGCTCCATGGCCCCTGACTCCCTGGCTACGGAATAGGGTCTTCTGCTGGGTCTCCAGCCAGACTCTGTGCCGCCGACTCCTCAGTCTTGGGACTGGTTTTTCTGCCGGCCCCCCAAGTGGGCTCTGGGCTGCTGGTTCTCCAGCCATGGGACCAGCTCCTCTGCCTGCCCAGGCCAGGCTCTGAGCTGCCGGCTCCGTGACTGCAGGCTGGGATTTGGGCTTCCAACCCCTCCACCATTTGACTCCCAACTAGCCCCAGTGGCTCTCTGGCCGAGGGACTGTCTGGTCCACCAACATCCGGGACCCTGTCAGACCATGGCTGTGCCAGACCAGAGTCCCAGACCCGTGCAGTTAAACCTGCATTACGCTTTTACTGGGGTCAGCCGCAGCTGCCGTGGTGGTGGCTATACCTAGTGCCTGTGTCGGACGCAGCCATGCTGCCTTGAGGTGCTGTTGAGGGACACACCCAGAAAGAACAGCTACAACACCTTTAAAAACAGCGTAGCACATGCTCCTTCACCAGGGTCCCCACGTTACTGGGAAAGTGGAGGCCTTAGCACCACTCTGCTTCCCACAACCCCCTGCGCATGGCAGGAAGTAAAGAATAATTGGAGCACAGCTGCTACAAGGGGCGCTGAGAGCGTGCCCATCTTTGGGGTAGCTCTGTGTCACTGAGGAGGCTCCCAATGGAAGTAGTTTATCAGGGGCTGTTTCCACCCACTTTACAGTCTCTTTGGGCCACAGCAGCGTAGAACGACTGCACCAGCAAATAAACACACAGACTCTAGAGACGCACCGAGGCAACTGATGCTGCAGTGCAGATGAGAAAACTGAGAGGATAACACAAGACTTCCCACAAGACCATTCTCTCACTCAGTTTCCTGTGCTGTGACTTCCACTTCACTGTGTAATGTAATTGGAAGTGATACGGTACAGGTTCTCCCACACTTAACGGGCACCTCAGCTGTATTTGGCCAGTAGCCTGCGATATGTTTAGCAGCACAGGAAATGTGTTCCACAATGTATACTGGATACAGTTAGACCTATGGAAGGAGTTTACTGCATTTCCTAATTTTTTCAAGTGCTTGTGTGTGCAACTTAAACAACATTCTTTTAACATAGGCTTTTGTATGTAAGTTCTTGATGGGGGAAGGGTTTTTAAAGGAAAAGGATAAAATATAAAAATGTAGGGATCCCAAATATCTTTACACCTTGTGATAAATTCTGAAACATATTTTAGGTCACTTGGAAATGGTTGTGTTTCTATGTCAGCTATTCTCTGTACTTACTTTTCCTCATTCTTTACTACTGAGGACAAGAGCTTTTTTTCATTAAGAGTTCATTGTCTCTGTTAATTGCTTGTCCATCATGTAACTTTGTGTGAGTAAAGGATATTGATTTGTCCAAAGCAGTTGTAATTTGCAAAGTTCATGAACCATACCTGGATATATTCGCATTTCAGATCCATAGACTTACCAGGTCAACCAGTAAGCATTAATTATTTGTTTATTATCCTGTACCCTGTAAGCTTGTATATTACAACTTCTTTGTTGGCCCAAGAACAGATAGCACATTATTTACCTAGTCCACTGGATGTGATGATTAATGATTCCATCATTTAGCATCAATTAGCACTGGCAAAATGCCTTCCTGTGTGTGCCATCTGGAATTGCATAGTATGATGGAATACTAATTTCTAATGCTGGGATTTTAAATGGACAAATACCTGAAAATTTAGAATGGACATTTCTAGCATCAACCATCATGATTCCCAGCTACCTTGTTGCATTTTAGTAGTGCATCAAAGCCTATGGCCTCTATTAAAAAATTGCAGATCTTACACGTTTTCTGTAATAGCCTTGGGGGATTTGCAAGTTAAAAACTAAAATATAATCATTTAATAAACTTTTCCAAGTTTTCCCTGCTTTATTCTCCCTCCCCACTAGTTTTCATTGGTCTAGGCTAGGGGAAGAACACCAGGCCAGTTTCCTCGCAGATATCTTCATTCTTTGCCATCTTTAACTAAGCAGAGAAAGAATGAAATGTATTCCATGGGATTCAGCAGTGTAACACCATTCCTAAATTCATTAGTGATATTCATAATCAGTCCATACCACTTCCTTTCCTCATTTGGCACCTGCCCCGTTCTCACTAGCTTCTCTTCATCTTCCTTGCCATCAAATAATTCAAGAAATAAACTTTTAACAAATATTAACGTCCACCAAATGAGCTCAAATGAGAATTTAACATTGTTAGAGGTACGGAGAGCATTTAGATGTCTATAGCATTTAAGAATAATACATCTAGAATCTTAAAGATATTTTGTTTAATATACATTTTACATTCACTTCATAAGCAAACAATTTGGGGAAAAATACGTCTCCGTGTAATGTTCTGCCTCAGAAGGATATAATCAATCTCAAGGATACAAAATAATTTGGGAAAAAAATTGCCTGACCAAACTTCCAGCCACAACTTACATAATTAGATAGATCAATCTTTTGGAAGTGATACACTGTAGTCATACATATAGTCTAGGAGAGATGATTTATTGCCTCTTTTATGTCTTCGTGTGAGTATATTGGTCTCCCAACTGATAGGCAGACTCTGCAGCAAATGTAGCTAGATAACAAATGCCCTCCCTCCCCTCTTCTGCTGGCTCTCATCCCTTTTTGCAGATCCTACATGTTACTGTGGCCATGATTTGAACAAGGACGACTATGGTTTGGAAGACCCAATTATTTACTTGTTAGCCACCAATAGCGCTCAGTGCTGTAAAGGACAAGAAATAGATACTCTCTTCCCTGAAGGTCCCTGTAATCCAAGTTTCAGTACAGATGTGGGCATATGATTCACTTTACGCATGTGAGCAGTCCCACCGAAGTCACTGGGACCCCAAGTAGGCTTAACGCGAAGCACATGCATGGCACGTTTGCAGCATCGTGTTGTAAACACTCTTTGCATTTTCAGATTTGTGTGTGAGGGAGAGATTATGCAATGTGTAAACTTTCAGTATTGCATCAGAGGGACTTTTGCATTTAATTTGTAAAAGTTGCAGGATCTGCAAATGCTTCATAGTGTCTATAGGATGGGCCAGATCCTTGGCTGTGCCCATCACATCTCGAGAGCACCTGATGGGGGAGGTAGGACAGGTTTCCCAGGGAGCTGTAGACACCTTTCTGCACACACACAGTCCTGGGGTAGCCCGAGGTGGTTCCAGACTGCTCTCAGTTGCACTGTCTGGAGGAATCCCAGAAGGATCCTTCACCAGCTGAGGCTGAGGCTGAGTCAGAACATTCTGTGCCATGGTCCTGCTCTGTTCTGTCCCCGTTTCCCCTCCTCTACAACAAGAGACGAGTGGACGATGTAAAGCAGACTATGCTGGCTTTGTGCGAGTTGAGGATTAGCGACATCAGCCTCTTTAGGGCAGGCTTAGGGTTTCTTTGTACTCCTCCAGTCATGCCAAAGACTTTGCCCTGTGTGTGTATGCATGTATATGAGATTTCTTTATACACATACCCACAAACCGACCTTAATTCCACCCAATCAGTGCTTTCATTTTAATGACATAGAAAGTTTGGAATCGAGCAGCACCCAGGCTTTTCCTCAATAGCCTCCTCCGTCTCTCTGATTCATTCCTGGCTAACGTTGGTGGCAGAGAAAACGACACTTCTCTCTGTCTAGTTATTAACTCATAGAAGCTGCTGAGATATTTCAGCAGTGAGGGGGGCCATCTAAGTAGCTAGATAAAGAATTAGTAATTAATGGTGATAAACCCCGGGCTGGCCTGCTGACTCTAATGTAACACAAAAGGGGCTGTTTTTTCTTCACCCCTTTCCCCAGACAGTCTAATGGGAGAAGCAGACTTGAATCACCTGAGCAGCAAGAGAATAAGAACACTCGGAGAATGTGGTCAGGGTAATCTAATGGGGTCTGAAACAAAACCTGCAGATCTCTGTCTGTGTTTGGAAAACAAGCATAAAGAGTCACACCCGAAGAAACACCCAAGAGAACAATGTCTTTTGGAATGTTTATGTCCATCTCACATGAGCTATTAACTTGTAAAGGTTATGACAGCCTTGTTATGCTTGTCAATGACAATGTGGGTACTAGGAATACTGATCACACCTTCTGCATTTCTGGCTTGGGGCGAAGGGGATAGGGTTGAAAACCGGAGCACAGAATACTTTTTTTCCCTTTGGGGAGAAAATCCAAACAGATTTTTAATTCCAAAGGCTATTTATGCCAAAACATCTTGCAGTCTGTCTGTACAATATTAAATATTTCTCTAGGCTTGTAAAACTTACTACTCAGTAATATGGAACTCTCCACAACATTTTATCTCACCATTGCCACAATAACAGAATTGGAAAACTTCCCCAGTTATCACCTCTAATATCATTAGCTCACAGATATTTACCTCCCCCCCTTCCATCCGCCTTCTGTTCTGAAATTTGATTTGTCCTTTTAATATGTGTTCATTTTTTTCAATTGTATCCTTTGGTATATATGGTTGTGACAGTTTTCTTCCACTATTTGACCTGAGGAAGTGGGTCTGGCCCATGAAAGCTCATCACCTATTAAACCATCTTGTTAGTCTTTAAAGTGCTACACAGTCCTGTTTTTTGCTTCACAGGTAAGACTTCAATTGACTTCCATTTTAAAATTTCATTTTCACTTTCCATATAAATCTCTAGTTTATTCCCCAACATTGGCTGGGAATGCTGGTTTGGGTTGGTTCATTCTGTAGCAAAGACTCCCACGTGTGCTGTAGCTGCCCAACCTAACCCCTTCAGCTGTGCCGTAGCAAGTTGTGGTTTGGAACCAATATGTGTTCGCACTGCTCTGCACCAGCATAACACCTAAGAAAGCACAAAGAGTTTGGCCTTGTCTAACTCGGAACAAAATATAACCATAGTTAGGTGAGCATTACTGGGATAGTGTCCCAGTTGGGCAATAGGCAAGGCTGGCTCCCAACTTATTGTTGATATAGCTGCACCCATATTATGCCATTACTATGTTAGTAGAGTAGAATGGGTTGCCTAGTTCAATAAGTGCATGCAATGGCTATGGGGAGCTGTGGCCCAGTCGGGTGCTGCTCTGGGTCAGTGGGCGGCTTCTCCGCCCCACTACCCACTCACTTAGTTCTTTGGGAAATTAGCTATGCTTTGCTTTAGCCTTATGTTAGTTCCCAGACACAGATAGCAGCTAGTAACCGACAGTTCTCGGCCTGGCCTTGGTTCAGGGTGGGGCAGCAAATAAACAGCTCTCAGTAGCACTCACTAGGCCGAGGAAACAAACAGCCAAACAGTTCACAGTAGTGGTCCCAAATGCAGCACCCATGGCTGGGTCCCCTTGCTCAGGCGGGAGTCCAGGAGATGCAGACTGCTGTTCAGGAACAGCTGAGGGGGGATACTGCCACCCAGGAGTGGGATGGCGAGGCAGGCCCACCCACTCCACTGTGTCCCAGCCTAGGGCCCTAAAGCAGCAGAGCTGTCTGCTGCTGGGTCAGTGGGGATCCTCACCGCAACACGCTGACCCTTGCTCAGGCAAACTACCAGCTTCTCTCCCTGGGCTGCTTCCATCTGCCCCTCGGCACATACCTGGCTTCTGCGCCAGTCTGCTGTGCTCTCCAGGTTTGGCACCTCTGGCCAGGTAAACAGTTCCTCCAAGTCGCAATGCAATTGGGGCCCCAGTGGCCTGGGCCAGTCCTCAGCTCCCCGCTTGGGAGTGCAGGTGAGGCCTCTGGTTGCTCTGGTGGCTAGGGCTGTACTGGTCTTTTATAGTCTGAGTTGAGCCTCCTGGCTTCGGTCAGGTAGTGTGCTGGGGCTGCGCGCTGCCCACCGGCGCTCTGCTAGGGGCTCCTCCCACTCTGGGTCAGTGGGAAGCCAGGAGCACAAGAGGGTTGGATGTTTCTGCACATAGGGACATGGGCGGCGAGTTATATGGGCTCGTGATGCCCATGCTCCAGCAATATTTAGAGC
>JANRFK010004149.1:164104826-164129570 GCA_030068395.1 Apalone spinifera
AGCCCCACGTCCACCCTTCTGAGCCGGGCCTGCGCTTTTACAGCTGGGATCTGGCCGCAGCATCCCTGCAGCCCCGCGCGGCGCCGGAGCTCCAGGAGCCTCCTGCAGGGGGCCAGGCTCTCGCAGCCACCTGGCCCGCCGCGCTTGTTGCTAGGGCCGCGTGTATCCTGGATACGGGCTGAGCGAATCGCTGGGCGGCTCCCTGGCGAGCCCCGCGCGCCCGCACGCGCCGCTCCCCGCCCTGAGGACTCGCCGCCTGCGTTCCCGGCGCTGTGCCGAAGCCGCGCCGGGGGCTGCGGCACGTGCCGAGGATGGCCGGAGCGGGGCCGCCCGGCTCCTCCTGACGGCGGCAGGAGAGCGCTGCGGCGGGCGCCCCTGCCTGGCCGCGGCACCCGGGCAGCCACCGGCTAACGCGCCGCTTCTGCCGGGGCGCGGCGGGCCATGGCGAAGGGGCCGGGGCGGAGTCGCTATAAATGGAGCGCGCTTCACACGTTCCTCCGCTGCAACATGAACCCGGAGACCCAGCGGGTCGTGGTCTTCGTCATCCTGCTCTTCCTCATCATCATCAACGTGGTGCTGATGTTCCTCCTGGCGTTCCACTGACGGTGCTTGCGCGGTGCTAGTGGCGGCGGACTGGGGGTGCCCAGGACTGGACGGCGGATCCGCAGGTCAGCTTGGGGTGGTCTGGTTCTGGTTTGCCTGTCTCCCGTGTGTCTGAAAGTGCCCTCGTTGTTTTGATTAGCCAGCACGCCTCCCCCCCACGCCCTTTCTCTGTTGTCATCGTCTGTGTCTTGCCGTCCGGAGCACCACGGAAAGGGAACGAGGTAACAGAGCCAGACCGTCACTTGAATAATTGCTACCCCTGGTGTGAGACATCCCTCCATTCAGAACAATGTGTGCGCACTTCTCAACGCAAAGGATCCCCAAGTGCTGTCCAGACGCCCGCTCTTTGCTTGTCCAGTGGCAATCGCTGTATAACCAGCTACCATGCAAGAATCGGCGACATGTGTTGTGAAAAGCCTGGTCCGTTCAAACCTGTATTGCTTTCTGATTGCCAGCATCAGGGCTGCGAAATACCTGCTGTGCGGTGGGATGTGAGAAATGTCCATTCAACTGTAACTGATTAATAGTGGGTCCCTAGAGTGCATCAGGAATCCATGTGTGGCACAAAGCTGCAACAGTGTGGCAGGGGCATTTTGTTGGCTTGTGTCCTGTTCCTTTCCTTACCAGCCTTTGTATAGATGTGCATGTCTGCTAAAATGGCTGGCAAGATCACCGGACAGAAAACTGCTTTCACGCCTCTTATTTCTAGCAGAAACAGTAATTGTTCACAGCGAGAGCAGTGAGTCAGGCAACACTGACATAGACCTGTTAGAAGAGAAGGGGAAGGTAGCAGAGCCCTCAACACTGCTTTTTCAGCTTGGTGATGTCATATCATCAGTCTTGTTATATCACGACATTCCAGACATACGCAGTGCCACGTAAGTGGAGCAACATTCTGCCTGGTAGCATGAAAGGTAAAAAATTCTTGGGAAGAGACACTATAAAGGACTGTTTTTTACTAGCACAGAAAAAGCTCCAAAAAATGTCCAAGACCCTAAAAAAAATCAACAAGGTGCCTCTTCATTTGGCAGTTGCAAGCAGCATGCAATGAAATGCACATTTCTCTAGGGCAGGGCATTTCCCTGAAATTATCATCGGAGCTGCCATGATCTTTTCAGACTGAATAGTAATGGCTCATGGAATTTGATGTGATATTGGGAGAGGCTCAGTTGTGGCGTTGTCTTTGTCTTGTCAAGTGTGATGTTCTCTGTACTGGTTATTTACATGCTTATGTACATTGATGTTGTGCCAAAATCCTGCCACTTCTGCACACAAAGAAATGAAAGGTGTCTTTTGTGAGTTCTTTCGTTGTCTCTTTCATTGTAACCAAACCCCATACCAGTACACAAAGCCATGCTTCACAGGGCTGAGATATTGCAAATCAGACCTGAGTGTGCTTTTCTGGATACCACCTCTGATCAAATATCAGTGATCAAAATATGCAAACAATCCTTAGAGAACAGCATGGTGACTCCAACTGTTGGAACTCTTGCGTACACCTTGCTTTCTCAAGCTCTTTAAAAAAAAACGGGATTTTGGAGAGATCTGATTATAGCTTAGTGGTTATTCTGTGATCGTAATTAAAAAAAATCCTAACTTTACAGAGGCATTATGGAAAATGGATTGGTTTTAGGTAGCTGTATATTTTAGATACAGCCATGCAAATCCCTTTAAAATATTAAAGGGCCAGCATTAAACTTTGGTCGGGTGTATAAACTCCAGCTTCCAAGTTGCTGGTAGATGCCTATGAACTCATAAAGGCAGTCTTTAGTTTTCACCATGTTTAATCAGGCTTTGAGGACTGCTCATCCTGCTGAAGTCAATGGGAGTTTTGTCACGGACAGTAATAGCGTGGTTCTGGGCCACGGAGTATCAGAACTGCTTACCGAATGTTGGAAGTCTCAGCTATTAATACCTATCCTGCTCTCTAGCTTGCTAAGCAAGGCCCTACCAAATTCACGGCCATGAAAAGCGCATCATGGACCATGGAATCTGGCCTCTCCCTGTGAAATCTTGTCTTTTGTGTGCTTTTTACCTCAGACATTACAGGTTTCATGGGGGAGACCAGCATTTCTCAAATTGGAGGTCCAGTGCCCCAAATGGAAGCTGCAAGGGGGATCACAAGGTTATATTATGGGGGCCACAATATTGCCACGTATTGTTATGTCAGAGCTGGATAGCCAGAGAGAGGCAGCAGTTTGCCAGGTGCCCATCTCTGAAGGCATGCCTCTTCTAGCTATAATGCAGAATTAAGGATGACATGGTATGGTATTGCCACCCTTACTTCTGCACTTTTACCTTCAGAGCTGGGCAACCAGAGTATGGTAGCTGCTGATTGAGGGCCCAGCTCTGCAGGCAGCAGTGCAGAAGTAAAGGTGGCAATACCATACCATGCCATCCTTAATTCTGTACTGCTGCTGCTTGCACTGGCTCTGCCTTCAGAGCTGGGCTCCCCGCCAGCAGCTGCTGTTTTCCAGCTGCCCAGCTCTGAAGGCAGCACCACAGCCAGAAGCAGCACAGAAGCAAGGGTAGCCATACAACTACTCCCCCGTAATAACCTTGCGATACTCCAAAATTCCTTTGTGTCAGGACTCCTACAACGAATAACACCATCAAGTTTCAGATTTAAATCAATAAAATCATGAAATTGTATTATTTTTAAAATCCTGTGGCCCTGAAATACACCAAAATGGACTGTGAATTTGGTAGGGCCTTATTGGTACAGTACCTCTGGCATTTTTGGACAAGAACCAAGGATATTTACAGTCACTTCCCCTATAGAAACATAGCTGTAGATATGATCTCCCAATCATTTGTCTTAATACACACAAACCATGCCTGGGCAGGCAGACATATATACATATAGCCTTGATTACAGTCTTTGAAGACCAAACACAGTCCTGTTTATTTAAGATAAATTAATACAATCAAAATCATTCTGTGCTGATCAGTAGGTGCCATCCTATTGGTCACTTGGCTGTTTGCCAGAGACCCATAGGCTTCACCCCCTCCCTTTTTCCGGCCAGTCAGCAGTTGCTAGAATTCAATATCAGGACTTTCATCGCCCAGGTGCAGTCTGTTTTCATCCATTTCCAATCCCTAAATACTCTTAGGCTGCGTCTAGATTGGCATGATTTTCCGAAAATGCTTTTAACGGATTTTCCGTTAAAAGCATTTTCGGAACAGAGCGTCTAGATTGGCATGGACGCTTTTCTGCAAAAGCACTTTTTGCAGAAAAGCATCCGTGCCAATCTAGACGCGCTTTTCCACAAAAAAGCCCCGATCGCCATTTTCGCGATCGAGGCTTTTTTGCGGAAAACAAATCTGAGCTGTCTACACTGGCCCTCCCCTTTTTGCCTGAATGGGAGCAGCATAGTATTTCCGCAAGAAGCACTGATTTCTTACAGTAGGAAGTCAGTGCTTTTGCGGAAATTCAAGCAGCCAGTGTAGACAGCTGGCAAGTTTTTCTGGAAAAGTGGCTGATTTTCCGGAAAAACTGGCCAGTCTAGACACAGCCTTAAAGAAAATCTATCACAAACTTGATGGGAAGTTAAGATGGTTTCCCTGAGTCAAAAGGGCTGTGCCCTCCTCTCAATATTGCTAATTATCCCAATTTGAGATGATTTATTTCTGGAGCTCATAAAAAGCAGAGCAAGCCCTTGCTTTCAGACTGGATTAGGTTGAAAAATCTGTCATAGAGAAACCACTGTCCCTCTCTCCCACACTGTTTTCCTTTAGGCCTCAGAAGCTGAATGCAGGGAACATACTCATTAGGCTCTAATGGTAGTTCAATTACCATTTAAGCCAGGAGGAGCTTGAATTGCAAGTGTCCGTGTCCTTTTCTTTATCTCAGTTTGGATCCTTTCTAGGAAGCAAATCTTCAGCTCAGCAGTGCTGCGGTCCCAGGTGCTGGAGTGTTAAGAGACACACTTTTCAGTGGTTTGTGAACTGTGTATGCAGGCTTTCCCTGCCTTCATCTGTTTGCTGCCTTGCATTGTTCTGTAATGACCATGAATCCACTTCCCTCATTCCAGAATGATATCCCAGGAAGGCAAGCATTGTAGTGCACAGAAAAGGATTTCTGGGGAAAGCATCCGGGGCTGAAGACACATTAGTGAGAGTCAGGAGGTCTGGCACCTATCCTTGGCTCTGCCCTAGACTCTCGGTGACTTTGGGAAAGTTGCTTTAGCTCTCTGCCTCAGTTTCCCTCAGCAATTAAAATAGGGATTACAATATTTCTCTCTCACAGGAGTGTTGGGAGATTAAATAAATCAATGCATCAGAAAGAAAGTTGGGACAAAGAAAGAGCAGCTTGGAAATTTCGGAGCAGAGTGCTAATTGGAGGCATATTGCCTTACTTCAGCAGCCCTGGATGCTCACCAGGCCCCTGAGAATAGAGGATAGGGGTCTGAATCTGGGTTTTTCCCCCTTAATGGGCAAACAGTGGATGAATTTTTCTTTTTTGGCATTTCCATTTCTTTATCTCCCTGGGTCCAGCCTGGGGGAGGGGGGGAGGGCTGCACAGGATACCCACTGGCATCTCCCCAGGGACAGCCTGGGATGGTGGGGGTCACACAGCAACTGGCTGCTGCACCCCAGGACAGGCTGGAGTGGCAGAGGCCACGCCGCTTTCCAGTGGCTGCTCACTGGGGCACTTGCTGTCCCCCTGTGGTCATGCGTGAGTATAACTATCCTTGCTATCACACTCCTCCCTTTCCGCTTGAGGCAAAACAATTGTATTCCAGGCACATCCCATTGTCCTGACACAACCAAACCCTGGCCTTGCTTTAAACTAGGGGAAGAGGAAGCTTCATGTCGAATTTGGTGGGCCTTGCTCTTATCATGTAGGATGAGTTCTTGAACAAATGGACTTGCAGACAGACAGACACACAAACTCTCTGAAATATAAAGCAGATTTGTAACATGACCATTTCCATGGTATCGTGGCATAATTGTGTGGTTGAGAGGAGAAGACTTATATTTGTTTCTCTTGCTCCCCCCACCAAACCCTGCCTGCAGTTATTTATGCACCTCAGCGAATGAAGCCATCATCTCTCTTTCTGGAAGCGGGATTTCTCACCTTGAAACCCTCCCTTCTAGCGCGTTGGAGTTAATCGGTCTGTATTTAGAAATTGTGACACATTCAAACCTGCCTCAAATCTCAGTTGAAGCAGCAGCCCAGGAAGGGGACATCAGACCAAGGATTCCTGAGTTGTGTTGGGTGTGAACAGCAACGGCAACCTGAAAAGACTGATGGGAAGGAAGGTAATTTGGGGCTGGAAGGCACAAAGTGGGTTTGTTTTGTGCTAGTTGCACTTAAGGGTTATCAGAGCTTGCAGACCCAGCAGTGAGGCTTCTGGTCACAGATGTAGGGCTTGGTTGCGCCTTCGCTCCTCAGTCAGGGCTGGGCCCAGTGTGGCGGCTCAAAGGGGAGCCCCAGTGACGTTGAGCCAAAGAGAAGTTGTTCGGACGCACAATGTCTCCCCCAACTTGCTGTTTGTGCTGGAGTGGGGGAGCAGGGCCTTGCACACTCTTCCGAACCCGCCCCCTCCCCTCCAGCAAGCCAGCTTCTCTGCTTCAATACAAGGGGGCACAGAGGACCCCTGCCTACCATCTTCCTTGTTGCTCCCCGGGGAGAATATTCCAAGCACCAATATTCTGTATTCACCAAAATGTAAGAAGAAGCGACCCACATGGGCTGCACAGGGGTGTATCCTTACTGCCCCCTATTCCTCTACGTGGCGACCCGGGACCATGCGAAACAATCTAGCTGTAATTCGCCAGAACATTTCACTGGCAGTGGCCTGTCCCATGAGAGAGCAAGCCTGTTAAGCGTGTTTCTTTGCTTCAAATGTAGAAAGTACAACAGCATGCTCCATTCTGTTTGGGAGTATCGGACCCATGTCAAGAAGGGAGCTGTCTGCTGTTGATCGCGTTCGGGCTCAGTCTATTTTCCAAGGCAAGATTCATTTCTGTGGGGTGAGTTTTGATAACTGTCTGCTGTCTTTGTGATTTATTCCTGGACTGTTCAGGCATGGAGCCGGCCAGATCAGAGGCACATTAAGTATTTAGAATGATACTGTCAAACTAGTATTTGTAATTGATGTCCCATTGCCCAGATTAGATAAGATTACAAAATGAGGAATTTTTGTGTTTATATTGCATCCCTGGGCATGTTAAATAATGAAAGAGCGGCAAACCATGAAATCAAATGGTATTTCTCTTGTGCCTATTGCCTTCCTTCCCTGCACAGATCTGTGCAGGGGTTACCGTAGGCATTCCAAAATGGCCATCACTTTCTGCATTGGTTTAATACAAAGAGCATCAGCTCCTCAGTTGGTGTGAATTGGCAGAGCTCCATTGAATTTAAGGAGTTCTGCTGGTTTACACCAACCGAGGATCTGGAACAAAGAACCTAGCAGAGAAGGTATTTTTCTACCCCATGAGGCTCTACCCAAAAAAGTTTCCTGGGAGAATAAGTAAAAGCAGGGTTTGAAAATTACACTGAGTAATCTTGGGTCAGAAATTGTGACTGGACTTTTTAGTATCCATTATATTTTTATTACAGTAACACCTAGAGGCCCCAGTAGAAATCAGCCTCACTTTAACAGACACTGTGCACATCCATAGCTAGATATAATCCCTGCTCCCAAGGGCTCACAGCCCAAACAGGCAAAGGGCAGGAAGGGAAGCAGACAGAGAGAGGTGAAGAGACTTTGCCCAAGGTCACAAAGCAAGTCAGTGTCAGAGCTGGGACCAGAACCGAGATCCGCTGGGTTTGTCCAGTGCCTCATCCTTTAAACAACACGGCCTCTGACTGCCCTTGCAAAAGCCACCTATTGCAAGGCCCACAGTTCATCTTCCAGAGCGGAGGGACTCAGTCTCTTGGTGTAGAGGAAATTTGTTGTGTGTTTGGCTGGGTAGGCAAATAGTGTTACACAAGGGGAAGAAGAGAATCTGTGATCTGCCCCACCTCAGCTGCCTTATTCTCCAGCATGGACTGGAGACAGCAATATGGATAACGGGCTAAGGGGATCCACTGGTTTTCTTGACTAAAATGGCAGTGGAAACAGGGTCGTCCTTCCCCATACGCAGAATGTGTCCAGCACCCGAAAATTTGGGGCGTGACTGGGTCTTAGTATCTGCCCACCTGCCTCTTCCTCTCTCTGTTCTGTGGCTCTGCTTCCTCCAGCGAGGATCTAATTAACTGAAAAGCAACAAAGCCTGCCAGACCTATGGACAGAACACTGAACTGTGGAAGAGCCACTCAACTGGTAATGAAGCCATTTAACAGGCATTTGCCAATCCCAGATATATACTCCGAGTTTCTGAATGTACTGAATTTCCTCTAACGTGATCTATGCCATCAAGTGCCAGCAATGCCCCTTTGCCATTAACATTTGCATTTCCACATCAAAAGCTGTGTATGGGACACATCCAGCCCGCCTAATTAGCCTCATTAACATGGGTCCTACAATTGGCAGGTACTACTTCTGGTTTGTTTGTTTTTTAATCTATGATATATTTTGAAGAGGGTGTTTGTAGATTTGTTTGTGCAAAATAAAATCATATTTCATGATTACCTACAGGTACCAAATTTTGCATTAACAATCCTGCCACTTAAATTAGGTGAATGCACTGCTTTTTACACCCGACGATGCTGGGCGAAAGGTTTAAATCTGTGTTTCTCAAAGTGACTCACGGACCCACTCTGATAAAGCTGTTAATGGGCCTCTCCGGTCTGTTTACTTACTGGCTCTGCAGTCATGGAGCCTTGCAGCGACTATTGGCTGCGGTTCGCCATTTGCAGCAAAACGGAAGATGGTTTTCTGAGAGTGTGGCCTAGCCATCCCCACTTTCTTCTCTTGAATTGAACATCACCCAACACCCCATGGTCCATTTCTTGTTGTGGTGAGGTGGCTTCTGTGTCTCAATGACCTGGAAAGCTATGCCAGCCGGAGCTACAGCTCCTGGAAGGGTCACCCAAACTGGACAGGTCAAAGGGTAGAGACCAGACAAATTTGGATCATCTCTCCCGGAGGTAAAAGGGGTTGGCTTAGGCTTAACAACTCTATCCGTTTAAAAAAAAAAGTTACAGAAAATCCATATCCTATAAGTGTAATCTACGCAAAATGACTTTGCCCAGTCAACAACGGGCCTCACCTGCTAGTCTGTGTGTGTGTATTTGTGTATATGTGTATAAAGTTTGGTTAGTCTCTAAGGTGCCACAAATCCACTCATTTTTATTAATTTACTGTGTTAGTCTACTGGGCCTTAGTTTAAAATTTGCTTTAAAAAATTACATTAGTGTGTTGCTGAAGATTGTAAAGTCGCATCTCTAAAATATCATCATGCCCTAATCCCTGGGCTGCCTTTGGGCATAGGGGCAACAGTTTAATAGTATTACATAGGGCCCATAAATCCTAACAATGACCCTGCGTGAAAGCCTCAGATAAATGAGGAAAATGAGAAATATTTAAATGGCATAAGCATGAGAGGACCCCAAAAGATCCTGGCCATCTGCTACTTCTGTCTAACCACTACCTGTATAATCACAAGAGTTTAAAAAAACCCCAATAGTTGACTAGTATATATTTACTCAGAGAAGGAATTACAGAGAGAACTTAATTAGATCAAAGGAGCTCTTGTTAGAATCAAAACGGAGAAAGTGAGTGATTACATTTTTACTCCTACAGAAACCACTCCAAGAAGGAATAATAAACGAATGACTAAGATTTGCCTAATGACAATCATGTGAAAAGGCTTCTGTTCTGATTTTTCCTCTTTTTCTCAGCTCTTTTAACAATGAGATTTTCTTAGGGCCACCTAAGAAAGGAAGAAGGGACAAGGGCTATTTTACCAGTAGGATAATAAGGTGAAAGTCTCAAGTGTATGTTTGTGTGTGTGAGAGAGAGACAGATAGAAAATTGCCACTGTAGCTAATGTTTTCAGTCGTTGGGCACTTGCAGTTGTTTTAACAGGAGAAGCTAAGGGAAGGTGGCAGAGACTAATGTTTTTTGGGGGGCAGGGGAAATGGTCACTAAGGGCAAAATCCTGATAATTTTGGAGCTCCTCCTCTTAGGTAATGAGTGTCCTCAGCTCCTATTAATTTGTGGCAGGATCTGGCATGTAGGTGTTAATCCAGTGCAGATGTTTTCACAGGCAATTGTAGCAATAAAAATCATTTTAGTGTGTTCCTTGCAGCATGTTCCATTACAATTAAATTACAAAGAAAAGCGAGGGCTACTTCCTGGCATATTGCCTATCCCAGAACCAGAGAGATGCTGACCTTTTGCTGATTTGAAGTGGTTTGCAAACAGTCCTGTTGTATTTGCTTCTTGCAAATGTTTCCTCTTGCCTCATTTGTAAAACAAATGTAGATTAATTTGTCTCCAAGCTACAGCTGATTCTGTAAGTTACTGAATCACCGGGGGAAGGAATAAAGGTCTGGCTCAAAGCTTAGAGCATTGCAAGTCTTTCTGGTTCCTAGAGTCTTTTCACAGGCAAAGAGTTAGTGGCTGGTGTTTATGCCTGGGAAACACATAGCTGAATATCTACCCATGTTTCCGTGCAGGGGGGATAACTGGACATCTCCCAGTGGAAGGAAGGGTATTCTAAGCTTCTCAGGCAGTGGCTATTTGCCTGCAACTGACCTGGCATCTGAGTTGTCAATGCGGCCTTCAGCCACAAGGGGCAGTGGTTGTAGGGAGAAGACAGCTAAAGTGCAGGCTGCTGACACACAGTAAAGGCTACCTGATCTCTGCATCCCTCAAAAGTGGCAGCAGTTCCTTGAAAGGAACTCAAAGGAGGAACCTCAAAATTTGGCACCAGTCCACTTTAAGGCCAGGACATTCAGGGGAATAGATCTTGAGCTTGGTGGTTGTGCTAAGATGATGCTGATTGCATATTTGTTGTAAACGACCCAGGGCAGACACTGCAATGCCAGTCCCCTGGAGAACTTGTGTGGGAGTTGGAGGAACTGGGGAGTGTAGAACTCACATAGCAAACGCAGGAGACGGTGTTGACAGTTTCATTGTTTAAAGAGATTGGAGTTGGGGGTAGACCTGCCCCTGGATTTTGCAACTCTTCTTTTTGATCATGAAACATGGAGGCCAATGTTACCCATTCCTCTTCCATTTGCTGGAATGCCGCACGAAGCCTCTCGAGGCTCTGGACAGGCATAGCCAAGTCTGAGAGAGAAGGCTCTTAGTTAGGGTTGCCAGATGGTATCCCAAAAAATACTTTTGGGACTCCCAGCCACTCCCCCCGCCCTTGCCAGGCTTCTGCGCAATCACAGGCTCCTAGCGCCGATTGTGGCCCTGCCTTCCAGCTGCTCCCCCTGCCCATGCCAGGCTTTCGTCTGGTGCACAGCCGGAAAAATCAGAGAATACTGGACATTGCACATGTCCGATATTTTCTGATTTTTTTTACCAGACAAAGCGCAAATACCGGATTGTCCGATAGAATACCGGACACTTGGCAACCCTACTCTTAGTAGGGAATTCTGCATTCTGAAATCCGTGGTCCGACGAGCATGCACAGTACAGATGCTGACACCAGATACTTCTTTCGAAGGTGTCGATGAGCAACTCCCCAAACGTATTCTGGCAAAGGTTCCATTATGCAACTCTCCAAACAAGTCCATAGTGCTAGGGACACCTGTGTTTTTTAAGGCTGTCGTCAGGCAAGATGGTCGGTTGAATTGACGGCAGCCTTAAGATTGATGTGGGATGGCTGGTGGGTATAAGAGGCAGGGGGAGGCATTGCCTTCCCTGGGTCTTAGTGTTCAACCTCTCCCTTCTTCCTATTCCGATTCTGACCATTCCTTCAGGCTCCCATGACAGGCTGCTGCAACTTGGTGAGTCTCCCCCACTCCTCCCAGCGGCTCTAGTAACTTAAACATGAAAACGGTTCCAGCTAATAGTTTGCCAGACCTATTAGTATAACTTTGAAGCTGTGAAAGAGCCATTAAACAGCAATAAAACCATTTAATAGACATGTGACAACTCAGAGATATACTGTCAGTTTCTGAATTTACTGGCAAAACCAGTTCTTCATTACAGTAATACATCTACAGGACCTTAGTTAAAAATTTGCTTTAAATATTTCTTTCGTTTTTTGCTGAAGATTATAAAAATCACGTCTCTGAGAAATCCTTCCATAGATTTCTAGATGCACAATCTTGAGCATTCAGCTTTAGCCTTAAATGCTTGGATCTTCAGATGTATCATTTTTTAAATAATTTTTTCAGATGAGCACCCTTATCTAAACTACACATTATAATTTTAATTACTGTCATACACAAACCTGCTTCCCAAGTCTCCTGTCCGTTCTGCCCAGCCATGCTGTCATGGGCGGTAGGTGCAAGAGGCAAAGGAAGGTAATGCCTTCCCAAACTGCCAGGCTGGCCCCTATGATACTCCATCCCCAGACCCATCCCCCATTCAGCATGGCTCTCCCCATCTCTTGGCATCAGCCCCGCATTACGGCTTTAGAATGGTTTAAACGACGTAACAAGGGCCTTAAATTGCGTAAATCTCTTAAACTGATTTAAGGCTTTAGAGCAACTTAAGTTCTTGGGATCTGGGGGTGTGTCACCCTTCAGGCGATCACTTAACTGCCAAAGGTAGTTGACAGACATGGTATCTCCTTGGCTTTCCAGGCATTCCTGCTAGTAGTGCGCCCTCCGACTGGAGAACGTTCCTACTCTGCATGCTCCACAGAGGGCATTTTCAACCCCTCAGAATTAAGCCACTCATTTTTCAGGCTAGCAAAGGTTCTGCTGTTCCTCAATGAGGCGCCCACATGTCAAGTCAAATTGTTCAGAGTTCTGCTGTTTGTGAGCAAAACGGTGATCAGAACAGGAAAGAGAACCTTGCGTTGGTTTTGTTTTTACAATTGTCCCATTCAGACACTTGAACAAAATTAGTTCCCATTTACCAGAAAAAATATCCCTAAGATTTTAAACAAAAATTTCATCTTCAAAGTATAATCTTCTGGAAACTTGAGTGAATGATAACAAGAGCTTGTGGAAACTATTTTACCACCATCATTAGAGAGGCAACTACAAGCAACTTCTGCACTAAAATAACATTTTGTTACCTGGCATGATAGCAGGAACTGTCTTTTGCACAATGATGATTCTTGGGAAGGATTCAGGGATATTTTACCTTCCACAACTAAGAATGAGGATTTTAGCCCTAGCAAGTTAGGGGACTCTGTTACTATATAGCACAGGATAAAAACAACTCTGGCAAGGTGAATAAGATTTTCTTGGAAGAAAGCATTACCTAATTTGTTTCTGTTTGATGAAAGTGATAGGTCATGGAAGGTAGGAGGGGAAAATTATTGAAATTAAAAGACAGTAGGTTTAAAAACCAAACAATAGGAAGCATTCCTTCAAACAACACACAGTCAATCTGTGGAACTCCTTGTCAGAGGATGTTGTGAAGGAAAAGACTATAACAGGGTTCAAAAAAAGAACTAGATAAGTTCACAGAGGATGGGTTCATCAAAGGCTATTAGCTAGAATGGACAGGGATGGTGTCCCTGTTAGGGATGTAAAATCTCATTTCATTGGTTAACTGGTTAAATGTTAAATGCCGTGGCCAGGCTGCTGTGGCCTTTTTGCCACAGGCGGGGCCTGCTCCAGCTGGAGGAACTCTGGCTGGTGACGCACGTGGGCCCACCACAGACAGGGGCTGCTCTGGATGGTGCTGTGTAGTGGCTTTCTAACCTGAAAAGCACTGCAAGAGATGTACGTTATAGTTATGTCCTATAACCTCTCCCCCCAACACGCATCTATAGAGTCTAAAACAAAGGAGAAGTGCCGCTCTGCCTACTCTGCTAAAAATAAAGATCGCATCCTTCTTCTCATTAGCATGGGTAACCTGTCAGTTCCCCTGCCCTTGGGTGGTGCAGGGGGGGTTCTCCCTCCTGTTTCAATCTACTTTAACCACTTGCCCTGGCCTTATTCCTTGAGAGGGAAATTACCCAGGGGAACAGGAAGAACTGGAAGTAGGATTCAACTAATAAAGAATTTAAAGCGCAGGAAAATAAATAATGACAATCAGCATGGTTTTATGGAAAATAGGCTTGTCAAACAAATCTGATTATATTCTTCAGAGCGATTGCAAGTTTGCCTGATAAACGTAATTGCTAGATGTAATGGACCTTTGTAAGGTATTCGACTTAGCATGTGACATTCTGATTTAAAAAATTGGGAGATATAATATCAATAGAGCGCATGCTAAATGGATTAAGGACTGACTAATGGTCAGATCTCAAAATGTAGCCATCAATGGAAAATCGTCATATGGGGGTGTTTCTAGTGGGGTTCCACATAGATCTGTTCTGGGCCCAACACTATTCACCACTTTGATCAAAGGTCTGGAATCCTAGAATCACAGAACCCGAAGGAAACTTGAGAGGTCATCACGTCCAGTCCCCTGCGCTCACAGCAGGACCAAGCATCATCTAGACCAGGGCTACTCAACAAGCGGCCCACGGGCTGCATGTGGCCCGCGACCTGTTTGTTTGCAGCCCGTGGTGCAGTTTGAGTTTACATGGGGCTCAACACGTGACCCACAGGTGGATCCTTTGAACATGGCTTCCACTGGGAACACACTGTGCAATAGTGAATCAACATAATGGTCTTCTGTTGAGATGCATTTTAGTAGTTAAATTCCTGGACTGTCATTGCTCATTAAAAGTGCTGTCCTATGGGTGGAAATCGGGTAAATACTGCATTTTATTAATATCAGCAGAACTGACTTAAATGGGGCCTGCATGCTGTGTAGTCTTGCCATAATCTTTGTATTCGTGCCCATCAGTGTGAAAAGCTATTTGCATATATTTGCATATATATGCAACCACTCTTAAGTTGCAGCCCTTGGCACGTGCTATGATTATCATTGTGGCCCCCGGGGCTTCCAGAGCTGAATAGCCCTGGTCTAGACTATCCCTGACATGATGGAGATTCCGCAGACTCCCTAGCCAATTTATTCCATTAACCTCCCTGACAGGTAGAAAGTTGTTCCTAATGTTCAACCTAAACCTTCCTTGCTGCAATTTAAACCCATTGCTTCTTGGTCCTATCCTCAGAGACTAAAGGAGAACAATTTTTCTCTCTTCTTCTTGTAATATCTTTTTAGGTACTTGAAAGATATTATCATGTCCCCTCTCAGTCTTCTCTTTTCCAGACTAAACAAACTCAGTTCTGTCAGTCTTCCCTTACAGGTCTTGTTTTCTAGACCTTTAATCATTTTTGTTGCTCTTCTTTGGACCTTCCCCAATTTCTCCACATCTTTCTTGAAGTGTGGTGCCCAGAACTGGACACAATACTCCAGTAGAGGAGTAATCAGAGCAGAGTAGAACAGAAGAATTATTTCCTATTTCCTGCTCACAACACTCCTGTTAATACACTACAGAATAATGTTGGCTTTATTTGCAACAGCATCATGCTGTTGGCTTATATTTAGCTTTCCGTCACTATGACCCCTAGATCCCTTTCTGTGGTACTCCTTCCTAGACAGTCGCTTCCCATTCTGTATGTGTGTGACGGATTGTTCCTTCCTAAGTGGAGCACTTCGCATTTGTCCTTCACCCTATTTACCTCAGACCATTTCTCCAGTTTGTCCAGATCATTTTGAATTACAATCCAGTTCTCCAAAGCAACCCATCTCAGTTTGGTCTCATCCGCAGACTTACCTTAATCATTAATAAAGCTATTGAACAGAACCAAACCCACCTTATAGGAGCTGCACCTAGGTTGTATTTCCCTAGTTTGTTAATGAGAAAGACATGCAAGACTGTATCAAATGCCTTATTAAAGTCTAGGTATGACACATCTATGGCTTGTTATCCTGTCCAAGAAAGCTGTCAGGTTGGGTTGTCATGATTGGTTTTTTACTAATCCATGCTGACTGTTACCTATCACCTTATTATCTTCTAGATGTTTGCAAATGGGTTCCTTAATTATTTGTTCCATTATCTTTCCTGGTACAGAAATTAAGCTGACTGGTCAGTCTGTAATTTCCTGGGTTGTCCTTATTTCCCTTTTTTATAGATAGGCACTAGATTTGCCCTTTTCCAGTCTTCTAGAATCTCTCCTATCTTCCTGGCCTAATGACTCGTGTGTCTCCTCAGTCACCTCCATGAGTAACCTAGGATGCCTTTCATCAGGCCCTGGTGACTTGAAGGCATCTAACGTGACTTTTAATTTGTTCTTTCCCTATTATAGCTTCTGAAGGAAATATAAAAATCACTGGCAGATGACACAAAGATTGGCAGAATGGTGAATCATAGGAGAGTAGTGTTGAAAGAGACCTCAAAAGCTCATCTAGTCCAGCCCCATGCTCCAAGCAGAACCAGCCCCAACCCAAATCATAATGGATGCTAGTGAATAATGATGAGGACAAGGCAATCATACAGAGCAATCTGGATTGTTTAGTAAGCTGAGTCCATTCAAATAAAATGTTTTTTAATACAGCCAACTGCAAGGCCATACAGCTAGGAATAAAAAATGCAGTGCCATAAGTACATGGGGAGGGGTTGTATCCTGAAAAGCAGAGACTCTGAAAGTGATTTAGGGGGTCCCAGTAGATTAGGGTGTCCAGATGGACTGATTTGACAGGGACAGTCCCAATCTTTGGGCCTTATTCTTACATAGATGCCTATTATCCCCTGACACCTGTCCCAATTTTTCACACTTGCTGTCCAGTCTCCCCTTAATAGACGAGCAACTCAACCTGAGCTTCCAGAGTGATGCTGTAGCAAAAAGGTCCTTGAATGGATAAGCAGGAGTAGGGATATGGCGGGTCATTTGTAAGGCTGACACCAGACTGCAACGTCCAGGCCTGGTGTCCAACTTTTAAAAAAGATGTTTTTTTAATGGAGAAGATATAGAAAAGAACCACAACAATGGCTGCAGGGCTGGAAAAAATGCCTTACACTGAGATGATTTCAAAGGTCGGTCTGTTTAGTTTATCAGAGAGTTGACTCAATTGCTCTGTATAAGCACTTTTATGGGGGGAAAATCCCAGATACGAAAGGTCTCATTGATCCAGCCGCAAAAGGCAAAACAAGAGCCAATGGCTGCAAGCTGAAGCCAAAATCCAATTAGAAATTAGGCACACTCGTTTAACAGTTGGCGTGAGGAACCATTGAAACAAATGATGGAATCTCTAGCTGTGGATGCCTTCAAATCAATGCTTGATTCCTCTCTGGAAGGTGTGGTTTGGTCAAATCCGGGCCAACACTGGGGTATCTGGGTGAAACGTTGTGCCCTGTGATATACAAGATGAGGTGATGGACTTTCTTGGTCTTATACACTATAAATAAGTGGCCACCTAGGAGTCCTCTTCTTATTATCTAAAAGGGAAGATGATTTCTTAAAGCTCCTGGAGAGCAGAACATTAACTCATGCCAAGGGCCTGGTTCTAGTTTGTCACTGTTGTTTTTCTGGAAATCAGTTTGCACATTCTCTATTGGCCTTTCACTCCTCTCCCCGCTCCTTCCCTGAACCCACAGAGTTGGGAGGCGGGATGAAGGGGTTGGCACAGTGACTAGAGGTGCCTGGAAGCATTGACCGACAGGAGAAATGTTTAAATTCAGGGCAGGGATTGGCTTGATTACACCCACACGTTTAAAAGAATCTGCAGAGTGAGTGCAACCATGCCTCTGGGCATGATGGGAAATAGCATGCAAAAAATCCTGCACCATCAGAGCAGGAAGGTGAGCACCTCCCCGGGGAGAACTGGCGGAATGAAGCCTCCAGAGCGGTCTGTCTGTTCTGCCTTTGGGTGACTAGCTGACAGGCCGACTGGTGAAACCAAAGGCTGTAAGAGTTGGGCTCATGACCCAGATCCCTTTTCCTGTTTCTAATGCGCATGTTCTGAGAGGTCCGAAGAAACAGAAATAAAAGAAACTCTTCTCCAGTGTATTTTAGTGAGTCAGGTCGTGCTCGACTTCATAGCTACTCTGGATCAGGAGGCCTCTGTTCTAGGGCCACAGAGAAGAAAATGTGTTTTTTCTCGCCTGGGCCTTATCTTCACTCTTCCCTGGAGGCTGAGCACCCTCGTGCCTGACTGTTAGCTGGCGTACCAGGGATTAGCACGGCTGATTTTCAGCTTTTAGCACGCAGCCTAAGGAACAGACGGTCGTCGCAGTTTTAATCGAGTAGAACTAAACTGCTGGCAATCTCCATCCCGGGTTTCTACAGAGTGCCCTGATTTTTTATCTCTGTTAATGTTGCCTGGAGTTGCTGCTTCTAGAACGAGCCAGGGAGAGATGAGGCAATTATGCTGCGGTAGAGAGCTTTGACAAACAAGAGCTGAATGGTTAAAATACAAACATGTATAAAGATGTAGGACCTGGCAACCTTGCTTTGTTTGCACACATGTAACTGGCGTAATTTCTGTGTAATTATGTTGATTTGCAGTGGACTGGACTGTTTTTTGCCCCTCTTGGTCATATTTGTTCTGCCCTAGAAGAGTCAGTGCTTGGGAGTCTACTGCAGCAGCCTATGATGTTCCTTATTGCTGGCTTTTGTAACATACACTGTGCATCTTTAGTGAACTGGAAATGAGCAGCAAACAAATTACAGCCAGTTGTAGCTAGGTGGACAGTTAGAAACAGCTGCCAGTGAGGAAAAATGCAGATATAATATTGGAGCACCTGCACTACAGTCAATATTCAGTGAGACACTGATAATATTGTTTGGCTTGCTGATGTATTCCTGGCATTCTCAGCCCCGGTGTAAATAAGGAGAACTCCCTCCTCTGTGCTCATTTACAGAGTTGCAAACAAAACCGCCCGAGCGCAGGTCTGGAGAAGGCAAGGTTTGCATTCTAACAAACTGTGTTGTCAGGCCAATTCCACAAGCCAAATATACGGGAAGACTTGGAACTTAACTTTATTTCAGGCTTGGGACCCATCACAAAGGCATGCACAAAGACATTACTTGGCTAGCACACTACCTTCCACATCCTAGGCTATGTCTAGACTGCATCCTTCTGTCGGCAGAGGGATGCAGATTAGGCAGGTCGACACTGAAAATGAAGCGGGGATTTAAATATCCTGCGCTTAATTTGCAAAAAAATGGCCACCGTTTTTGCCAACTCAGCACTTTGTCAGCAAAAAGAGGCAGTCTAGGGAGGGATCTGTCGAGAAAGAAAGCCTTTTTCGACAGATCCCTTATGCCTCCTGCAAGGAGATTTACAGGATCTGTCGAAAAAGGCTTTCTTTCTCGACAGATCCCGCTCTAGACTTCCTCTTTGCAGACAAAGTGCTGAGTCGGCAAAAACGGTGGCCATTTTCATGCAAATTACGCACGGGATATTTAAATCCCCGCTTCATTTGAAATGTCAATCTGCCTAATCTGCATCCCTCTGCGGACAGAGGGATGAAGTCTAGACATACCCCTAATGCCTTAAAAACCAAACAATGGGTACTTAAGAACAATTTGCACCTTCTCTATCAGCTTCATGTGGCAGGAACACTCTAATTAACTATTTCTTTCCCCTTTTTCTTTCTCCCTTCTCCCCCATCCCCTGTTTATTTTGAAACTGGACCTTTATTAACTCCATTCATCTGAAGAAGTGGGTTGTGCCCATGAAAGCCATCTCCATGTTTTGTTAGTCTCTAAGGTGCTGCTTGACTTTTCCTTGTTTTTTAAATCTCCCTTCTGACACTCTGTTTTACACCTTCATTAGGTCTAAGGTGAGCAGATAGCAAGTGTGCAAAATCAGAGATTCCTTTGGGGTGGGCGTGGGTATAATAGTTGCTTATGTAAGACAAAGCCCCTAGACTGGGACACCTGGCCACCTCACTTAGGTCACAAGAACAAGGTTCAAAGGTAAGCCCTACTGCTCTTTCCAAAAAGGTCTGGAGTGGTCAGAATGAAAAGCTGTAGAAGTCACAACAGAATGGACAAGTTACACATGGGTTTGTATGGACAGTTTGTGTCTCAGGGTCTCAGGTAAATAGCAGGAGCAAGGCATGTGCTGTGGTAACTGTGAGCCTTTTCCATCATATGATGCTATGCTAGACGTGATCAGTACTCCATCCTCACTATTAAAAAGAGGAGTCTGAACTGTCCCATTCCTACTCCAGCCACAGCATGGTCAGCGAGCTTTGCTGAACTCTACAGTAGCCTTTGAGCTCTGGAGCAAGTTTAGTGTTAGTCTGTTTCAGCAAAATCAACCAGGAACCCTGTGGCACCTTAACAACTAACAAATGTATCTGGGCATCAGCTTTTGTGGGCTGCAGCCTAATGTGTCAGCTGCATGGAATCATCCGGAACAGCTGCACTTACAAGACAGAGAAACTCTGGAATAACAAGTAGTGTCACAGCATTTAAGGCAATGACACCATGACCGATGTTGCATAGTGGCAGGGCGCTGACTCAGAGGAGAGTCTGCTAAAGCAAGAGGTCATGTAATCATCCCATGAGAGTCCAACAGATGGACTATCAAAATAAAAAAACGTAGAAAGCAGCCGACCAAAGACATGGTGCGCGCGTGGGCAGTACGTGAGGTGCTTGTAACTGTCAATGGAACACTGAATGATTCGGTACCTGGCTTCTCCGAAGGCCAAAGAGATTCCCGGGTTAAAGTGGCATTGAATCAGGGAGCTGTAGGCTTCAATCAAGGTGCTTTATGCAGGACATCCAGAGCCCGAATAAAACAATTTTCTCCTCACTCTTCTGCTTTAATCTCCTCATTGTCTCCTCAATATAGAAACGGGATTAACTCTTCATGAAACAGTCGTCGGTCTATAATTCCCGCCACCGTTTCTGAGTAACTGCTGTGAGTACCAGTGGGGTAGCCACGAGGCTGGTTTTCGCCCGGAATACCCACTTGAAAAGGACCTTGGCCACTCCGGGTAGTGCAACCAACCAGGCCACTGAACGTGCACAGCAGGGGTAAGGCAGGTTCACTGCCTGGCTGGCTCTCTGAGGCTCCTGGAAGCAGCTGCCAGGTCCCTGCAGCCCCTAGGCAGATGGGGACTGTGCATGCTGCCCCTAGGCACACAGGGGCTCCGCGTGCTGCCCCTAAGTGGAGGGGGGGCTCTGCATGATGCCCCTAGGCCGGAGGGGGGGCTCTGCGTGCTGCCCCTAGGCCAGAGGAGGGGCTCTGTACGATGCCCCTAGGCACACGGGGGTTTCACGTTGACCCCACCCCAAGTGCCAGATCTGTAGCTCCCATTGGCAGGGACCCATGACAGTGGGAGCTGTGGGGTTGGTGCCAGTGGGCACAAGGACAGTGCGTAGAGCCGTCTTGTGCCTAGGGGATGCAGGGACCTGCCAGTCACTTCCTGGGAACAGCTGTAAGTGTTGCTGGGACCCTGCACCCACTCCTGCACTCTAACCCCCGTCCCAGCCTGAAGTCCCCTCCCGTATCCCAACTGCCTCCTGGAGCTCGCACTTCGCACCCCAACCTGCTGCCCCAGCCCAGAGTCCCCTCCCGCACCCTGAACCGCTCATTTCTGGCCCCACCCCAGAGCCAGCACCCCCAGCTGGAGCCGCACCCCCCTCCCAAATCCATCGCCTGCCCCAGCCCAGTGGAAGTGAGTGAGGGTGGAGGAGAGAGAATGAGGAACAGGGGGGTGGAGATAGAGCTGTCAGGGGTGAGGTCTTGGAGAAGAGGCACGTAGGGGTGTTTGGTTTTGTGCAGTTAGAAAGTTGGCAACCCGAAGTACCAGTCCCCTTTGGCAGGGATTATCTGCCTACCCTTGGTTCAGCTGCGCCTCAGTAGTCACGGGCACACCCACCTTGTGAGCTCCATTCCTGAGCGCAGAAGACGTCTTGTGTTAATACTAGATGCTGTGCTGATAAAGGTTTGCCTGGCACCCACCAGGCCCAAAGCCTGAGGTTTTCAAAGCCGATTCTGAGTTTTACTGACATGGCTCCCTCGATGTCAGTCAGAACGGTGGGTGTAAAATCCCCTCGTGGGCTGTCAACGCCTCCGCCCAGGATCATTGCTAGTGCTGGGTCAGATTGAACAGACTTTCGGCTTCCTTCCACAGATGGGCTGTTCTGACTGCCTGCAGCTTGCAGTGTTACTTATTCACTTCTGCTGACTCTTCTTTGGATGGCAGCAGCAATTTTGTGAAGGCTCATTTAGCTGTGTGTGGCCCCATTCACCACGGCTGCGTCTAGATTGGCATGATTTCTGGAAATGCTTTTAACAGAAAATTTTTCCGTTAATAGCATTTTCGGAACAGAGCATCTAGATTGGCACGGATGCTTTTCCGCAAAAGCACTTTTTGCGGAAAAGTGTCTGTGCCAATCTAGACGCGCTTTTCCGCAAAAAATCCCTGATCGCCATTTTCGCAATCGGGGCTTTTTTGTGGAAAACAAATCTCAGCTGTCTACACTGGCCCTTTTGCACAAAAGCTTTGTGCAAAAAGGACTTTTGCCTGAACGGGAGCAGCATAGTATTTCCGCAAGAAGCGCTGATTTCTTACAGTAGGAAGTCAGTGCTTTTGCAGAAATTCAAGCAGCCAGTGTAAACAGCTGGCAAGTTTTTCTGGAAAAGCGGCTGATTTTTCGGAAAAACTGGCCAGTCTAGACACAGCCCACGTGTGTCTCTGTACGTGAGTCCACGCTCTGTGCAGGATATTTGAGGTCTTAGTAGGGCTAGTTCGGCTTTTTAAAAATGCTGTATTTTCATGAGCTCTTCCTAACATGCATCTTGAGAGCCCCTTTGAATTCTAGATTGCTTAATTAGTCTTCTCCATAGCTACATGACAGTGGAACAAATGAGTCATGCATAAAGGGAGAGGAGAAATTTCAGCAGTAGGTTTCTATGTGCCTTTGCTAGTGAACCATGAGTAAGCAGTGTTGTAAAAAGCCTTAACAGCATTATTGATTAATTATCAAGCCTAAACGCCCCCCCACCACACAGCTTAATTGGACAAATTGCATACCATGCATTTAGAAGTGCAAAAAGGTCTTTCTACTGCTGCACTGGCTATGATAGCAGCTGGTTTTCTGGGTCATGCGTGACCACTATTTGATCCTTGCTTTTCTAACGTGGAATAGTAATCCCATACTAACACTCGCTATATGATCCAAGATCATCCTAACTTAGCAGAGATGGGAAGTAGTGAGTTCCAGTAGATAAGACACAGGACTGGACTTTGAATCCTGGATTCTATTCCGGCTGTGTCGTTGATAGAGCCGTGTGACCTTAGGCATAGCCCTTAACTTCTCTAGCTCTTTTTTCCATCTGTAGACTGGGGACAATAAAATAGCATTTTCCATCAGAAATCGTTTTGTTAAAAAATGCAACAAGCTCTCCTTGCCCCCTGTTCTGTATCCTGTAGCATGCACAAGCTCCCCTGCCTTTTTTCACCATGTATTATTTGTATTGGTACCAAACCAGAACACAGTAACACAGGGCACGATCTATATAATCAGCCTCAGGTGCATATCAAACCAGTGCTGGGCTGTACACCACCATGGATGGCTGCAGAGATAATATTTCAGAAGAGGTTAGTAACATGACTGAAGACAGGGTATTGGGTACAATAAGTAACTTTGTAGTTGAACCGTATGTACGTGTTTTCTCCTTTCCCAGCCTCCTTGGGGACTGCTCATGCTACCTGCCTTCCAGAGGCTAGCACTGCACAATGGGGTACAGAAAACAGGATTCGTACACCCCCTATATAGGATTAGACTATCTGGGGATACTTCCCTGACCACTCACAATGGGGAGAGTCCAGTGCTTTCTTTGAGCCCACTGGAAGGAATTCTCAGAATTTCATAGCTGTCTAGGCTGTTATTCTTGGTCATGTCCAGGCCCTGATGAAAGCCCATTAAGAGTTGCTTTCCAAGGATTAAGGTTAATGGGAGATTCTCTGACCCAACAGGTCAGGATGGACTGGTACAGAACAGACAGATGGACATTTCTTGGGTACTGACTATCAGGGTTCAGGTTACATGATTTCCCTTAAGTAAAGCCCTTCCTGCATTTTTTTAAAATTCTTTTGTAGGCTTGAAGTTTTCCAGGCCTGGTCTCTGCCTGAGCAAACCTTTTATTCCAAATGTTTGAAACAAACCACCTCTGAAATCACTGAATCATGAGTGGATACGGGGAAGGGATATTTGTCCCATGGTTATATGGTCTTGCTGCTCTGTTTTATCACACACGTAAATGAAAAATGAATCATCCATTGCATGTAAAATAGCCCTCAGTGAGGACAACATCTCTAAGACTAAACAAAAATTGTTTGGAAAGTAAGAAAGTTGTGACCCTTTGGAAATGACATACTGAATACAAACAGTAGAATCGTTTCTTAAATGCAAGAGATTGTTCCACCAGAGAGGTAGGCTGTGCATTTCCCCCAGAGCAAGCACTTTTGGATATATGTTAATAACCAGTTGACCCTCAGCTTAAGCGCTTGTGTTCCTTTGAGGATTTACGTAAAGTGGCTTAAGTGCTAAGTTTAACCACTCTAAAGACATAAAATCTTAGGTCACCATGGGGTACTTTCTGCTGTGAAAAGTGGCTCTGTAAAAATGTTACCAATGGGTTCCAGATTTGTATCTCAAAGAGATCCATAGGAAATACCACCTGGGGCCACAGAGGTGCTCTAAGTTCTAAAGTGCATGGTCTGTTCCTTCTGGCTAATGCCTAATCACCAAAAATAACTCTCTGGTCCAAAATCTGCCTCTGTTCTCCAAGCACCTCACTGTCTCAGTCAGGTGGAGCAGCTGCAACAGAGCCCAATTGGGCTGTGCAGTTGTCACTTAGTAATTCTGTTGATGCTGCACGAGGCAGAATAGACTTGGCTTCTTGTCACTTTGCTGCTTCTGAGGGGCTCTAAAGCAGTAACATCTGCTCTTTGCCCAGTATGCAGAGATGGCTCTGAATATAAAGAGGGTGCAGCGCAGGTCATTTCAGTAAGGAGAAGTCTTTGAAATAGTCACTCTTCAGACCTATGCGCTGCCCTAAGAAATTAAAGTGCTTTTAATTCTGATGCTACTGCAAGGATTTGAAGGTTCTTATTCACTCTGAAGAAGTGCACTTTGCCCGTGAAAGCTCATGATACTGGGTTTTTTTTGTTTGTTTGTTTTTTTTAGTCTCTAAGGTTCATCTAGACTACACGGAAGATTCGAAAGAGGATATGCAAATT
>JANRFK010004149.1:164135961-164177576 GCA_030068395.1 Apalone spinifera
AGCACAGGCAAACACATTCAGGCATCTGGCCTGCCCTCCCTGCCTGTAGTAACTGTGCACTTCTTGTGGAGATATTCTCCACAGCACAATTGGGCAGGCACAGTTCACCTACGTGGGGTCTGGGCTGCTTCAGCCCCCTCTGCACAGTCCAACCCCCTACTTTGAAACCTCTTCTTGGGATATATTGTGTGGGTGTGTTTGTTCCATGATTTCAACTGGAACTGAGGACTTTCAAGTTCCTAATGACCACACTGATGTTTTTCAGAATGACTCTGTGTGTGTGTATGTGTGTATGTGTGTATGTGTGCGCGCGTGTGCGCACTGCAGCGCCTCCTGCTGGTCAGTCTGGGAATTAGCTCTGTGTAAGTCGACTGCACTACCTCTCTCATCCCTCCAGGGGTACTGGCAGTCCTTGGTCTAGCCCCTCCCTCAGGGGCAAGACACAGTCCGTTATGTGGCCAGCCTCTCCAGCAGCTAGTAGGGCAATATGGGGGGTGGGCCTGCCCACTACTCTGGATCCCAGCCCAGGAGCCCTCTAGGGGCAGCCTCCTTCAGTCCCCTTTACAGCCTTCGTTCCCCAAGCCACTTCCCAGTGGCTCTCGCACCCACTCAGCCCTTGTATCAAGGCAGCAATCCAGCAGTTATTGGCCAGAGCTCCGTCCTGGCTAGCGAGGGAGAGACTCCTTTTTGCTCTGCTGAGCTGCCGTTTATATTAGGGCTGCCTCAGCAAACTGTCTTCTGGTTGGCTTCCAGTAAGCCCTTTCCTGATTGGTTGGGGCTCTGCACAGGTTCCCTTTAGCCTGCTTTAAACCCATCTAGCCAGAATGGGGCAGCCACCCTACTACAGTGTGTCTTATTAAATTTGTAAACACTGTGTTGTGAAACTAATTATATCCAAGTATGCAATGCAGTGGGTGCCAAGAGATTTTGGAACGGCAAGACACTCCAGCCCTCTTCTTCTAGGGCTAGATTGAACACGAAGTCCCAGAGGAAGTGAGGTGGTAACAGACGGTGTGTGGGCTGGGTTAAGGAGAGTCTGTTCTACTACAAATAGCTGCATTTCTGAACAGACTTGGCCTGTGCCTGATGTTAATTAAATCTTAGCTTGAAATAATAGCTTGAAAGCAGTGTGTCTTGAACAATTGAGCTTCAAGAATCATTTTTTTTCTGTTGGACAAAATAGTGGCTTTACAGCTCCAGAGAAACCAGACTCTTAAAACAACAGGTATTTCACACCTTGTGGGTCAGACTTGCACATCCTCAGCCCTCCCATTCAGAATTGGCTTTCATAACAGCTCAGCTCCTTTCAGAATCAGACTTCTTATTTTGGTGCCCACGTAGGAGATGAGTTCTTCTGGAAATGTGGCCTACAGGGCACTGTGTATGATACCCTTCAAGTGCTTTAGAGATGTAGTCTAGATGGTACTGGGTCCTGCTGTGAGGGCAGGGGACTGGACTCGATGACCTCTCAAGGTCCCTTCCAGTTCTTGTGTTCTATGATTCTGTGCATCACCAGTGAATGACAGAACCAGGAATGGAACCCAGGTCTAGTCCTGGCTTGAGTGCCGGGGACTAGATTTAGTGTCCCTTCCAGTTCTGAGGTTCTCCAATTGCCAGCTCTGTGCACTTGACTCTGGAGTTTAAGCACTTCTGGATTCCACTCTGATTGTGTTGACATCCCAATCTGTTTCACCCTAGGGATTTTAAAGATGTTGAAGCTGCCTTAAACGCCATGAAGAACGTCGCCCGACTGATCAATGAGAGAAAGAGGAGGCTGGAGAACATAGACAAAATTGCCCAGTGGCAGAGTTCAATAGAGGACTGGGAGGTGAGCAGATTTAAGGGCCCCACAGGGTGAATGGAGCCCCCAAGGGATTATTTTATATGGCCTGCTAACGCAATCACCTTCTGTCACACCCATGCGTGCTGATTTTTTTTTTTTTTTTTTTTACATGCCGTCACCTTCTCCTGCTAAGGTTGGAGGCACATGCTACTTACTGACATGCCAATCAATCATTTATTATTTGAACTATTTTCAAGCATTATTGAGGCAGGCTGAGCTGGCATCTACTATTCTAAGTGAAACCTTTCAGAGAGTTATCAGGCCCTGACAGATACAATGGCATCTGACTTCCCTATAGGATTTGTACATGCTCGGAAACACTCTTTTAAAAATCAAATTTATTTATTTTTTAAACAAACCTGCCTGTTTTCTAGAGTTAAGTGAATGTGTTTGATTAAATTATCCCCTTCACCCCCCCATCAGCTCGTGTAAAGTGACATCGCTCCTCTGAGACCAGAGGGTTTGGCTCAGAGTATCTGCTGTGAGCAGGTGATCCGGATCTGTCAAATGGTGCTGAATCCAGAACAAAATTTCCTTTTCTGCATATACCCAGCCAAATTGGTGCCCAGTGAATGTGGGCGGGACAGCATGCTCCCCCCATGGAAGGCCAGGGTCGTCCTCCGTTGTTGTGGCGGAAGGAGATCATGTGGTGAAAACTGGGCCTGCAAATTTACCCCAACTGTGAGCTCAACTGGAAAAAATATGCTTAAGTTCCTAAGATATCACAATGGCCTAAACCAACAAATGCTGATGGAAAGAAGATGCAAAGGGAAGACAGACTCAATCAGTCCAGACCAAACGGCCTTCTCATGTAATTCCAGGACAATGTTAAAGTCTCGCTTAGTAACCAAGGGAAGTGCGCAGTTGGAAACCAATGAACCAGAACTGGTGTACAAGAAACTAGGCCTAATTGGTGGGCAGGCCCGCAGACAGGGGGCTGGGCAAAAGGGGCAACTGCCCTGGGGCCCAGCGATTCAAAGGGGCCCAGGTCTCCCGGCCATCACTGCTGTTTATGGCAGTGGCCGGAGCCCTGACCCCTTTGAATCTCCGCCTGAGCGCAGCTCTGAGGGGGGGACATGCCGCAGTCTGGGCAGTGCTGAGGGCTGGCTATCCCTGGCCCTGCCCCTCAGGCCTGAGGCCCCGCTCATTCTGGGGTGCAGAAACACCCCCACACACACCTTGCCCCAGGGCCCGCAGTGGCTGTTGGGGGACAAAATAATGAGAGGACCGACTATCCACCCATCATTCTCTTTTGAGGGATCCTTAAGGAAAGAGACATTAGGGAGCGGGGGAGGCTGGGAATTAGCTACTAGAGCGAGCGTCACCAAAATGGCTGCTGCTCCCCATCATCTCCTGGGATGCTGGCCTTCAGCATCCTGGTCCTGGAGATATCCTGAGCAGAGCAGGCCAGGGAGACCTGTAGAGTCCCAGCTGCCACCTCAGAGGAACTGGAATTGGACTTTAGTGTTAGCAGCAGTAAGAGCTCCAGCCCACATCGGTTAACTTCTCCCTTCCCCTAAGGACAGTTATTACCATCTTTGATACCACCTCAGAGATGTCAAACAAGGCAGCTTTTCCCTCTGAAATCTCTCCTGCTAAAGGGAAAGGGAACAAGAAATCTTGTTAAAGTGAAAGCCTCATGTAATACTTCATATTTCAACTGCTTGAACTGTTTCCCCTTCTTCTCTGTATCTGGAATAAAAGGTTAAGGATTTTGAGTAGGGCGTTTGCTTTGGTTCTAAGCAGGCTGAGGTCTCTGTACACCAAGAACCTTGTTTATCGCTGTTGAATGTTGGACAGTGACTGGGTTACGTTAACGCCATTAGCCCATTTATTCCAGCTACATTCCCGCAACAGCCTCCCTCTCCTTTTCCACTCCATGCCCGTTCACAGAGGAGGACTGCATCCTGGACACACCAGTTTTGGTTCATTGGTTTTAGGCTGCAGATTTCTCTTATGTACCAAATGTGATCTTAACACAGGGATTGTGTTATATCAGGAGGCCTTTTTGTTTGGACTAATTCAGTCGGTCCCACTTTTGCTCCTTTTCCCATCAACAATTTTTATCAGCGGTTATTGTGACATCTTACGCATGGTCACCTAAAATCCAGGATGGTAGGTCAGGAACTCCCCATTTAACGAATCAAGCTCAGGCACCTAGATCAGGCTGAGTTCTTACGATTGCTCCCTTTCTTGAGGCAAACTAATGTGCTCTCTGTGGTCCTGCTGCCACTGCCAGGGTGAAGACGTCCTGGTCAGAAGCTCAGAACTCATCTATTCCGGAGAATTAACCAAAATCTCCCAGCCTCAAGCGAAGAGTCAACAGAGAATGTTCTTCCTCTTTGATCACCAGCTGGTCTGCTGTAAGAAGGTAACTTGAGCAGCCCGTCTCTACCTGTGTGGAGTGCTAGAGCCACAGAGGTCCGATCACACCCGTCTCAGTTGAGTTTTACTTGTTACAGTCCCCTCCCCGGGAGAGCTTTCAAGAGAGTCAGTCTGTAGGTTGGTAGACTTGTCTGTCTGTCTGTCTGTCTGCCAGAAGACAAACATGGCTACGGTTGGGTGTCTAACTTTCAGCTCACTCCGTTCGGATGGCCTGCCCTCATAGGGAAAGGGTGGAGCCTTACAGCGCCCATGTTGGATTATAGGAAACCCCAGGCGATAGCCTCTTTAAGGAACGGGAGGGATCACAACCCTTAAACCTGTCTGTTGTCTCTGGAGGGAGCAGGCCCAAAGCCCACTGATGCCAGTGAGAGTCTTCCATTGGCTTGGGCACAGGCTGAGGATGGTGAGGAACGGAACAACGCATTTCACGCAGTGTCCCGCTTGCCCCTGAATGGGGAGAGCTGAAAGACCAGTTCTGTGTCCCGTTCATGGGAAGGACAGTGTGGTCCACAGACCCTTTCCACCCCATACTCTGTCCCTGAAAGCTCCTTCGGAGTTTGAGCCAATTCACAGGTCTGGTTTTCAGGGTTGCTGAGAGCTCCCAGTTCCAGGTGAAGTCAAAGACTCAGCCCCCCCCATCGGGAGGCCAGTGTCACTTGGCTTGTATCACTGGGAATGCTGGCTGGTCACAGCCACTCGTGTAAGTGCAAAGGCTCAGCTGTGGTTGTGGCTTAGTGCGGAGGAAGACAGGGCTCTTTCTGCGGCACATCGGAAATGACCTCGCCAATGCTGTTCGCTGAGCGCTTGACTCAGTTCACATTTCTTCACTCCCAATGAGAGTCTTAGAATCCTAAAATCCCACAGCTGGAAGAGACCTCAGGAGTCATTGAGTCCAGCCCCCTGCCCAAAGCAGGACCAACCCCAACTAAATCAACCCAGCCAGGGCTTTGTCGAGCTGGAACTTAAAAATTTCTAGGGATGGAGATTACACCACCTCCCTACAGAACCCATTCCAGTGCTTCACCACCCTCCTAGTGAAATAGTTTTTCCTAATATCCAACCTAGACCTCCCCCACTGTAACTTGAGACCATTGCTCCTTGTTCTGCCATCTGTCACTACTGAGAACAGCCTCTCTCCATCCTCTTTGGAACCTCCCTTCAAGAAGTTGAAAGCTGTTATCAAATCCCCCCTCACTCTTCTCTTCTGCAGACTAAACAAGCCCAAATCCCTCAGCCTCTCCTCGTAGGTCATGTGCTCCAGCCCTCTCATCATTTTGGTTGCCCTCCACTGGACTCGCTGCGATGCGTCCACATCCTTTCTGTAATGAGGGCCCCAGAACTGAACACAATACTCCAAGTGTGGCCTCACCAGTGCCGAATAAAGGGGAAGCTTTGTCGCAGAAGCTAGTGCTGGCTGCATTTGTCACCAGTGATGTTAGCAGGAAAATCCAGTCCTGCATTTTGAGGCTTTTTAAGATCTTGCTCCCTTGCACTGTCTTTAATATGGAGTAATACCTAGGGATGTAAAATCCTGGTTAATTGGCTGACCCAGTTAAACAAATTGTTGAACCAGATAACCAAGTGAAGGGGGTGAGCATGGGAGGAGAGCATTTTAGCCAAGTTGGAGTGCCCCTCCCTGCCTGCCAGTGGGCTGGAACGCTCCCATTCCCCAATGCAGGCAAGGGCTGCACCAGCCTGACCAGAGCAGCCCCCTGCCATGAACAGAGGCTGCTTTGGCTGGGACGTCAGAGCAGCGCCTGTCTGCGGGGTGCCCAGCCCCCACAGGCAGGGACTACACTGGAGTAGCCCCCTGCCCGCAGCAGGCAGGGCATGACTCCAGCCCCACTGGTAACTCGTTAGAGGTTAGGCTTACCCGTTAACTGATTAACAGGTTAAACCTTCGCATCCTAGTACCAACACGGAGGAGTTGTCGGGCTTAGTCAGTCCCTAGAGCCACGGAATCAGGGCTCTGGCAGGAGCCTGTGCTTGCCTGTCAGACAAGGGGCATTGGCGGGAAAGGGGCGTTGAGCAGCAAGCGCGCTCTGGTGTGGCTGAGAATCGTGGTCGTGTCTGTTGTCGCACTCCCGTAAGTGTAGCCCTGCCCAGCCACATGCTCTACCTGCCACAGAAACTGCTCCACCTCTTGTGAGAAGCCTGCAGCCAGCATCAGAAAAGGGAAGTTCAAAAACACCTCTACCAGGGTGGAGGGGCCAAATATTTGGTGTCATTGTTTTCCCCCCAAGCAATAGTGCTCGTCAGTAAAGTAATGGGCGTCTGTTGCAGCTAGGGAGAGACAGGAAATGCGTAGGAACTGGAGACAGTTACCATGAAAATAATCTCTCCCAGGATCTCCTGCGCCGAGACATCCTCTATTATAAGAGTCGGATCAACATGGATGACATGGAAGTGGTGGACGTGGAGGACGGGAAGGACAAGGACTTCAATATCAGTGTGAAAAATGCCTTCAAACTGCTGTGCGGGGACCCTGAGGAAGTCCACTTGTTCTGTGCCAAAAAGCCAGAACAGAAACAACGCTGGCTTAAGGCATTCGAGAATGAAAGGAAACAGGTTCAGCTTGACCACGAAACTGGTATGGAAAGGCTGCCTGCCTAGCGGGGCCCTCCAGCACGCTGAATGCAAATGTATGCAAATGCAATACATGCCTCTCCGGCCCGGGGCTGGGCTGCAGATGGGTGTCTTCTGCATGATGTTTCTTTCCGCTGCTCTTTGTGCACTGACGTGAGGGCTCAGGGAGCCGCTAAAATCTTTTGCCTGCCTGCTTGACCCATGCGATAGGCTGGGATGTTAGTTATGTATTTTTCTTCCCATTGTGGGGGTAGAGACAGTCTTGGATTCTGTACGTGCCACATGAGGCACATGCTGCATCTTGCAAAAACTTGGCTGAGCGCCCCATGCGCGTACACTCCCCCGCTGCTGGGCCCCCAGAACATGGCCCGGGGCTCCTGTCCCCATATGGGGCTGCGCTGAGGAGCACAGTCAGGCCCATGGCGACGTGTTCATCCCCCACACGGCCCTTTCCTGGTCTGTGCCGCAAGCCCCACGGGCGTGGGAGGAGCTAGCTGGAGAACTAAGCAGCTCTGCTGCTAACTGTCTTGGTTTTATCTTTAAGGGTTTTCAATCACAGAGGTGCAGAAGAAGCAGGCGATGCTGAATGCCAGCAAACAGCACCACACCGGAAAGCCTAAGGGTGAGTGAGGCTCTTTCTTTGCTCCTACGCACACAAGCACATTGAAAACCTGATTTCAAGTAAGCTTGAGCTGAGCGCTCCATAAATTGTCCCCTCCCCAAAGCTCGATAAGTATTAACTCTTCTCCAAACACTGGGGCAGGTTTTAAGACCTTTATTCCAGTGGCACTTGGGATGGTGGAGAAGAAAATGTGCAGGGACACGAATGAGACGCAATGCTCCTGGGTTAGCAATAGCTGCTCTAATTTTCTGTTGCTCCACGTTTATGGAAACTAGGAACAAAGCTGGTCAAAATGAAGAGCAAAAAAATGAACCTGTAAATGTTACCATCACATACGGTTCAGGAAACAAATTCATTGGTGCAGTCAAGGTTACATAAAAATCCAGACTCCTCAATAAACATGCACATGCCCCCCATTAAGCAATTTGAACATGCCGATAAACAGGTGAGCAACGTTTCAGTGTAACTTCCCAGTGCGGTGATTTTGTTTATAAAGACACTGAGAATTAGCTACTCTGATGGCCAAGACTGTACTCCAGTGTGACATAAAGAACATTTAGCCTCCTATTCCTATACCAATAAGGGTACAACTACACTACAGAGGAAGATCGAAGCTGCCACTATCAATCTTCCAGGGTTTGAATTAGCGAGCAAGTTAAGACAGCTAATTCGAAGTGAGAGGGGCACTCTGGTCAATGCCGGTAGTCCTGCTTCCACAAGGAGTAAGGGAAGTGGAAGGAAGAGTGTTTTCCCTTCAACTTCCTGCAGTGTGGACAGCGCCAAAAGCCGAGTTTAAACTACTTTGATTTCAGCTACACAATTAACATAGCTGAAGTTGCGTAGCTTAATTCAATTTTGTCCCATAGGGTAGACATACCCAAAGAGTCCATAGCTAAACACAATCTAAGGACTCTCTCAGTGACTGCAGAGAGTGGAAGAGAAATCAGACGCTAGTTGCCATCCAGGCACCAGCCGCTTCTTGCCTCGATGGGAGACATGACTTGTCACAAACCTTGATCCAACTCCCTACCGTTACTGGTAAGAGGGACATGACTAAGGACGTCCACTGGTGGGTCTTGTTTCAGTGAGGTGAAACAGGAATGCTAAAGAGGAGGTGACTAACCCCTCCCTAACTGCCTGCTACCATACTGAGAGCAGTTGTCTCCTAGTGAGCTAGAAAATGCCACGTTCTGAGGAGGTCATATTTTTGTTGGATCGGCCCTTTGTTACTTGCTAACGAGAAAGACGACGCAGAGAAAGAGCCATGACAGGGAAATACAATCTGGTGAAATTAATGTTTTTCCCGCGCTGTGGAAATTACTCAGCGTTGTAGCTTTCTATTGCATCCCATTATATGTTAATTTTCCCTGAAGAAGCTGATTTTACTGCATGTGATTAGTGTTAGTCAAGTGGCACTACCAAAAGGTCTGGGGCAGGCCGGCCAGTAGGCTCAGCCGGTCTGTGTGACCAGTCATGGGTTCGCATTCCAGCCCCCCTCAGACAGCCGAAGGTAGCTATGGGCAGCTTCTGCTTCTGAGAGGCTTGGAGGGCGTCTGGCTGGAGATTAGACTTCCCCTCTCAGCCTCCAAAGCCAGGTCTCCACACGATTTGAATGGGGCAGCAGGAAGACAAGCGAGAGGGGTTTTCAGGAAACTCGGGGACGTTCAAAGGGGCAGTTGAGGTTAAGGTCTGTGGGGAGGGACATTTGCTTTCTCTGGGCTTGTGCCGTATTTGGCACAGCATTGGTGCTACCACACCAGAACGGTTCATTAAATACCCCCCTTGCTGTACGTTGGGATAAGCTAGGTGCAGATGATGAATTCATCAAGTGTCTGTAGGAGCCAAAGACCAGAATCAGCAGCCTGACGAGGAAGGGTTAGCAGTGGCCGAAGGGGGGTGAGCTCCCTCAGTCACAGGGACGTTTCCCCTCCTTGTGCCTGGCCTGCACTTCCCTCTGCCATGGGAATGCTCACATGACTGCTCTGGGGAAGCCAGCCTTTGCAGTTGTGCTCCCTCCACACAGCTTGCCAAGGAACTCAGTCTCTTACCGTTCTATGGTTCCAAAGGCGACAGTGTGGGGAATTAAACACAGATTGGCCATTTATTGCACAGCGCTGCAAAAAGCGTAGGGAGACAGGAGCCAGTCAAGACTTGGAGCCAAGTTATCACTGGAGTTTGGAAGGAGAAGCCAGATCCGCAGCATAAGCTGCCCGGTCTCTCCCTAGTGCAGTGAACCAAGGCCTGGTCTACTCCTAAAACTCTGGTCAACCTAGCTAGGTCGCTCAGGGATGGGAAAAATTGACCCAAGAAAAGTAGCTGAATGGTTCTGAGTCCCACGAGGTTGATGGAAGAATTCTTGTCTCAACTTCGCTACAGTCTCGTGGATTAACTACAGCGATAGAAACCCCCTTCTGTTGTTATAGCAAGTGTGCGCAGTCGCACGAGGCTGCACTGCCACTGCTGTCCCATTGTAGTGTGTACAGTCTAGATAAGTCTCTTAACTCCAAACACTACTCAGCCCCGAGGGCTTCAAAACCCAGATGTGTAGGAAAATGCTGTGGACTGGGCCCACTGCGCACTAAGCCATGGCACCGTTCAGACATTTACACATTCTGGCATGTTTACTACGTGGAACACAGCATGACCGTGGGGTCAGCTAAACCAGAATTGGGTGCTTCTAGTTTGTCAGCAGCGGGGTGCTGTCAGGTCATGTTTACGCTGCAAAGCAAATCATGCGCCTGGTCCGTACCAACTGACTCCGGCTCCAGGGGCGCAGGCTTGGGGGCTATTTTGCTGCAGTGAGACTTCCAGGCTCAGGTTGGAGCTGGGCTGGTGCGGCCTGCTGCGGGTTTCCCTTTGCAGTGTAGCCAGGCCGTGGCTGCCTGTTGTCCACCTGATGCTGCCTCTGAATTTGGAGACACGCTTTGGGCACCTCTAGACCATCGGCTTCATCCCCGAGCTGCCTTTGGGGTCAGACAACTGGAGCCAGAGTAATCTGTAATGGGCTCCAGCTTATTATGGCTAATGCTGCCCCAGCTTTGAGAATGACTGTGTAGGAATAGGCCACGGGACTGTGCCACTCTAATGTTTACGTTTCCCCGTCTCGTTGTCTTCACAGCCATCACCAGGCCGTACTACGACTTTCTGATGCGCCAGAAGCACCCTACCCTGCCTACCAACCTCCCCCAGCAGCAAGTCTTCATGCTGGCAGAGCCCAAGCGCAAGCCCTCAAACTTCTGGCAAAACATAAGCCGGCTGACGCCCTTTCGGAAGTGAGGGCCAGCCACCTGTTTGTGCCTGAATCCCTTCTGAGAAAGCACTTTAGCCATCAGTTCCAGCTGCCGGAGCCCCAGCTCCTCCAACCCTCGGTTTGCAAAGGATGGCGCATGCTCCTTCCTTCCCTATTTATTCTGCAGACTGACTGTACTTGAATGGGTCTGAAACAAGACACTGTGTTGCGTGTTTTTGTGCCAGTCTAAGTGAGCCAGCCCTGCACAACGCCCGGGAGCTACACAAACCCCCAGGAAAAGATCCCGGCAGGATGAAGCCTGAACTGTTTTGCATCTTAAGAGTTTCCTTGTCAGTTGCATCTTGAACCGTTCCTCCCAGCTGTGAACGTTGTCGCTGCCTGACAGCTGCCCGAGAGACTCTAGCCTTCGGCCCACACAGAGACAGCAGCTTGTCCAATGAAACACCTGCCTGCGTGGTGTCTACTGAGCATGCTCGGAACCATCGTTCATTGTTGCTGATGTCATGCACTTTTGGGGGAACTAAACCCTTCTTTCACTGCCCCATCCCAGAGTTCCTCTTCCAGGAAATGGTCCTACAAACTGATTAGCCTTTCTTGGCACACAGAGAAGGCAACAATGATATCGCTGTGCCCTTTTTTTCTCTTAGTTCAACCCACTGACGAACCATAGTATGTTAATGGTGCCAATCAATCAATCCCACAGCATGAGTGAAGTACACGCATCTTGCAATCTAGTTGATTTTCTTTGATTTCTGTAAAACAATGACTTAGGAAAAAAATGTGCCTAAAATAAATACGGTCTTCAGCTCCTTAGACTCTTTCCACTGTCACTCTGCCATATTTCCTGGCCAATGAACATGTCAAACGTTTGTAATGTGTTTATTTATGGTAAATACAGAACTGTGTATTTTGTAAGTTTGTAATCGGTCCTGTCAGATGTTGTTAACTTGATGCCTGTTCCGTCTGTCTTTGTTAATTTTTTTTATTAACAAAAAACAACGGCCAACATTTGCAAACTTCATTCCCTTAAGTTAGGGTCCTAGCTCCACAGCCGGGCGCCTTCATACAAAAAAGTATGAATTTTTCAAAACTGTGGAACACGGAATACCAAGTCAAGGGGTATTTCAGGTCACCTGCTGCTTTGAAAAAAGAAATCAGACCACTTGCAAGGTGCCTAAATGTGGGATTAAGAGCTTAGCGGTAGGCACACAGGTTTGTAAATTGTGGCCAAAAAGAATTCATTTAATCCTTGGTTAGTAAAAGGAAAGATTTGCCTTACAATAGTGAAAGAGTTAGAAGCCATAATGACTGAATTCCATAGCTTAGGAGAAGGTGCGGGTGGTTGTAAGGAAAACACCCAGCCGTTTCAGCGTTGCTATTGTGAGTAAGCACTAACTGTCTGCAAAGCTCAGAGTTTCAATGTTTGCTGAGACTGTAGCTGACTGAACTCTGGTCATCCAGGGATATCTGAATTCAGTAGCATGTACAAAGTCATTCTTGCACTATATCTTTCCCCTCACCAGGGGCTACATTTAATTTCATAAAGAAACTTGTAAAAGTGACCCACAGCCGTGTTTGTGTCTTATGCGTTTGTGTCTGTCGGTGTGGCCGCCTCAAAAGCCTAGCGGCTACTTTTCCTTGCTGCATGGGTGGCCACGTGCCACTGGAGGCCATTCTGGAAGTGGCATCTCTCAGCATCCTCCTGGGGACAGCACCTTTGCGAGAGAGCCAGAGGAGCCTGGAAATATGCTAGCTCTTTGGAACTGTGAGCTCAGGGCTGCCAGTGTAATTAAAGGCAAACTTCCAAATTCCCGTCAACAGGTTATGGCCCTGAATCACCTGACAATTTGGTGTGGGCCATTTCCTGGTGATATGCTGGATTTAAACAAGCAGCCCTGGCTGCCTGAGCCTGGGATTTCCACTCTGCTCTCACTCCTGGGAGGAAGGAGACGGTAGCGCCTTGCCTGAGAAAGCTGGTATGTAGCCATGCAGCAGCTGGGCAAGGCAACACAAATCCAGGCTTGGGGCAGGGCCTTTCCTTGGACATGCCCCAACAGAAGTCACCGCCCTTCATAATCATAGCCACACCTGCTCTTCCTTCAGGCCCAAGGCCTCTTACTTTGCAACCCTGGCTGCAGGAGTTGGACTCTTCAGCTAAAGGCCAAATCTCTGCATAAGATCATTTTTCCAAGTCATAGGGAGGGTTCAATGCCACAACGGAACCTAGGTATTAAATGATCTGCAAAAGTGGCTCTCTGAGGGCCTAGGCCACGCTGCACCACTGCAGGGGCACAGTCTTGTCACTTCTGCAAGTGCCTGTAAACGGGTCCCTTAGCCAGCTCTGCTGTATTCAGAACAACCTGCCCTGAATGGCCACTGCTGGTAGGGGCAAACGTTCCTTTGAATACTCGTTTGCAGCGCTGCTGTAGCCGAGTTGCACCCAGGCTATGCACAACGGGGGGAATAGCTTTGATTGGGCCTAACCCGATTGACACTGAAGTTACCTTCTCCAGACCTGAGGAAGAGCTTGGTGAAGCTCACACATGTTCCTTCCACCAAGAGACGGTACTACAGTGAGATCTTCCAACTCTCTTAGCTTGGCTCAATGCTTTTAATAATCAGCTGGCCTAAGCTAACAGCAGGAAATCTTTCCTTTACTAAGGCACTGGCCTTTCGCAGCTCACGGCTGCAATGCCTGACCATAGTCTTCATGCTGGCTTCCTCTTGCCCCTCTGACTCACCTACACTACTGCTCTCTACTAGAGCCGGGATTAAGCTAGCTAGAGCCATATGTTCATGCCAGGTCTACCAGCTGGAGTCTGCAGTTTCAGTGGCCCAGAATAGACATGGATTTTTTTCCTAGCCCCCCTGCTAGAACCTGGGCATAGGCCTGGCCCCTCAGGACCCGCTGAGAAGGAAGGTCTAAGCTGGCAGTTTGGATCCACACGGCTATTCACAAGAGGGGCTAGATGGAAGCCTGGTGGAAAGCCCAGCAGCTAGTCTGGGCTGTTGAATGCACTAGGCTGGCACAGCTTCTACCGAGCGTGTGCCTACATAACACCAAGCAGGCACACGGTTAACAACTGCGCCCTGGGGACAGCTTTTGAGTATGGTGTAGGTTGTGAACAAGCTCGCCTCAGGGCTGTCCATTTTCTACTCATGTCGCTTACACAGGCTCCCCCGTGTCAGGAAGTGCTGCACACTTTCTTCAAAAAAGCATGTCCTTAGGGAGACTGAACATCACGGTGCTGCTTGGGACTGGCTAGTGTGAGCCAGTGTTAAAGCCTGCAGCCAGCACAGGGGCCAGCCAAAATTGCTAACAGATGGTGCTGAAGCAGCATTAGCCACAGTAGTTTCAAAGCCTCAAGATCCGCAGCAGGCCTGGTTACCCATCCTGGTGGGGCTGGGCTAGGCTGTGTTTGCACTAGGCCCTCCATCTGCGGTAGAGGCGAATTATGTAAACAGCCCAGACTACCACAGCCGCCTCAGACATCGGCTGCTTAGTACCAGCTTGCGCCAGGTCCCAGACCTGCTCCCAATGCAGCTCAAATGTAGTAAAGGCTGGGCGACTCTTTACTACATTTCCAGAGGGGCAGCGATCCAGGAGCTGGCCCGAGCCGGGACCCAGACTACTGCACCTCTGCCTCCTACCCCACAGCACTGAGATAGTGCTGGCAGGGAACCAGCTTTTAAGCCAGTTCCCCCCAGCACTGGCTCCTGCTTCCCCCCACTTTGCTGCCTCTGATACAGCAGGGGAGGAGGGAGAAGCAAGTAGTTGAGTAGTGACTCCTACCCAACAAGCTACGGCTTATCTAGTAGTCGACAACTCAACTAGTTGCTTACATCCCTAGTTCTCACACACCTATGTATGACCTCGCCAGCTTCTCTCTGATTAAACAGTCAAATTTTCTCCTGCATTATTGGGTAAAGGTAATGACACAATCATCCACATGCCTGCAGTGAGTTATTTTCTCTTCCCATCCCATTCAATTTACACTGGGTATCATTCAATTCACACTGGCAAAATGAGGGGGAAGGGAGAGTGTTTATACATACTCAGCAGATTTACAAACATTACCTAATTTCTTAACAGTGGGACACGTTTTCTAGTGTATCAGCAATAGTTCAATGGGAAACTGTAGAGTCTTCAAGCAATCACTATTTACCACAGGGAAAAGGAAATATGAACTGTTATGTTGACACGTGTGCCTGAGAAGAACAAGCTCTTCTTTGTTATTTGTGTTGCAGAAGCACCCTGAGGCCAGGACCTGGCTGGGTGAGGTAAGAATTTTGGCAATCCCAACAGCTCCTAGGGGCTGAATCTAGCACATTGGTTAAACTAGGAATCTGTATTTTCACATGCTGATCCCATCTGGAGAGGCATACCTTTTTTTAACATCAGTGGCTCATTCCGGATTGCAGACCAAAGTCTACTCTTCCACGTAAAACTGGGTTACTCACTTGAGGCCGACTAGAGGGATTTGGCCAGGCTTTGACTTTTTCTGAGACATATCTTTGAAAACCAGCTGGCAAGCATTTTCCCGTTTGACAATTCTGCATGCTCCCCAAGTGTGACTGCCTTGTCAGAAGCTATAGGAAAAAATCTGCATTAGAGTACAACAGGTCCAGACTTACTTGAGGTGGGTGAGGGGAATGGCTTCAATGTGTGAATTGGTTACACCTGCAAAAGAAGCTCTTGAAGTCACCAGGGTAATGTGGACTTTTTGGTAACCAAGAAATCTCCAGCCAGTGCTGGAGTCAGTACATCCAAGCCTCATGGTTCTCCCACTGACTTTGGAAGATGGACGGTAGAAGGAAAGTGCAAAGAAAATGAAATAATGAACTGATGAGTTTCCATGGTAAATCTGAGCTAAACTTTTACATGACTGCAGTGTTTTAAGAAGTGGAGCTTTCTGGTTTTGTGTTGTCAGCTAACGAGCGTGGAAAAGACTCTCCCTCCTCCTGCTCTTGTCTATTTCCAAAAAGGAACATTCCCCATATGGAAAGTGGTGACAGTTCCAATTGCCCAAGAGGCACCATGCTGCAATACCTATGTCCCCCGATAGGTCAGCCAGGGCCCTGCAATGCTGCCCATTTTGCAGAAGCAGCGCACATTTAGATTCCCAGCTTGAGGCCCCGTGGGCCCTTGAGTTTCAGAGGTGTTTCCTGATGCTGCAACGTGTCAGGCTGGTCATCCAAAAACTGAGGCAAATAAAAGAAAGAAGCAATTTTGACTAACTTTGTGACTCCACAGCCATTTCCACTGCTGATTCAGTAGTTCAGGATTTTTGCCATTCCTCTGCCCGCTCTGGAAAACTACGGTTTTTAATCTTGCCAAGTATTAAGGTCTGAGGTTGCTCCCTCTGAATTGCTGCTGCTTTCAGTGGCAGAGAGACTAGGTCTTTTACTAGCAGGGTATTAAATCTGTATGGCAAAACAGTTTTTCAAGCGGTTATATTTTCAGAGCCACAAACCCCAGTTCACTTGTGTTTTCTGCATTAGCCACTGAAGAATTTCAGACTTATGAGAAGCAAAAGAATTCTGCTTTCCTGGCTGTCTGATATCCACTCATTAGCCACAGCCCGCAATCTCCTTCCTGCGGTGGAATTAACATCTCACTTCACATTTAGTCCTTTGGCCTCCTCCTTCTGTCTCCTTCCCCATCGTGAGCTGAGATGTATATAAAAAGAAAAGGTGGCTTTGACAGGGACTGTGTTCTGATTAAGGCTGCTTGTCCGGCTTGCTTAGATTCACTGTCATTTCTGTCCCTGCAACTACTCTGTCCTTCCCTCAGCACATCACAGGCTGTTAATTCTCCAGTGTGCTCTCAGCAATGCAGCTCATTCCATTTTTTTTATAGCTCCTGTGGTTGGCACGTGTGATCCTTAACCAAGATACGTACATACCTCTGTGTGCGAATAGCTGTTGACATATGGAGAGCCCCGTGCAGATACAAAATTTGTACCTGCATCCGCATCTACCTCTGTAAATCTGAGCTGCGGATACCTGCTGACATTCACCGATGCGGCTCCCCACAGATATAAAGCGAATAGCTGCAGGTTTGCAGAGCGTTATACATGTGCACTCATGAGATGGGAACTAAACAAGGTGCCCACATTTCTGCCTGCCCAGTTTTGTGCTTTCCACACAAGTGGCCTAATACCAATAAACCAAGCGAACACCAAGGGCTGCTTGAGGGGGAAGGAAGATAATTTGGCCCAAGATCATACTGTAGCCCTGCAGTCGCTGTCAGCAATGACATCACTGGTTGCCTGCAAATGCTCCCTGGCAAGGTTTCTGGAGAGCGATCTGCCCAGCTGAGAGCTATTTGACATTTTAATTGCAACCAGTGATGCTGACAAGGTAGGTGGGTGCTTGAAGAATTAGTGCTGCAGGGACCACTCTCCTGGGAAGTATTGCTAACTACCCACGATAAAGCACTTACAGAGGTAAATCCCTCCCTGCTCCTGTCTGCCTAGCGTCACCACTGGCTGCCAGACACAGGGGAGCTGCCCCCACAGCAGGCTGTGTTGACAGGGCTGACCTGAGAGAGGCAACATTTCCTCATCTAGTCCCTGGGAGAGGAGGGAGGTGAGATCAGGCCAAGCATTTCACTCATTTAAAAAAACATTGTACCAAATTTCCAGAAACATTCAAATAAACTGTAAACAACGGGCCTTCCTTCTAGTGTTGTGGTGTCCAACCTGTTCTGAAGCAGCAGCGCTGGAGTTAACTAGCCACACATGGCTAGTGGCTGGCATGTTGGACACCACAGAGCTAGTGAATCCATCATGGCTGAAAGCTCTACCAAGCGAAGGCAGTTATTGCCACCTCACATTGTGGGCCACACCCAGCTGTGAGGAGCCCAAGGAAGGGAGGCCTACATACATTTTTACCACCTACTGGAAATGTAAACACGTAGCTCTTCCCCTACCCTAGCAACGTTCAGGAAGGAACATTGACTGCGAGCCAAGCTGCACAGATGTTTCTAGACTGGTGAAGGTTCTCTGTATCTTATTTAAATCTCAGGCCAAAAACTGAATTTCCCTGTCGTGGCCACTACTAGTAAAGGGAGCCAATCCTTCGTGAAGTATTTAATTCTGTGAGATTTGGGGGGGGAGGGGGGAAGGGGACAGGGAATCGCCACTCCCCTCCCATGCCACCCAAAAAGATGGCAAGAGACCACACTAAGCAACACAAGTCAATCTTTATTGAAAACTGAAGTATTAATACATAACAATTCTCGTTACAATAAACGTGCTTTTAAGAATTTAAATTTGAGCTCATCTACTTGTTGGATTGCATAAAAATAAAAAAGTATGAATTTACACATAATTCAACTGGCTCAGAATGGAATCTCCACTCCTTGGTGTGTTGATACACTAGTTCAATGCAGAAGTGAGTGATGCTTTAAAACTTATTCTGGAAGACAACATTTACCTAAACTTAAAAAAAGTACCAATATGACTGTTTGTAAGACAGTTTTAAAAAAAGTCATAAAAAAGGAAACCTGTGCCTATTTTGTAACAAACATGGAAAACTATTACTGGGGCCTCTTGTACTTCGGTTGCATGCACTCCCCCTTCCCAACCAAATCGTAGACATGAGGGCAGCCAATAATAGCACTAATTAAAAATCCCACTTACAAATCCATTCGACTTGAAACAAGTCTGTACAGCAGCCAGGTAAAGAAGCTTTCCCAGTTTGCCTGCTAAGTACCCCAAAGTCACAACAGTCTGGAAAAGTCATAGTCACTTTTTGATGTGGAAGCGTCAGGCTATAAACTGTTGAGAATACTGATATTACAAATGGACCCTCAGCACAGTGGTAGTCCAATAATTCCAAATGTCACATTCAAGAGACAAAGGAAGTTGTTTCTCTCTCTCTCCAGGACTAAGCCTTGTTCCTCTCCATGCCAGCCCCCTCCCTCTCCTCAACACTCCTGACCTCATCAATTTTCACCTCTTCCCTACACGCTCACAGCGCCTGTTGAAAAGTCCTCATTAACTTAGAAAAGAAATCTGAACAGGCCCAACCATTGTGTGTGAAAAGTGATCCTACCTCCCTTGCACATCTCCGACCTTCTCCTTATTAACAACCCCCCTTAGGTCCAACTGTCTCTGCAGATGGCTTACAGTAGGTAGAACTTATCTGCTTACTGCTTCCTTAATCAGAAACACAAGGACAAGTTCAACTCTTCCTAATGTTTTCTAACAGGATTTCCATTAACAGAATGCATTTTAAACTGGGGATTAATGGGTTGTTCTGAACCTTCATAAATACTAAATTAACCGATGGTGATACCTGCTGGAGATGTGGGACTATAAAATGTATATATTACCATGGGCAGCTGGTGCAGCTGGTGCTGAAGAAGGCAGGCCTGCAGCCCCACCCCCTCTGCTGTAGCTCCATCCCCATGGGAAGGGGAGGAGGCAGGAGAGGGCATGTGTGTGCACCCCAGCTTCCCTGGCCCCTGGAGCACCAGGGGACGCAGGAGGCCATGAGATGCAGCTCCAGCACTGGGGAGGGAGGAAGCCACATGGCTCCAGCCTCCCCAGCCAGGAGCACAAGGAGGGCGGACAGCAACACTCTGCCCCCAGAATGGCTACAACAGGCGTTCTGGGGGCGGAGCTGTGCCTGGCAGTCCCACACCTACACTACCAGAAGCCGATGTGTATTACGTACAGACATGGACCAAAGCTGCTTGACTTGTCTGTTTCAAGTTATACAAACGGACAATCAGGGCCTTGGTCCTCTCCAACAAGTGTAAATGGAGTATCACTACACTGTGTCTGCGCCTGTAAAAATGAGGGCTTTACATACAAAGATATCTTCTATTCTCTGATGGTTTTTAAACCTGCAATTTATTATGATGTCAAAAGATTGCTGAACATCACCATTCTGGCAACATTAACATGTTTATGGCCCAAACTAATAGTATCCAATACTGTGGCCAAGCGCTGGGGGAGCTATTCACAATTCCGCTAGTGTTTTTGACTTGGGTGTTTCTCTGCAGACATTAAGCCAGATTGCTCTGTAAAGACTAATCAGTGTAGAGTCCCCTGGTATGTGTGTCTGTACCAAGAACTATAAGTCAGAAAACACAAAGACATGGTGGTACTTTAGAGCCTTTTGAGTGGGTAAGGTGGTAGGAAGAAGAACTTCATTCAACTAAAGTGAATCCCAAATTATGAATTTTTGTCATCTATCACTGTAACTAAGCCCTTAACTTGCATAGTACACTCCAAAAGCTTTTATGAACAGCAATTCTGTTAAGTGTTCCAAAACTTCCATAAGAAATGGTTGGTTAAAATAAGATTTAAAATAAAGACGCAGTTCTTCCACACCACTCACTGGGGCTTCCAGCTTCTGATGCCACTTATCTAGCCATTTTCAAGAATATGACTTGATTTCATAGCTACATTTAAGAGACAGTCAGATGTTTACCAACACAGGAAAGTGTCAACAATATTTTGTTTAAATGCAACACTTGATGTTAGAGCCAAAATTTATGTTAAACTTCCTCTTAACATTATTGCTGTAATAGTTGTCTTCAGTTACAGGTTTAAAGTAGTATTCTTTTTAATCTATTATATAAAGCTGCCATAAATGTTTCAGAGAAGCTTGATTTGAACTGGTGTCTACTGCACTATTGCCCTTTCGTTTTCTTGAGAGCTCCAAAGAAGCCACATCCTGTGTCTGCCTGTGTGTGTAAAGCTATACAGGATTCTAAATAGGGAATGTAAAATGAAAAGCAGGAGAAAATGTTTCATAAGCCCCCCTCACTGTGTAATGTATGATTTTTATCCCAGTTTCATATCCATGCTTTCCACTATTTGCAACAAAATACCATTAATATAGTTTATATATACACCACCTCTCCCCCACCACTGTGCTTTTGGTTAGTCCCTTAAGCAAACTACTGGAGAACAGCTTAAACCTCCTGTTTGTTTACATCAGTCACATCTGGAAGGTGCAATACCTTTAACAAGAAAAAGGTACAATTTCCCCTTTGTGTATGAATCCTATAATGCAACTTAGAAAAAAGTGCTCAAGCGAGACCCCCCTCAATGTTACAGAATAGTATTATCAGGAGACAACGATTCCAAGAAAACATTTAGGAATCTGAAGTCAGCACAAATATATAGAATGTTATATTCTTTCCATAACTATTTCTCTAATGCAGTATTCATGAAAGTTCTCCCCTAGGTCTACAAAGCTTTATCATCGCCGGGGAACAAGATGGGAGACAGCAAAGCTTACAACTTGATCTCTATAGCTTCTCCCCAAGCCAGCACTGTTTCACACCTCACAACTATTTTTATTAAAAACATACGAAGACAATGAACTCTCATTCTAAATTAGCTAAACTGTATTAAGGTTCACTACAGTCTCTGGAGCACCTGACCAGTCAATGCTGCAAACCCACTACACAAATGGAATTGTTAGACTTGAACAAAGCAGTACAGGTTCAAATGGTTTGTTTGGGGTAATTTTCTTCTACATATATAACTATTTGGAAATCTTTAAGCTGTAGTAAGTGCTCATGAGTAAATGTTAAAGTACTTATAGTTAACACCATAGTAATGTTAAAGACATTAGAAAGAAGGGGCAGTCTGTTTATAGTGATCCAGGCAAAATAATCCTAAATTTTATAAAACAAAACATGGAAGTAAAAAAATATGAAGAGTGCTTATTGTAAAAAATAAGATTATTAGGAAGGTAAGCCTCTAATGGGAATTTAGGTACATCCTCCTGCCTGCCCGCCCGCCCCCGGATAGAGTTTGGGAACAGCAGCTTTAAATCAGGACTGATGCTACCGTGAAGTAGCTACCGAACCTGCAGAAGGAGCAGACCACCCCAAAACAAAACCAAGTAGATACACAACTTTAAAGGAAATACTTCTGGATGGAAATCAGACTACAACACTACAGCCTAACATCTGTGTAAACTCTTAAAAGGGAACAATATTTTATAACCATTTACTGCATAATTTATTGCAGGCAGAATGTATCTGGAAAAAATTGCATCTTACTGGAATCATAAATCAGGCAGGTTTCAGAAAACCTTGATTTTTTGTGCAATATTCAAATTTAAAAATTTAAAATCTTTCCCATAATGATTTTGGTATACAAATGGGTTCTAAGGCTAGCCCTTTATCCCCACAGCATTTGCTTTGAGGTAATTTTTTAAAAATTGAAGTCACAAGCAAGAATACCAGAAATGACTCATTGCAATGAAACACTAATCTACAGTCTGTCTTAATTTACATGCTTTCCAAGTGCAACTTAGGAGGTACAAAAGGAAAACTCAACAATTATAAATCAACAATTTTGTAACCAAGGAATGACTGCTACTATGATCAATTGCTTTTTTCCACACCCCGCCCCCCCAGGAAAATCTTCCTGAAATCTACATTCTGACAACCCTACTATACTGCACCCATAAACCACATTGCATATAATGTGAGCTAAAAGGAAATTGTGTTAAAATGGTTTGTTCCCCTTTAAAACACTTAACAAGCACAAAAACTTTCTTCAGGATAACATGTAATTTAACTGCTCCAGTTGGTTATGGAAAACCCTAGCATTTCTTAAGTGTTAGAAAAGCAAGCTGCATGAACTGCACATACATTTCCAGGTGATTAGAACATTCTTTAGAGGGGGGAAAAGAATGGATTTACTGGACTGAAGCCACAGAAAATTTGATTCCATGACCATGGTATCGGTCTCATTTTGACACATCCTCCCTCATAAGATTTCTTAATTAATGTATTCTTTTCAGGAGCCATAATTCATGCAATATCTGCATATCTTCTAATGACACAGATTTGCCTTGAGAATGTGGGCAGCAGGGAAAGCTGCTTTATTCACATTTTTCATTAACTGGCCACACAATACTTCCTTAATCTTTCCATTTTGATCCTTAAGAATGTTCGCATAACACTGCATCCATATACTAGAAATGAAAAGGTAAATGTGGAAAACTAATTCTGTGCAAGATTTCTACAGTCTTCAGACTTGTTTTCCAGCCATTCCAATTTATACTAGCTGAATTTAATTGGAATACATCACTTACATACATTTTTCCCCTTTTAACTGGCAACTCCAAAAAAGTTGAAGCTGTTATCTAATGTATATTATAGTATTCAACAAAGAAATTTGTATTCACGATTCTACCTTTTAAGACCCTGCATATGTTACAACAGTGCATTAGTGATACAAGTTGTAAAATACTTTTCGGTTCCTTTGGATTTTGCATATGGTTTTTGCACCAGTCACTTCATGAGCAAGCTTTGCTTTTTTTGTTGCTTTTTTTTAAAACATGCATTCAACTAGATATGGATCAGAATAAGTTTATACTCCCTTTTTATCATTATAATTAGCTAAAAAATTGCAAGACAGTCCACAAAACAGGATTTGCTTTAAGACTAACTGCTGGAGTTCCAAGATGTAAGATATGCAGCACTGGAAAAATCTTCAGTGACTTGGAATTAGTAGTGTTTAGCAAAGTGTTGAAAGCATTCAGAAGAAAGAAAGTCCTGGTTGGAGGCATGAGGGCTTCAGCACCAACTTTTAAACCTCAATAACTTGATTGCATATCTCCCATCTTCAAACCTACATTCAAAGAAAGAAGCAAGATAGAACCACATAATTGTGTTTTATCTGAACCACGTAACATCCCAGAATCTCATTTAATGCTGCAAGCGCTACACTGGAATGCATTTAAAACCGAGCTGTCCAACCAGTTCTGAAGCAGTAGCTACTATTGTGGCTACTGCTATCAAGAACTAGCCACACTCAACGAGCCAAATACTAGTGGCTAGCATGTTGGACATCACGGATTTAAAACGTACTTTTTTTAAAGGCATAAACTATAACTTAATGCTCCTTTATAGCAGTTATACTATAACCACCCTTTAAGTCACCAACTGGGGCGCATCACGGGACAGCAGTTTATATTACTAGAATATCCTCCATTGACTAAAGACAGAACTATGTAGCACTTTAAAGACTAACAAGATGGTTTATAGGTGATGAGCTTTCGTGGGCCAGAGGAAGTGGGTCTGACCCACGAAAGCTCATCACCTATAAACCATCTTGTTAGTCTTTAAAGTGCTACATAGTTCTGTCTTTTGTTTCAGCTACACCAGACTAACACGGCTGCATCTCTATCACTATTCTCCATTGACTAGACTTTTTAAAAGGTCCCTGACAATGTATTTGATTTTAAAAACTTTTACTGTTAACTTTTGAATTTTCATGCTAAGGAATCTGTACTTTTACTTTACTGTAGCAATCCTGAACAAAAGGCCGTTTGTTTTCTTTGTACACCCAACAGACAGTGAGGATTTATTTTAAGTAGCTTTGGATGTGAAGAGTTTTCCTTGCTAATGTCACACCCCATATTCTGCCCCAAATGCTGTTTGTAACACGAGTGCTGGCTCAGATTGTTTAATTACAAAAAAGAACGAGGTTTTAGGAAGCAACCCCTTCACTGACATCCCACAGACACAAGCAAAAGAGAACCAAGAACATTTGGATTTGCCAAAATCCAAATAAAAATGGTTAAATGCTTCAAATGCAGGCAACTGTAATAACTTACAACACTCCAGTGTGGTATTTTTCTTAGCATACTTTTCTTTCACATCTCATTTGAATAAAGCCTTTAATACTTCTTAGCCCCAAACAAAACACTAAGCAACCAAAGAAATGATGTTAAGAAAATTCATGATTTCTTCATTACAAATACCAGTTTTAGCAGTAAGGTGTTTACAACTAGACCTGTGCAGATACTGTGTTGCATACAAATGATATTGCCTTCAGAGAAGGTTGCAATGTTGTAAAGTTTGACAATCATTTCACTGCAAAGAGAACAGAGATTATACTGGTGACAACAGGGGCTGGCCTACATTAGGGATATTAAATTTAGTTTAATCAATTAGTTGATGGATTTTCCATTTAGTTGATAAGCAGGGGAGTCGCAGCAGAATTAGCTCCCAGTCCATGGTTTACACTTCTTTTCCACTCATGAATCAGAGTGTTGCTGGATTCAGGAACTGCCACAAAACCCAAATCGTTGAGCAAACTAGCTTCAGTTTCACGTAGACCCCGAGGGCCTTGGATTAAGTGAACCTAATATTTCACTTAAGAGATTACAATGCTGCACTCTGAGAAACAGATCTTTTTGGATTCTATATGCAGGCAACAATGAGGTGAGCAGAGAGAAAAAGCAAGTCTCATTAGAAGACAGACACATTGTGTCTAAAAACCATCCTTCCTCCCACAAACTTAATCAAAACCAAGAACTGATAGTTAGGCAAAATACTCCACATTCATCCCTATTAGCATATTTTAAATTCCCCAAAATGGGTTAACTCCTGTGAAATCTCCATGAAAAGATTTGTAGTCATGGGGCCACAAATACAGGCCACTGTTTCAACTGGTAACTTACACTGCCAGAATGATCACCATTGTGGGGGCACATAGCTATAGGTTGGTGTTCCTGGAGCCCGATACGTGGGCATAGTGACTGGATGAGGGGCTACTGGAGTTGGGGAATGAGTCGTCAACAAAGTACCTAGAAGAGAAAAAAATCGTGTTTATATTAAATACATCAAATATACCTTTCAACACTATGAAACAGTCATTTTGAAAATCAAAACCATATTCATCTACATTTGTTCATCTTTTGACATATACTAATACGCAACTTCTGTGAATGGGTCTCAAGCATTTTCAATTCCATCTACCATCTACGTTCCTTCCAATGTTTATGCAATAAGGGCACTTTAATGTTCAGTCCAATGAATGCTTGGATGCTTTTCAAGTGGTGAACTACTACTTAGCAGCAGCAGCATAGCATAAGCACACATTACACATGCATAACTTCTGGGTGCCGCAGGAACACCCGATGCAAAAGAAAACTGGTTACAATACATGTAGTTTAGTTCCTGTCTGTGCAACAGACTGAGGGACTGCAGAAGGCAACAGACTGAGATCCCAGAATCCTATCCTTTTCCTTCCATAGCACTCTGTGTGAATTAATAATGTTTAGTTGCTGCTGTTTACCCTGCATTTGGGGGTGGGGGGAGAATACACAGTGTGTGGGCCTGAAAAAAATATTCCCACTAGGGTTGTGGGCTACCTGTTAGAACGTGGCAATTGGCTGTTCAGTAGACTACCATGTAACACGTTCACCTTGGTTAGCCAATCTGAAAACGTTTTAAGCTGTTGAAGAGCAGCAGTGGTGCAATAGAGGAGGGAATAGATTTCTTACACTGGTTGGTGCTTAAATATCAGCATCATCAAAGATACTGGGGAGAGCACCCCAAGTATATATTAATTCCGTACTAGAAATGACTTATTTGAGCATTGCACTGACACCACTTCTTCAGACTGACAAAATCGCTCAAGCTCTAGTTTAGGGCGAATGTGGACAGGGTGGCAAATTCTGTAACTGCATTAGAGAACAAAGTTATAGCCTTGGTCTTAGTTATAAAACTACCTTGTTCGGATAGAAACGTATTAGAACACGGCACTACTAATGGACAGTCAGCTGGGCTGACCACAGCTGTACCTGCATTATGTCCAGACCTTAAAGCCGGTTCCCTCTGAAAGTGCAGGTTGGAATTCTTGGCAGTTCTGAGCAATAATTCTCTGATGAACTAGAATGGAGAGTTTGCTTAGCTCTCAGCCTGGGAAAGAGAACTGTAGCCTTTAATTCCAAAACCCAAGTGACTGGAGGAACAAAAGCCCCTCTTGATCTCTTGGACAGCACTGTAATTAAAATGCCACGTCAGATTGCCTCGGTTTCAATGTTTCTATGCTGCTCACGTGGCCTAATCCAGAGTACTAGGACTTTGTAGTTAGAATGGCTTAAAATTCATATACCAGCACGCAAACATCCCGCATGAAAGAAACAACTAGTGGCTGGGGCAAACCTGTTAACTGCAGTACATTTTTGCTAAGATCTTAACATCAAAAAGTGTAAGAAATATAAATCCATCTACCTGCTGACATTGCCATAGTGGTCCCAGCCACCATTCCCATAGTCACACCATTTCCTCTTGGTGGTGGAATTGGAGCTGGATACATAGTTGCTGGCATGCCATTAGGCTGCACAACTGTGGTGTGATGGATTACGTGGGGTGGTGCTGCATATAAAGGCTGTGTGTAGTAAGTGCCTTGCTGTTGGAAAAGAAAAGTCAGTAAACCCACTAAGTATATTTGCACTATCACATGTACTGAAAGCAACATTTCAACCTTGGAGATGTTTAAGGAAGCAATGTGTATTCCAGAGATAGGAGTCTGATGTATGGCAGGGACTGGAGACAACACTTAAATGCTCAAAGAGAGAAACTAAAACATCAGGGTTGCAAAAGGAGGATTTTCAGCTACTTAACTACTAGTTGGGCAGCCAAACCCTCCCATACAACTCTGCTCTAAAGTGAAGCTGTTCTTTTTATCTTCCTCTTTGTCTGGACTTGGTGTTTTTGCTCCCTCCCTTCTCATGACTTGGGGACTTTTCTAGGTTGCTCTCCCTCAAGGTAATGATCTATCTGGCTGAGTCTCCCAGAATCAGAATCCCTACAAGGTTCTAGAGTGCAACATGAAGATCCTTTCTTCCAACAGAACCTGAGTAGACCACTTGAGAGTACTCCCAACACCCCACAAGCAACTTAAAAATTACAACATGCTGCACCTTGACTCCCAGGTAGGGCTGTAAAAACCTCCTAAAATAGTTAACTAGTTAAGCAACATCTTAACTGGTTAACCACCGCCCATAGGGCTGTTCTGGCCCCGGTCTTGTTGCACCACGGCTGCAGGGGCTGTTCCCACTGACCAAGACCTCTGGTTAATTGGTTACCTGGTAAGCATGTCAGTAAGGCTATGCTTACTGAGTAACTTGTACTATTTACCCTTTTACATCCCTGCTCCCAAGCTCAGCTCACATTTCATAGATATTTAGCCTGGCCCCAGCTCTTTCCTCCTTACTTCTACACCTAAAACCTCTCCATAGGATCACACTTAAGTTACTGTATGCTGCTATATACTTGTCTAGTGATTCACAAGAGTGAAACTGATGCTATCGTTGTCAGTTTTATTATGCTGCTGCAAGCTGGACCATAGGGAAAGCACTCTACATGGATCCACCACCCTCTGGAAGGTCAGGAAAAAGTAGGATGAGAGACCTCTGTCTCTACTCCACAGCAGTAAATAACCACGCTTCTGTTCCTGTTTTCACCAGGGCACAGCAGAAGTGGAGCGAAACTGACCAGCAGAACATCAGTGTGATCCTGCCACAATCCTCTCACAGGAGCCCTTCAAAGCAAGGGGTAAGAACCTGAGAAATGGCACACTCAGTAGTTGGCTTCCAAAGCCAGAGACACGCACTTTTGAAATCTTACCCTAAGAGATTTGGAAGGAAATGTGCTATTTTTACTAGTGATTTAGGCACTTAGCCTCTTAACTCTCACTGGTTTTCAAGTTTCCAACCTTTGTTCTTCAGGTTTCCAATTCAGAAAATGTAACTTAAATGCTTTTGAAAATTAGTGACCTATTTCAATCACTGAAATTAAAGTTTCCAAATACGCTAAACAGAAGCCCACATGAAGTTTAGCAAGTCCCTCGACATTTTTGTAAATAAAGCCATGTATTCAAATATTCATATCTGGACTTCGAAGCCTGATTTTGGCACCTGTTTTTTAAAACTTCTGACTTAAGTACAGAACCACAAGACTGAAAAGATCCTGAGAGGTCATTTAGTTCAGTTCTGTACTTGAAAACATATGTCCTCTCTGTCTTCTCTTCTCCATACTAAGCCCTTTTTGCCCCCAATCTTCCCTTAGAAGTATTTGTTTTCTAAACTTATTTTTCTTGCTCTTCTTTGGACTCTGTCCAATTTGTGCACATCTTTCCTGAAATGTAGAGGCCAGAACTGCAAACACAATACTCCAGCTGAGTTCTAATCAGCACAGAGTAGAATGGAAGAATTACAGGGGGAAGCATGTAAATTTACATGTGCACAGGAAAGTATGGTTGGTTTTTTTTGTACATGAATCATTTTGGTAACAAACCCTCCAAACGGGTAGAAATAAGTGGCCATCTTTATTTTATGAAACAATGGAACATTTCGAGTTTAACAGCAACAGACTGCTTGACTTGGCACAAAACAGCTGAGCTTTCCTTTTTACCTGTGCATATGGGTTCTGCTGTGGATAGGCGCTTCGAACTGGATACACAGCAGTCTGATAGGGATTGGGTGAGGAAGAATACGGTGGCACTGCACCACTGGTGGGTGAACAGGATACTTTATATGGTGTGCCTGGTGTGTAACCTGCAGCAAAAGTAAGTCTGATTTAAAATGCCACAAAATGAACAGAGCTGCACACCAACGTTTCAGATTAACACAACTGCAGTTATTACTTTTAACAACCCTCATGGTTCAGTTATCTTACTTAGATTAGTATTTTATCGTCAGTTCCTAGGTAGAAATTCTTAAAGGTATTAGTTACATAAAGACAAATACAATTAGAAACACGATGTTAACATGTAGGTGACTACACAATTAACTGATAAGCGTAGGCTTGGTAGTTAATCCTGTCCACTACACACATTCATCCCCCTTGCTGTATCAGAGGCAGCGGGGTGGAAGAGAAGTCAGGAGCCGGTGCCTGTGTGGAGTCAGCTTAAAAGCCTCATGTACCTACATCTCATTGGTATTAGGAATATAACAGTGTAGTCAATTGACTGATAAGCAAAACCTTATAGGTTAATGTTATAGACTACACACATTTCCGCCACCCCCCCCAAACACACACACACTTTTGCCACTACATTTTTTAGCAGGCTGGCCAGCAGCCTGACAGTTCTAGCTCACACTGGGTCCAGGACCTACCCCCAATGTGGCTCTGCATTTAAAGTGTATTAAGTAGCTAGATGGGCAGGCAGCCCGGCTCAGTTCTAGCTTGCACCAGGTCCGGGAGCTAAGACCTCGCTCTCAAGACAGGGGATGCTGTCACCCTGCATTGCTGCCTCTTTATCAGAGGCAGCAGCACAGGGCAACAGGAAGCCAGTCCGCAAGGGGAGCTGGTTTTTAAACTGGCTCACTTCATGGACCACTTCCCATGACCTGGTAGCAACATACTAGTAAAACTGCTTGGAATCATAGCTGTTGCACACTGCTGCTAGAACTGTCGGACAACCATTGTATGCGGGTGCATGACAGGCACGATCATGAGCTAGGAAGGGGTACACAATTTAAGAGATGAAAGATCCGAGGTGATAAAGCAGACATTCCAGACACCTTTGGGAAAGAGGAAGGGAAGAGACATACTGAGAGACAAGGAACTTAAGGGCCAGGTCCACTTAAGGGCCAGGGACTAGTGACAAATGTAACCAAAAATTTGTGTCAGGATATTAACTACCTAGTATTTGTGACTGCCAACTGAATAACCCAAAACTTCCCACAAACAAGTTAAAGTTTTCTCTTCTCTAAAACAGGATGACTGTGTATGGACACTGCATAAACATTAACAGATGCAAAAACTAGGGTCACTCTAGTTTGCAAGAGCACCATTTTACATGATGTTTTCAAAGTAAAAAATAAAATCTTTATGCATTGCATCTCACCCCCCAACTTCAAAAGCTTCTAATAGAGTTCTGAGTATTTCTAAGTGAAAACCATTTTATGCATACCTGTTTGGAAGGTAGGATTTGCTCCAGGGTACATACTGGGGGAATAGGCAGGTGCAGCCGCTGCATAGCCCATTGGGAAACCAGCTATGACAAAAGAAAACAATTCCAGGTTATTTTCTAGATAAGCAACACAATGTGGCTATATGCCTTATTCCCAGAGAATATGCTGTGCATTACACTTTTTCACCAAAGAACACCAAACTTTAATTGGAAGCAATTTTTCTAAATGAATGTCTACTAGTTGAGAAGGAAAGCTAAAAAGTCTATTAAGCCACAGTTCCTATTTCTCAGACCCCAGAACAACTTTCAAAAAAGCATACGTTAGCCAGATCACTAGTAATTGCAGTCAGATTGTTAGCTTTGGTATTAAATAATCAAAAAGAATACAAAACCCTGAAAGGCATTCACAGCCTACTGAACTCAGATAGTAAACTCGCTGTGTAAAGAGAAGTTATCTAAATGGAAGCAAGTGCCTTAATTCCTAGATCAGTTTCCCAAACTGGACACTAAAAGCCAACTATACCACCCAAACTATCTTGGTTTTTTTTTAACTTAAATTTCCGTCTGCTTTTAGATGTCTGCTATACTGCCATTTCAACCATCCACAATGACACTCACTACAGGTTGGACCTCCCTGGTCCAGCACCCTCGAGACCTAACCAGCAGATGATGGATTTTGCCAGACATGGGCAGTTCATTTCTGGCCCTACTGTCACTCCCTCCAGCTCTGGCCCCACCGCCAGCCTCCCCACCGGCCCTCCCTCTCATTGGCCCTCGCCGCGGTTCGGCGAGCCCTGACCATGACTAAACTAGCATCAAGAAAGATAGGCCCCAAATTCTAAGGTGATAATAGTACATAGTGAAAGATCAAAAATGAGGGTAGAGTGATTTAAAATCAGTATTAAAATTGGTAATTTAAACTAATAAGCAGTAAATACTAAACAACTAAACACAGCCTTTATGCTAAACTTGGTGCTTCTTTTTGTTGAGCAGGAAGAGACACTATATCTACACACATAAAGCAATTATTGCTTAATTATATTTATGAATTCTTAATTTATGTTTTTATTACATTAGAAAAGGTCAATTATGCATTTCTTCTTTACCAAATCACTTTTTACTTGTGATGCGTGTCAAGCTCTATTTGGATGGAAATTTCAATTCAACGAAAAGCACAAAAACAGCATTTTAAGATTTTTGTTAAATAAAACCACTTACGTGTGCTGGCTACATAGAAAATATTTATTAAAAACTTTTATTTTTAAACATGATTTAACAAAGGAAATATTAGCAGCAGTTAGCTAAGCTCCCCCTAAGCACCGCAGCCAAGCTATTAAACGCCGCACAGGGACTCAGGGCTGCAGCAGGGAGAGATCACTCTCTCCAAGCCCTGAAGCTCCTGCAGCTGATAGGAGCCAATCTGATCCCTGCCAGGCCCAGCACAGAGCTGCCCATGTAAGCCTGTCCCAACCCCCTGCCACATGCTGAGATCCTCAGTCCAGAGTCTGTACCCTCCCTGTTTGCCCCAACCCCTGGTACAGAGCCTATACCCTTTCCTTCACCCCCAACTTCCAGGTCCTCATCCTACCCCAGAGCCTGCATCCCCAGCCAGAACCCTTGGACTGCAAGCCCTGAGCCCCTCATTCCCAAGCTAGATTCAGTACCCACAGCTGAAGCCCTTCGATCCAGCCCTAAGCCACTCCCACACTAGGGATGTTAACATGTAGATGACTACATGATTAACCGATAAGGCCAGGCTTATCTTGTCAAATACGTGCACTTCCCTTGTCCCTTGCTGCTTCTGTATCAGAGGCAACGGGGGAGAGAGGGGAGTGGGAGCCTCTGCCTCCCATCCCCTGTGCTGCTGCCTCTGATAGAGAGGCGGCAGTGTGGAGGGTGAGGGGATAGGCAGGCGCTGATACATGTGGGGAGCTGGCTTTCAAGCAGGCTCCCCACATGTGCAAGCTCCACAGACCCGCTTGCCCCTTCCTTGGTGCCTCCTACAGAAGCAGCAGGGCAGGGAGGAGGCAGGAGCCAGTGCTGGGCAGAGCCAGCTTAAAAGCAGATTGTGGTGCTGCCTGGCCTCCTCCCCCCATTCTGCTGCCTCCATCAGAGGCAAAACAGCCTCTGTCTATGGGGAGCGTGGACCCTCCATGGACAGGGGCTGCTGCAGGTGCAGGGCAGCAGGTGGGAGGGCAGCAGGTGGGAGCCAGTCTACGCAGGAAGCTAGTTTTTAAACTGGCTCTCCTCATGGACTGGTTCCCACCTGCCACCCCACACTGCTGCCTCAGACAAAGAGGCAGCACTGTGTGGTGGCAGAGGGCTCCCCAGGAGTGAGGTCAGAGCACACTGGCTGCCTGCCCCGTGCCTGGAGACTATAGAAGAGTCATGTAACCACTAAGATTTCATGCGGTTAAATGATTATTCAATTACACGCTATCTATCATCCCTACCCCACACTGAGAACTCCGTGGCCTCACTCTGGCCACATGAATTTTGTCAAGTTCATCAATACGAAAGTGATGTGTCATACATCACCTTCACATTGGTGCACACAAGAAAATTCATTCCACTTAAGGCTGGAAAATATTAAGAAGGAACACTGACAGTGACCCATGTGCTTCAAAATTTTAGCAGCTCTCTTCCACTCAGGTTTTTTTCCTCTAAAATCTATACATTAAAAACATTCTTGCTTTTTCAACTTCTACCTGGCTTCTTAACTTGGAACCAGTCATTCAATTTGTTTCATTCAATAAATTGGAAAGAAAATGTTTTTTCTGCCTCTGCAGTCAAAGGTACTGCTGGAAAAGCTGGTTTGTAATTTCAACAATTTGAGTTCTAGGTGCTTAGCCAATGACTTCCATCATTTCAGTGGTTTCATTTCCTTAATAGTGTATTAAATCATAGCTTTAGTTGTTTATATAGGCTGTCAATTTCAAATTTCAGAACTTTTTTGAACCTGACTTTTTTAACAAAACTGATTTTATTTAAAAGCTGTTATCTGGTGACAATAATTGGCTCAGAGCTACAAATCTAAGTTATTTCACTGACTTCAGGTGTTACTGAAAAACCAAATGCTTGGTGGCATATATATGCATTATTATACTTCAGTTAATCTGTTTTAGACCTGAGTGATTTCCTGTTTTGTTTCTCCAAATGCAGAGTGCCAGGTGGGAGACAACAACATTGCTGAAACATGCACTGATTTCAGATGTCACTTTTACTGGGGAAGGAGGGGGAAGGTTGGGGTTGGTTGGTTATGACTACTCCCACAGTCTCTTCTGTCAGAATTTAAACAGCTATCTGAAACCGGTAAATTAAAATGCTGGGCTTTTAATATAAATAAATCTGATTTAGTAATGTTCATAATTACTCATTTTTCAACTCTTTGGAGCAGTGACTATGTCTTAACTAGGCTTGTAAAGCAACCTGCAATCATATGGTGTTATATACAATTTAAGACTTGATACCTCTCCCTGCAATGTGAGGCATAAAGATTAAAATCTAGGATAAAGAAATCTGCTGTATTTCTTTACTATAACAAGTTTTGGGGATTCTAAGTCACAGCCTTTATAAAGTTAACATGTTTCAGGAAAAAGGCCCTTAGTTCAATTTTATGTCCTAGTCAAACTGACCATCCCACCTAATAATGCTATTTTTAAGGTTGTTTGAGCTTTTGAATCCTCGGTCCTTACTTCACAGGTTTAGCTTCATAGTAAGACTTCCAGCATGCTAAACTGAGGCTTTCCTAGAAGAACTTGCCTGTGTGAATTGTAAAGAAACAGCACAACACATGTAGCTGAAAAAGCAACTTCTATCCATGTCCCACTACTGTGTTAAGTCAAATGTTTTCCATTCTTTACTACTTGTTTGTTACTGTAATCCTGCTTAAATACCCTTCTTGAAGTTTAGTCCCCAGAAAAAGTTTTCCCCTATGCTGGGTATTTATTTAGGCATGAAGTGCCATTAGATAAAGTGTGCTTTCTAAAAATAGAGACCAGCTCAGCATCAGAACATTCTGCTAAATTCAGCAGTTCTGAGCAGAGAATCAGTAGCCTTATCAAAAAGTGGGCAGGGGATGTTTTAGTCACACAGAGACTAAAAGTGTCTTATCTGACAGTAAGCACTTCCCAGTCTCCTTCCTTTACTTATAAGAGCATGTTTTGTGCTCTTTAAACCTGAGCTAGACTAGATCTAGTAATTTAATTTAACCCATATCACTATGCCATTTGATGGCATTAGATCTGAGTGTGACTTTTTATGCCATTTATCAGATGTGGTCTTCTCACCTCAGAAAAGATATTTTGGCCTTGGAAAGGGTTCAGAAAAGGGCAACTAAAATGATTAGGGGTTTGGAACAGGTCCCATATGAGGAGAGGCTAAAGCGACTGGGACTTTTCAGTTTGGAAACGAGGAGACTGAGGGTGGATATGATAGAGGTATATAAAATCATGCGGAGTGGGAGAATAAAGAAAAGTTATTAATTAGTTCCCATAATATAAGGACTAGAGGACACCAAATGAAATTAATGGGTAGCAGGTTTAAAACTAATAAGTGAAAGTAGTTCTTCACACAGCGTGTAGTCAACCTGTGGAACTCCTTGCCAGAGGAGGCTGTGAAGGCTAGAACTATAACAGAGTTTAAAGAAAAGCTAGATAAATTCATGGAGGTTAGGTCCACAAAAGGCAATTAGCCAGGGGATAGGAATGGTGTCCCTGGCCTCTGTTTGTCAGAGGCTAGAGATGGATGGCACGAGACAAATCGCTTGATCATTGTCTTCGGTCCACCCCCTCCGGGGCACCTGGTGCTGGCCATTGTCGGCAGACAGGCTACTGGGCTAGATGGATCTTTGGTCTGACCCAGTATGGCCATTCTTATGTTCTTATTATCAATTAAATTTATCCTGTTTAATTCCCTGAATGATTAACAGAACTATGAAAAAAATCCATATTCATATAACACAAAACTAAATAAAACCAATAAACAACTTGGCACTAAACATCCATTCAAACATTAAAGAAAAATATTAGTAAGAGTTCTAAGGTTAGTGTCGTCTTTAATGTTAATTATGAAATTGGCAATATAGGTTACAGGAAATGCTCGCTATTCGCGGTTTCGCATATTCACAGTGCACTGTATCAGCCCAAGCACATGACGCAGCATGACCACACTTTTTCAGTGCACTCTAGTACCAGAGCCTGAAACTTACAAAGGAAACTGAAGATGCAATGATGCTATACTGGGAAATTTTAGATATTGCATATGTTTATTGCATTATTATATGTAAATATTAATCTATTACATCTTTACATTGTTTTATACAGAAAATGTGGTTATTTTATCAGGAACATCTCTGCACTCCCAATATTTGTGGATTTTGTGGTGATCTCAAGAATGTTTCATCCCCCATGAATGGTGAAGTCTTCCTGTACTAATTAAATATCTACTAAAAAAAAATCACTTAGAATTTGCTACATTAGTGAGTCCATCAAGTTTTAATGGATTATACGGTGCAGCTTTTTAAACTACACTTTCCAAAAGTATTTATTTTCTCTTACAAAGGTTTTGCCTCAGTTACTATTGGCTTCAGTTTAGCTTGCAGGAGCAGAGAAAATGCTTTTGGACTAGTTTGCTCACAACTAAGAAACAGCTGAAAGAGTATCAATACTTGTTTATTCTTCTAATCTATGAACAAAGGCAAGTGGAAGGGGATGTGATCTACCAACTCTTGAAGTACACAGGACAGATTTTTCCAGGGTATTTAGGGACCTAAAGGTGCAGATACTAACCATTGTGACCTTTTTCATCCATAGATCCCAAAGTGCTTCACAAAGGGATCAGTATCACAGGGAAGCTGATAGGTTTCTAACACGCTTAAGTAACTTCCCCGATTTGAAGGGGAGTTCAGCATCCAACTGTTTGCTCAGGGGCTTCTGAAAAATTGTACTATGCATCTATCTGCATCTTGAGTACTTAACTACCTTTAAAAATCTAGTCCTTGGTGATCAGAAAAAAATCACCACTCTAACTAGATTTAATATTTCCTTTTTTCAAATAACTTTTAAACATGTTTTACCTAAAAAGTTTATTCAGAACATTTAAGGTAATTTTACTTAAAATTTTTAAAATGCTGATTTTGTAAGTTAATGACAATTTGCATCTCATTGTAGTGTGCCAGGTTTTGTTGAATTTAAGATTTAATCCATCCATTCACCATTTTCTAACAGAATAAAATGACAAAACTAGACTCTGAATAAGCTGACATTTAGCTATAATTACTTAAACAAATGTAAATTGCTATATTCTATGCTTCTAGTTAGCAAAAAGTACCAAATTTAGTGGTGTAAACACTGCATTTGATTACAAATGCTTTTGTGCTTATACTAGAGTTTAAAGTGAAGCTAGATAATTTCATGGAGGCTAGGTCTATAAAAGGCTATTAGCCAGGGGATGAAATGGTGTCCTTGGCCTCTGTTTGTCAGAGGCTGGAGAGGGATGGCAGGAGACAAATTCTTGATCATTGTCTTCGGTCCACCCCCCTCCGGGGCACCTGGTGCTGGCCACTGTCGGCAGACAGGATACTGGGCTAGATGGACCTTTGGTCTGACCCGGTACGGCCATTCTTATGTTCTTATGTTCTTATGTACTACCAAAAATAAATCTTTTTTAGCAAATTACCTAAAGTACAAATGAAAAACACACAACTATTTAAATGTTTGCTGCTTGCTGAATTAAATCATAGCTAAAATCCTACACCCTGAATGGAAAGAAATTAACAACAATTAAAATAGACAATATACTAGCCAATGAAACTGATGGTAAAGTATTTCAAAGATGACTTTCTTCAGCTGTTCAGCTTTGCAAATATATGTAAAACAACTGTTGAACATCTTTAAGATATTGCAATAATCTTAAGTTTTAGTACACACATGAACTCTGTCCTTATAATGATCAATTTCCCAGGAAAAACTAGGACAGGTGATGGTAAATACCCACTTAAGCCTGGCTCAGAGAGAAACTGGGAAAAAAACACATCAATGTTCACAAGCGCAGAAGAAATCTTCTCAAACACTAGATACATCATTCAGAAATGAGAAACAGATTGTTTATGCACATCATCAACCTTAGTCTTCTGGACAAATGGACCTGGACTAGTGGTCTGCAACTTTGCATGCTTCCAATTCCTTAATGCTTCATGGATACAACTATGTATTATGATTTTACTGCCATGAAACATCTGACTTTTGTTTATACAATATTAAACTGAATGAATCATAATGTGTAACTTCTTTATGAAAATACAGTCTCAAAAAGTACACAGATATTGATGGTCAGAATTAGAAATTAAATACATTACTATTGCATCCAGTGTCATTTTAAGATGCACAACTCTAAATTAATCTATAAATCCACTGTGTTACGTAACCACAATTTGAATACGTAATTAAGACTAAGCGCACTGTGATGTGCATTAATGAAAGATTTTAAAACAGAAAATGCCTTGAACTGGGACTTACTAGTTTTTCCGGGGCTGTAAAAACCATGATTTGGTAAATACCATGGTCATAATAGCATACACGATATTTACAGTAGAAAGATTAAGCAGAAGAATGGGCAATGGATGCAGTCTATCATCCATCACTTTTGGAAAGTTAGTTTCAGCTGAGAGTAGTATTGCACTATTCTAGATAGAGAACTGGGGGCTAAAGATGTTAATATAACCCAGTCACTATGCAACATTAAACTGCATACCAAACCTCAGTTAATACTAGGACTTTAGCCTGCTTTCTATCATAGGAAACACCATTAAAAATATTTAACCTTTTATAGGAGATACAGAAAAGGCAAAACAGTTAAAGCATTTGAATTATAAAGTACAAGACTTTCATCATGTCAGCAATTTTCTGGTCTCACTCTGTGTACCTGGAAAGAGTTTCAAAAAGGAAAAATCCTTGCTTGGGAATCTTAGATGGTAACCACTGTCCTTTTGGAAAAATGAAGTTGTTAGTGGAGATGAAGTTAAAAGTCTGATCCTGTTTCACCTCAGGTGGAATTTGGAATTCAGCTGTAACTTGTAGGGGTTATGGTGTCACCTGGATCCCTTTCTGGCCAGGATAGCCCTCTTTATTAGGAAGAAGGTGGCCAGTTGTCCCAGGAGGTGGTGAGGGTAGCCTCCATAATGGTGAATTTAAGGATGTAAAATCCTGTTTAATCAGCTAACCAGTTAAACATTATGTTTAACCAGTTAACTGCTTAAATGGGGCCAGGCTAATGTGGCCCCCTGAGTGTGGGTCCTCATTGGTTGGGCTGGAGCAGTCCCCTGCCCGTGGGGACCTTTCATTACAGAAGGCTAAATCTGTTCCTCCCTATTTTTCCTCCTCCCCCCCCAATAAAATCCTTAAGAACCCAAACAGGGAAAGATGGGTGGAATAGTGAACAAGCAGCAGTTGGCTTAACTAGATATAATATCTGACATACTAATTTTGGTTTACTGATTTTCCAGTTCCACTTCTTTGGTTTTCCAAGAATTATCTTAAGAGTCCTTGAGTTATTATCAATAGACTTTTTTGTTTAGACTACATTTGCCTCTTGTATTTTTTCCCCCATTAACATTTATTTTTATAGGTTATTATTGTGACACTTTACAAACTTATATACTTCGTACAACTGAACTCATCATTACAGTAAACTTGTAGGCCTAATTATTACAACAGTACCTCAGTGCAAGAAAGATATAAATTAAAGGCTTCAGAGAAGAGCAAAAAGTTAGGGTATTGGAAGAATTTAATTATGAGAAGTTTAATTATTCTATGCATAATTAGGCTAAGATGGGACACAAATATCTATGAATATTTGAAGGATGTAAACACGAACAATGAATTTAGTATGACTGAAAGGTGTATTAAGAAACAAGATAAAACCAACGTAAGTGCCTAACAGTGACACTTATGAAGCTGGAGAACAGTTTTCCAATAGAAGTTTTAAGTCTATCAGTTGGAACATTTAAAACCAACAAAAAAATCATGCACAGAGCAATTTCTGCCCTAAAAGGTCAGTACTTCTCTCATCTATAATTATGTAGTAGTAGAATAATCACTTGAAACTGTATTCATGTCTCACTGCATAGGCTTAACTAATGATCTTTCGTTGCTTTTTGTGCTCCAGGAGGCTTCAGATCTACTCAAACCAAGCATCAGGTTGAGAGAAAGGAGGAATGGGTATGAGAACCAGAAAGAAAACCTCAGAACAGGAATGACAAAAAAGAAAATAAGGGAAATGCAGAGTCCTGCAGTTCTGGCATCACTAAAAACATTCTTAATCTTTGACACTGTTACTCTGTCTCAATTGGTTTTATATATGTGGCACACAAGACTGCCAATGCCAAATAAACAAACTGTAGGATAAAAAAGGAAATTGTCAGCCAACAATGGGATAAAGTTGCTTCTCTACAGACTGTTAATTTTAAATATAGTTATGCCCCTAAGATTTCAAACTAGCATAAGGAACATAACACAAAGTAAAGGCACTTGTAGTATAAACTTGGTAGGTGAAAGTTATCAAAAGGTATGGAAACATTCATAAGTGAGTCACCCTAGAGTGTATGCTGACTGGGCTATAGTGAACAATCCACAAGTATCACTTTAAAAGAAAACTTAGGATACAAATTAAGTTGTTTACCTGGATAACCAATTCCTTTGGCATTTGCATAGGGAACCCCAGAAGATCCAGGGCTATAGACAGGATTCATGATTTCAGTAACTGAAAAGGAAACAAGAAAAATAATCAGATCTACTTAGCCAAGCTTATGGAGTCCCTAGAATCTTTGTGGGAGTTTAAATGCAATTAATGGGAAGGAAAATTCACAATTCTACTATCCATCTCATCCATCAACATTTTAAATTACAGCTACAGAAATGCACTTGTGTTGTGAGTTTTTTATTTATAAGGGATTCCAGGCTCAAACTATCAGCTTAGCAGTTCTAAAAAATAAAATGCCCTTTAGAGAGCTTTAGAAGAATAAATGTTAATTGTACTGCTGTCAATTTTAAAAAATTGACTGTATCCAAGTTTGTCTCACTAGCCCAGTCCCCTGTTTTTAAATAGATCTGCACCTATGCCTCCTCTTTTCTGCCTACTAGCACCAATCCTTCACTTAAAATCTCTGGTAATAAAATGGCATGCTACCAGAATTACTCTTTCCATTATCCTTGAGCCCCTCTCTCTCTTTCTTGACTTGTAAATGTTATATGAAGGGGCACACTACTAGTCTAGGACCAAAATAGTTACAGAACAAAGTTTATGAAGCCAAAGAGCCTCAGTAACTAAATTATTACTATAAGCATAGATTCATTAGCTAAGATGAATGAGTGCAAGCATTGAAACACTAATAAGCGCAAACAACTGAGATTAATACAAATAAAACGGTTGTCAAAATACTGTATTTCTAGAACATTGCACCATAAGCAAAAATACCCCTTGATCTTGTGCAAAGAAATTCACTGTGCTCTCTGCAAAAACATCTAGTATAACAGAAAATCCAAAATACCACAGAAAATGGCACTACACAAACTTAGGATGTTAACTAGCAGTTAATTCACTATTCGAGTAGTCATGGAATTTCCATGGACTACTCAACTAGTCAACAGGCACTTCCGCATTCCTTCTTTGAAATGTACAAGAGTCCCCAGTAGGGGCTCTTCTGCATTTCAAAGCAGAAGTGCCCTCATGGAGCCTGGAGTCAGCAGGGGACTCAGAGCCCCCTGCTGGCCCCGGGCTCCATGTTGTGCTGCCGATTTGAAATGCCACGCAGAGCCCAAGGTCAGCTGGGGGCCTCAGCTGATCCCGGGTTCTGCAGAAATGCCACATTGAGCTCAGAATCAGTTGGGGAGTCCCCAGCTGACCCCGGGCTCAGAGTTTCAAAGCAGCAGCATCACATAGCTGAGCAAGGAATTAACTGTGCGGCGCTGCCCCTTTGAAACGCTGAGGTGGTGCTGAAAGGGGCAGAGCCACACAGCTGATGCCTGGCTCAGCTGTGTGGTGCTGCTGCTTTGAAGTCCCCTCTCTGCTCCCTCCTTTGCTGCCTTTGATAGAGGCAGAAGGGGAAGGGGAGAGGAAATCAGATAGTTGACTAGTCCTTAACATACCTAATACAAACATAACAATTTTATCTTATAGAACAGCGTTTCTCAAACTGTGGGTCACGACCCACCCCCGGGGGGGGGGGGGGGG
>JANRFK010004149.1:164192931-164210648 GCA_030068395.1 Apalone spinifera
GAAAATCATGCCAGTGTAGAAGTAGACGTAGTGAGTTTGGCTCTTGATACCTAGCCATATGTGATTAAAAGTAATTAAATATCCCGACAACACACTGTATTACTGGAAGTGAGATTGCAATGGTGTGTTAATAATACAAGACAGGAAAAGAACATAGTTATCAAAAATCAAACATAGGAAACCAGGAGTTAAGGGTAAACATAAAAGAAACCCAATCTCTGAAATACCTGGCAATACAGTGTCAAGATCATTTGTGTCACCTTAAATCTACTGTAACTATTGCACATGCATAAATAAGCTTAAACATAAGGGGTGAAATCCTGATTCTGTTGTCTGCAGTGGAGTCAGGATTTCACCCATCATGTCTGGTGTTACTGAGGAGTATCTGAACATTTCTTATTGACTAAAGATTTTGAGTTACGGTTAGGGAGCTGTCAGGCCTCTGCTCTATTAGAGCAAACATGCCTCTGCTCTATTTGAGGAGGAAGTCAGTACTCCGCCTACTCTTCTGTGACTGACAGGCTTCTTATCCTAGTAGTAAGAACCCTCCCCCACCAACATGAGTAACAAGATTGGCCTTTTAGGGAACCTTTGAGATGCTGATTTATGCTGCTACCAAACATTGTTTTTGTGCTGTAAATTGTTTAATGCTGTTGAAAACTTTGGGACAATTTTCTTCCATTTCAAATGCAGAAAGAGAACATTTACTTTCCCAGATATAGGCTGCTAGCAGTGATTCTGTCACACTGGCTATGTTGCTATAGTACTATAAATATGCATGGGCCCTCACAAACAAAATTGATAGATACCTTCCCACCAAAGTCTACAGTACCAGGGTCTCATTCCAAGTACAGCTGATTGAATATATTTGGTGAATTTTTCACTTTTAGGTTAAATAATATATCTGAATACATGTAGTATTTGAGGACATTCAAACTCATATTAGTGGTAGAATACTTTCTCTCTCCAGGTACTGGAGAGGTTCATAGAATAATCTATTCCATTTTTGTATATTTGATCACGCCTAATTCTGCAGGATGTTGAACACCTATATTTGCCAGCATCTCTGAGGATCAAGGTCTAATTGAGGGCATGATCTGTGAAAGGAATAATCCATCAGGTGGAGACTTAGTTTGAAGCTGAGGAAAGGACTGAAAGGTGTAACATTTGGAAATGGAAGCCTATTGGTATTTCCTGTCCTTGAGCTGTCACTTTTTTATTTGATGCATCTGTTGTACAAGACAATCTAGGGAAACAGGCTTTATTAAAAGAGGTAAGGGGGGGGGAAGCCTCATTTTACCCTTTCATTCAGTGATTAAAATCCAAATACTTCTCTCTTTCAGTAGATTTACTCATCCCCCATTTTTTTCACTTGTTCAGTGTTGAAATGAACTGGTGCATTGCATCTTATTTATTTGGGCAGTTTGTCATAGTGTCATCAGTTATAATCTATTTTCAGGGCTTTATAGCTGAGATATTTATAGTTAACAACATTGGAATGAAATCTTGCAGAGGACAACTAAGGACAACTAAGAATCAGAGAGAGAAGTGGATGGTGTGGGCACTTGGCTAATTTCTGAAAGGATCTGAACACAGGAGTCCTATGGGAAAAAATGGTATGTGATCATGTAATTAAAAAGTCTCAGTGGGGTAGCCATGTTTGTAACTTGAAAAGAATGAGTAGTCCTGTTGCACTGTAGAGTCTAACAAAAATGTAGAGAAAATTATGAGCTTTTGTGGGTAAAACCCATTTCATCAGATGAGCTGGAGCAGAAATAACAGAATCTAAGATATATTTATAACAGCAAAAAGCATTTACTTGTCAATTGTAGGCTGTATGCACACACACTTTAATTCTGGTATTTCCTAACTTTTCAGTGTTTGACTTTTCCACCTTAAATTATTTTAATATAGCTTTTTTGGGATGTAATCTTGTAAGTTATTTTAAAAGCATACTGAAGTAACAGAAATGTACTCAAATGGGACCATATTGATCCATAATTGGTTCATCAGCGCGATGGCACTGTTTAGATTCAGAATCCTCTTCCACCTGAACCAATCAAGGAACTGGTAGCAGTAAAAAGCTGTTATTGTCTCTGTGGGCCTCCCACTAGGGCAGCGGTGCGCAACCCATGGATTGCGACCCCTTTGGGGGTCCCGGTCGTCTTCCTGGGGGGTCGCAGCACTTTGATCCGGGCCAGCCAGTATTTTCTTTTCCTGGGTTGGTGCCCGATGTACACACTGCGGGGGTGGGGGAAGTGACAGGGGAACAGACTGGCGCTTTAAATTAAAGGGGCCGCAACAAAATGTTCCTGGTTTTTTGTTGTTGTTTTTTTTCTCAACAAACATTTTCCAGCTCCAGGGATCGCGAATGAAAAAAGGTTGAGCACCACTGCACTAGAGGGAGATGGAGATGCATACTTTGCTAGTGGGTTTCCCAAAGAAGGAATATTGAGCTTCAGGAATGATGCATTCTATTCTAGATTCTACAGGGGAGTGTTCTCTAATGGTTATAGACTCTTCTGCCTCTATTTCCCCTGCCCACTTCTGTTCCTATCCCCTGCCCCTTACTCCAGTCTGTCCCAATCAACAGCTCTCTCCCTCCCCTGCCAAATTTCAGGCCCTTGATCCAAAGCATGGGGTTTCAATGTCTCAGTGAAATGGTTGAGATTTTAACATGGGAAAAATAATTATTTTCTTTCCTGGAAAAGCTCAACCCATTTTAGCTGAAATAAAAAAAAATCAATTTGAGGCAAATACCTGACCTGAAAAATTTCAGCCTGAATGATTTAATTTTGATAAAGTTATAAGCAATTGAAAACAGGGTTTTTAAAGGGAATTTCACACAACCTCAAACATATGCAGCACTACCTGTGTTCTCTAGAACATTGTGATGGGGTGCATTTGACCTGCATTGGACAAGAGAGAGGTAACCATGCATTGTGAGCTGAGAAAGCCACATCCCTTCTCCTTACTGGGCATGCTCCAGGTGCACTGGTCTAAAAGAGAGCAGCTCAGCTCAGTTGAAGCTGTTTGCTGAAGAGGGAGAATGTGTACCGACAGACAAGCTGCCACAGAAGCCCAGGAATGGAGATGCCACAACCCAGACTGAAGGCACGAGACTCCCAGCAACCTCATGAGATTGAGAGGCACCGAAGAAAGGGCAGCCCATGGACAGGTAAAATGGATGCCCAGACCACAGCTGCGGGTACAACAGCAGGAAGTAGCCCCAGAGAAGGTGATGGCAAACCAGTGAGTGAGCCAAATCTGGAAGTTGGCATGTTTCGGTTGAAGCTTTTCCCCACTGACTCATGGCTTGAGCTCACTAAGGCTACGTCTACACAGCGGTGCTATTTTGGGATATCTCCAGTATCCCAAAATAGCTATTCCGCATCTTAAGAGCAAGCCTGTTATATCAAAATATAACGGGCTCACTATTCTGATGTCCCTGTAAACCTCATTGCATGAGGGATAAGGGACATTTTGGAATAGTGCCTTATTTTGAGGTAAGGGTGCTGTGTAGACTCACCCTAATAGAGCCTTGGGCTGGGGTTCAGTGGAGAGGGAGGTCTAGAATCACTCTAACCAGGGAGCCACACATGGACAGATTTATTGACTGGCCATTGGGCAGTACAGCCCAGTGAACTGAGTAGAGTTTATTGCCTCTGGCCTCCCCACAGATGCTTTTAGGGTTAGGACCCCTATAATTACAATACCTTGCAAATTTAGATTTAAATAGATGAAATAATGAAATCTACTATTTTTAAAATCCTATGACCATGAAATTGACCAATTTGGACCATGTATTTAACAGGACTTTAATCACAGATAAAGAAATAGTTAAGAAGAGACCTTAAATTTGTTTGGATCTGCCTATTGTGTTAGATGTTAATTATTAGATTTTTTTAGCAGGCCTCTTTCAAGTTCTTTTCAATTGTCACATCCTTACACAATTGTGTTCAATTCTATAAGTAAATATTATCTTGTCAATTTTTCTGCTGCAGAAATATAATAAAGTGAAGAATGCTCTAATCATGTGACTAACTTCAATCAAACAGGTTACTTGATAGCCAAAGAAGAACTCAGAGAAATGATTTGTAGCCTTGGAATTTTTTTAACATTTAAAATTAGGGTCACTTCACAACATAAACACATTTTTTTACTTTTGAATAAAAGATCCACCAAATTCTACTGCCTGGGTAGCTGACCTAAGTAAGTATCAGACATCAGCATATATAGTACAGTACTTTTTTATAGGAACCAGCAAGGCCAGGTACTCCCCAACTGACCCCGGGCTCCACTGCCCCTTTGAAACGTGGGGAGATGGTGTTTCAAAGGGTCAGCCACCGCATAGCTGATCCCCTGGTCAGCTGTGAGGCGACCGCCTCCGTGCATTTCCAAGGGGCAGTGGAGCCCAGGGTGAGCGGGGACTCCCCAGCTGATCCCAGGCTCCATGTTGTTCTGTCCCTCTGAAGCGCTGGAGCGGCACTTCAAAGGGGCAATACAGCATTAATGCCTGCAATTAACGCATTACAAATTTTATGCGTTAATCCTGCCCTGCATTAATCGCAGTCATTAACACATGTGAATTGACAGCTCTACTAAGGATATAATTTTTGGAAACTTATACTAGAATTTTATGTCCTTCTACAATCACAATATGTTGAAAATATATGTTGAACTAGTCCATTTTCCAAAGGAAAAGGCTTCATGTTGAAAAAACTGACCTTTTCTCAAAATTGGAAATTTTTGTAAATTAAAAACAAATTTGGGTTGGTTGGTGGTTGTGGAACTGGAAAGCAAAAATATTTACTGGCTTTTAATTTCCCCTTTCCCCCTCCATTTCTGCTCCCTCTCCTCATTTTAGGAGCAAAAGGAGAAAAGTAGGGAGAGGAAGGGAAACATTTTAGACACTTTTAAAAAAAATCGTTTTCTGTAAAAGAGTTTGCATAAAGAAACATTGTTCCTTTGTGAAACATGCAGAATGGAAATAACTTCCACAATGTTTTGTGAAATTATCTTTCTAATTTGTGCTGTGACAGTCATCTCTGCTCCATATGTTGGGTTACAGTTAGGCTTAGAAGTATCAGATTTTTGCCAATATAAATAATTGTCAATTTCATTGTACATACATAAAAACTTATAATAAAATATATCCCTTGAAACTTACAGGTTGAAAGCTTATTAGAATTTGGTTAAAAGCTATTTAATTTCTATATTGTGACATATGATTACATTTCGTTTCAATGGTTATAAAGCATTAACTTTTTGAATATCAACATGTACTGTCATTAGGTAATTAAAACTGTCTGATTTCCCCATAATTTCCCTCAATTGTAAGCATTTAATTGATGTTAAAAAATTGCTTAAAACACATAATTTTGCAAAAGTGTTAACATTTAAATAAATAAAAATAGAAAAATGCTTAAACAACATTAATATTATGTCAAAATTATTTTTAAAAAATCACATTCTGCCAAGCCTAGTTATAGTTCCATGAGATTTCTGATACTGTCTCACATTTCATACTATACACTTCATTTGATTGCACAGAAACAAATAAGAGAGCCAAATTTTCAGCTGGTGCCAATGGTCATAACTTCCACATTCAGTGGAGCTATCCCTATTTATACCTATGGGGAATCTGGCCTACTGTTTTTTTTTATTGGCAAGGAATGTGTTTTTGTATATGAAAACAGCTTGCAGTAACTCCTTCACGACTTCCTTTTCTTTTTTTGGATACTCACGCTGACTTCCAGTTGCTACATCATTTGACAGCTGAATGCCCTGCAGCATAGTCACTTTTCATGGTGTATTCTGAGTGCTTCCAAATTATTAAACTTAGCAGGGCTAAGACACTTTTAGATGATAATGCTTTCCATATGTCTGCTCTGATAGATACTTGTATCACTGATATAAACCTTTGGTGTTCTTTAATGTAGAAGCAGCTGCCATGTTTAATAGACTATCTTAGCAGTTCCTAGTGGTAGAGAGGAAACTCTGTAAGAGTTACTGCATAAGGGCAAATGATAATTATTGGCAGGGCAGAGTCATGACATTTGAAAGGATTTGCGTTAGCAGTGCATTTCCAGTGCTCTTTCCTCCCCTAGTAACTTTCCATGATTCCTTCTCTGGTCCCTTCCCTTTAGTTTTTGCTTTAAGGGCTTGAATCTGCACATGGAAATAAGAAGTTAGACACACTCAGGTGTCTGTCTGCATCCTGGACCTCATCCTACCAGTACTCTGGGTCTCATTCATTAGTGTCCAGTGGCTCTCTTGCACCACCACATAGTACAAGAATGCTATAACGGAGATGGTGTGGCCTAGTGGATAAAGCACTGAATTGGGATGCATGCGATATGGGTCTACTCCTGTCTCTGCTACTGATCTAGGGCAAGTTACTTTCTCTCAGTTTCTCCATCTGTAATATGAGTTATTTTGTAAAGCACTTTGACTTCTACCAATGAGAAGCGCTACCTAAGAGCTAGCTATTATAATAATAATAATTAATATTTATTATGTCTTACGATTGTGTGTCTGGGGACCATTTGAGCCTTTATTCCCTTGATCATCTTTGATCAGCCTTGTGATCACCCTCCCCATGTGTGGTTAAGGAAGATGTAGGGAGAAAAGGCCTTAAAAGCCAGAGCTAAGTGACCAGTAGAAGCAAGCAACCAGGGGATTGCAAACAGGGGAGTTTGAGAGGGACTGTAGAAGGGAGTTCTGATATAGCCACTATGGCTAGGAAGGGCTGCATCACCTGTACAAATACTGCTCCTGTCTCCTCCACCTACACCTGTGGCCAGACAGACCACCTGACCCTGGATGCTTCTACCCAGATCCTGGTGCAGTTTTGTGGAGACTGTGGCCTTTAGGATTCCCACTTACAGAAAACCCGGCTGGGGAGAGGGGGCGGGACACGTCCAGTGTGAAAGGTGCCTGCTGGTGGAATCTCTGAGGAAGCAGGCAGGAGAGCTACAAGAGGAGGTGGCTAGGCTGAGGAGCGTTCATGTCCAGGAGGATTTCCTTGAGAGTATTTATGTGGAGACATCCCAAGCTGAGGAAGCAGTCCAGTGACAGAGTACTACTGTCACACCACTGCGGGAGGAGGAGATGGGTCTGTCTCAGGGGGGAACACTGGCACCTGGCAGTGCTCCACCCCTGCTCCCAACCTTCCCACTGTGTTGATCAAGAACCGTTACATTACCTTGGCAATGAGAGATGAGCAATCTCCCCCTAAGACACAGGAGGAAAAGCCATGTACCCCCAAGGCGAGTAGGTCTGCGGCCACCTCTCCTAGGAGAAAACATAGGGGGGAGGGGTGATTGGAGACTCTCTTCCGAGGGGGACAGAGGCACCCATCTGTTGCTCTGACATGACATCGTGGGAGATATGCTGCCTGCTAGGGGGCTGTGTCCACGACGTTACAGAGGAATTGCTGAGGATCCTGCAGTCCTCTGACTTCTTCCCCATGCTACTCATTCACATGGGCACTAATGATGTATGACCGTCAGCAGATCAGGAGTAACTACTGGGCTCTGGGAGTAGGAGTATGCAGTGCAGGTGGTGTTCACTTCGATCCTTCCAGTCAAGGATAGAGGCCCAGACAGAGACAGATGCAGCCTGGAAGTACATACCTGGCTTCAAAGAGGGTATCACCAGGAGGACTTTGGCTTCTTTGACCATGGGTTGCTGTTCTAGGAAGAAGGATGGGGTCCAGCTACCAAGGAAGGGGAAGAGCGTATTTGGATACAGAATGGTAACCACTGAGGAAGGCTTTTAAACTAGGTACAATGGGAGCAGGTGTCCAAAGACCACAAAAAAGTCTAAAACATGGAGCCCAGGGAAAATGGTCGGAAATTGGGGGAAGCATGGGTGGTAAACGGGATAAACAAGAGATAGGACAGAATTGTGGGGCAAAACCATATCAGTATCTTAGCTGTCTGTATACAAATGCAGGAAGTATGGGGAATAAGCAGGGGGAATTCATAAGTCTAGCAAATAAACACATAGAAGACAGTTGGCATTACAGATTGGTTGGATAATACACATGACTAGAATATTGATATTGCTCAGGAAGGGCAGACGGGGAAAAAGGGAGGAGGTGTTGCCTTAGATATGCGTACACTTGGACTGAGGTTGAGATGGAAAAAGAAGGCAGACTTGTTAAGAGTCTCTGAGTAAGGATAAAAGGCATAAAACAGAAGAGTGATGTCATGGTAAGGTCTACTACAGACCATCTAGCCAGGCAGAAGAGGTGGGAGTTGATTTTTTTGAAAAACTAACAAAATCATCCAAAGCACAGGACTTGGTGGTGATGGGGGACTTCAACTATCCAGACATGTGTTGAGAAACTAACACAGTAGGGCACAGATTAACCAACACCTTCTTGGACTGTATTGGAGACCATTTTTTTTATTTCAGTAGGTGGAGAAACCTATGGGAGTGGGGGGCTGTTCTAGATTTAATTTTAACAAATAGAGAGGAAATGGCTGAGAATTTGAAAGTGGAAGGCTGCTTGAGTGAAAGTGATCATGAAATGATAAGAAGTAGAGAGAACGGCAAAAGAAAGATAATGGATTTCAAGAAGACAGACGTTAGGAAACTCGGGGAGTTGTCGGTATGATCCTATGGGAAGCAAGTCCAAGAGGAAAAAACAATTGAAGACAGTTGGCAGTTTTTCAAAGACATTATTAAGGGCACAAGAGCAAACTATGCCACTGCATAGAAAAGTATGGCAAGAGACCACTCTGACTTAACCAGGAGATCTTAAATGGAAAGTAGGTCAAATTACAAAGGATGAATACAAATAAATGAGTATGCACATGTTGTACCTTCAAAAATTGGCTTTCTCTGGTCTGGCAACATCCGTTGTCAGGCAGGACCCTGATGCTCCTGGACCAGAAAGCCGGGAGCCAAAGGGCAGGAGGGCCAGCCGGGGCTGGGTCAGTAGGGTCAACAGCCCAGCTGGGGGCAGCGCAAGACCGGGGCTAGAACCCTACGTCAGCCTTTAGCAGCCCGCAGAAGCACGGGGCTGGGCTGGAGTTCCCCGGCAACATGGGATGGTGTGGGGCTGAAGCTCCGTGGCAATCCCTGGGAACTCGGGGCTGGGCCGGAGCCCTGTGACTGCCCTCAGATGCACGGGCCTGGAGCCCTGCAGGAGGCGCCCAAGCCTCTGCTGCCCAGGAAGCTGGCAGCAGCTGGGCAAGCAGCCCAGCCAGGTTGTGGGGAGGGGAGGGCAAGGCAGGATGCCTGCTGGGGCAGCCTGCCAACAGCAGATGATGGGTTTGGGAGCTGGTGGCAGGAGACCTCCCCTGGTCTGGCAAATTCTTTCGTTTGGGACTGGTCAGGCCCTGACAGTGCCAGACAAGAGGGGTTCAACCTATGGGGTAAAATTAGAAAGACCAAGGCACAAAACAAGATTAAACAGTCTAGAAACATAAAGGATAAAAAGAAAACATTTTACAAATATAGTAGAAGTAAGAGGAAGACCAAAGACAGGGTAGTCCCACTACTCAAGAAGGAAAAACAATAACAGAAAATGTGGAAATGGCAGTGATACTTCATGGGTTTTTAGTTTCTGTTTTCACCAAGAAGATTGGCCTTGATTGGACACCCAACATAGTGAATGCCAGAGAAAATGTGGTAGGTTTAGAAGCTAAAATAGGAAAAGAACAAGTTAAAAATTGTCTTCAAGTCCCCAGGGCCTGATGAAATGCGTCCTGGAACACTTAAGGAGCTGACTGAGGAGATATCTGAGCCATTAGCTTTGTGGCATGTCTCCATTAGACAAGCCCAAATGTGACACTTTCCTCAGACCTATTGCAAGATGGAAAGGAAATAAATAAGCAAAGATTACAGCATTTTAAAATATTTGTATAAGCCATGTTCTCTCCTTAAACAGTTATATAAAAGTAAGACTATTTCTGACTTGGATTACTAATTTCCACAGAATTATATCTGGATGATTTAATAGATTAAATATAATATCACTCTAGCATTTGTCACGGATGACCAAAATCTGCATATAGATCAGCATAATCTATTCATTGATTTATGGACCCAGAATTCTGGAACACGTCGTTATGATGTCCTGGATTTTACACATAGATTTCATGGTTAGTTGGACGATATGCTAAACATTCCATGTAGGATTGCTCTCGATTCACTGTGTATCTAGAGAGCATATTATGCACTGTTTATTCCAGCAAGTAGAACAGATTTTCTTGCAATATTTTGGCACTTCATATTTCTATAAGCAGGACTATAAGCAGAAGTGAAGAGGGAGAAAAGTATGTATACAACTATCCAACCTATTCTGAAGTTCAGAATAAGAGATGGTTTGGGTTTACTGTGAAGTTAACATTTTCAAATAGTGGCTCCAGCTAGGCCAGGTGTAGGCAAGACAGCTTCCCTGGGTTGGATCCATCCCACCAAGCCAGTTGATCTGGCCCGCAGCTGCCCTGCCACTCCCCCGCCTTCAGGCCAATCAAGACCAGGGGACAGGGGAGAATGCAAAGTCCTCCTCCCCTCCTCCCCGGGGCATGCAGCACCAATGGGAACCACTAGCTGTTCAAAACAACTGGCAATTCTCTCTAGACGCTAGGAGCAGGGGCCAAAGACTTCATGCACTCCCCCACTCCCAGGCCAATCAGGGTCTATGGGCAGGAGAGCACAAGAAGTCTCCTGGCCCCACACCTTCCGCCTGAGGCCCCGCCCCTTTTGGGGTGGCTCAGGGCCACTTCAGAAATATGTGTAGTGGCCCCCTTTCAAAATTATTGCCCACCCCTGGTTTAGACCTATGCTTATATGGATCTTGGGCTAGGATCATGCTCTAAGCTGTCCTTGGAGTGTTGTCTGTATAGCTCTCTGTGCCTGGGATGCATGTATGTCTTGGATTCCAAATCGGAACCTTCTGAAAAAACCACTGGCCACTGGGATACTGCCAGCTCAGTCACAGATCTGGTGGAGTCTTGCCCCATATCCACCCATTTCCTTCTAGTCTGCTTCAGTCCTGAGTATGGAAAATCTGCTTCTCCTACCTCGACATTTTTCATAAAATGAAATTCCATTTTTTACTTTAGTCAGTAGTAACATTGGGGTTTTTTTCAATCTAATATATAAAGGAGCATGTTTGTATGTTTGTACACTAACAACTTGGACACTATAAGAGCTACTGCAACCAAACTTTGCATGGGATAACCTTTCCTCCGGGAGAAGGTTTTAAGGGACTGTGGGAGGGAAGGGATGCGAAACCGATGCCTCTCCCCGGGCCTGCCCGGAGCTTGGCAGTGCGCGCGGCTCCCTTCCCCCGCCCTATATCAATTGTCAACTTGTATTTCAACCATGTATACTGACAAAGCACAAGGACAGTCACTTAAAGTAGTTGGAATTGATTTGGAGACATCTTGCTTTTCACATGGACAACTCTATGTTGCGTGTTCAAGAGTTGGAAGTGGAAAACATTTGTATATATTTGTTAAGAATAACGAAACAAAAATATAGTTTACAGTAAAGTTTTTGATGATAACATGTAAAATTGGTTGTTTTATACTTTTTAAAATATATTTTAATCCCTATAGAACTCAGTGCAACTTTTCTACCATTCAAAAACGATAATGGATACTGTTTTTCTAAATTTTGTTCCTCCACTTTCCTGAGCAATGCCGGGTAACTCCCGCTAGTCTTAAAATATATATACATATATAAAGTAAGGTTTGAAACAGTTGATTTAAAATGAAAAAATTTAAAGGGAACATTTTCACTATTTTGAAATACTCTTTCCAACTGTTTCAAACAAAATGTTGTCTAAGTTGATGCAATTTCACAAAGAATTTTGGTTGCATGGAGACAACATTTTCTGAAGAGAATCTGTCTTGAAAATTTCTGATCAGCTCTATGCCAGAGAAGACAAAGACTTTGGCACCTGGTGAACACTTTCTTATTTTATAGGGCCAGTTTCTTCTGAAAATAATTGATATTGTCGTAGGTGCATAAGTTCTGGGTATGATTTGTCCATATTGTAATAGAGTCCCCTGTGAGCAAGTCTTCTGATTTAAAAAAAAATTGAATCCAATTTACCTAGTTTCAAAATGGAGTTGTCAGAGAAAAGAGAGGAAAGGGGTCAGTAGCAGCACCTCAGGTAGAATGGAAAAGCCAGAGAAGAAACCTCAGTAAATGAGAATTTACTAGAGAAACAGAACTACAGCAGACAATACAGGAGAGGAATGGGGAAAAGTGAAGGTAGGTGTACATGTAACAGCCAGAGGGCAATGTCCCCATTATCTGGAGGGAATGAACTATATTCATAAAAGTACCTCTAGAGTAGTATAACCACATACACTGACCTCTTATTGAACAGATGAAGTTAAAATGATGGAAAACAATCTATAGATCAGACTTTGAGGCTCATGGAAAGAGAATGCAACTTAGGTGCTTGTGAACATTTTTGCCCCAGTCTTGTAGATCAGACAGTAGAGGCTCATTCCTTAAAAACTCATGTTTTTAAGTTCAGAAGTTCCTGTAAAAAGAAATGACAGACCATTGGTAACCCAGTGTTGGATCATGATGACACCATGGAGGAATGACTGTGTGGAAAAAGTGAATAAGGAAAACTTATGTACTTGTTCCCATAATACAAGAATTAGGGGTCACCAAATGAAATTAATAGGTAGCAGATATAAAACAAACAAAAGGAAGTTTTTCTTCACTCAGCGCACAATCAACCTGTGGAACTCCTTGCCAGAGGATGTTGTGAAGACTAGAACTTTAACAGGGTTCAAAAAAGAGCTAGATAAATTCATGGAGGTTAGGCCCATCAATGGCTATAGGCCAGGATGGGTAGAAATGATATCCCTAGCCTCTGTTTGTCTGGAAATGGATGATAGGAGAGGGATAACGTGATGATTACTTGTTCTGTTCACTCCCACTGGCACATCTGGCATTGGCCACTGTTGGCAGACAGGACTCTGGGCTAGATGGACCTTTGGTCTGACCCGGTATGACCCATTTTTATGCTCTTATGAGGCAGGCTCTATCACTTTTGCGGAAATTACTGGTTTGTGCAGGTAGGTAGACTATATATCAGTAATGGGTTTTATTTAGATAAGAGGATCAGGTATAACTAAGGGGCCAGAGCACATGACTTATGAGGAGAGACTACGGTATTTGGGTTTATTTAGAGTGCATCTACACAACAGGGTTTAACTCGAAATAAACTACTCAAATGGAGCTATGTCAATTGCGCAGCTTATTTCAAAATAGCTTATTTTGAAATTGGGAGCGTCTATAAAGCACTTATTTCAAAACAGAGCACTCTTCCTCTGACTGCCCTTATTTTTTAATACAATGAGGGTTACAGAAGTTGGAGTAAGAAGTCGTCCAGCTTGACAGTATTTCAACATTATTTCAAAATAACTGCCTGCTGTGTAGACACAGACTAAGTTATTTCAAAATAATGTTGCCGTGTAGAATAATATACCCTTAGTCTACAGAAGAGAAGGTTTTTAAGCCCTGGCTGGGATGATTTAGTTGGTATTAGTCCTGATTTTAGCAGGGGAGTTGACTCAACCTCCTGAGGTCTTTTGCAACCCTATGATTCCATGATTCTATATTTTGAGATCTTATTAGCTCATATTTATCCATGAATCATGATATCTTCTACTCTGGAAGATCTGCAGAATAGCAGTGAGAGAAAATCTACTGGCAAATAGCATGCAGACATTTCTGAGGGGAAAAAAGTAAACCCTTTATTTCTCAGACTTTTCACAAAAAAAGAAAATGAGATGGTGATGGTGGAAAAACAGGTTCTGTCACAAAATAATCTGTGTTTAGTGGTGAAATTGTCCCAGAATAAAAATGGTGTCACAGAGGCCCTCTCTGACTAATTCTTATTTCTCCAAATCTTGGCATGTTGTTGGGAAGAGATAACTGGAGAGGAAAACACAGTGGTTCTGCCTTGCTAAAAGGGCAGGGTATAGCTAATGACTCATAGAATGACCCTGTTTTGAGTTAAAAAATGAGAGAATGCTGAGGACTTTCATACCCTGGAAGGAATGTGACTCAAGTGTGCCTTAGACCAGTGTTTCTCAACCACTTTGAGAGAAGTCTGGGAGGTACGTCAACACAACTGAAATTTGGAGAAAACTGAATTTTTGTTTTAAGTTTTACAGCGCTTTATTATTTTTGTACTTTTTACACCCAAAAATTTCATTTAGCCTTCTGGCTACGTAGCCTCCTGGCTACGATTATGTTGTTTAAACAAATGTATTGCAATGGTAGAAAAAAAATTGTGTGTCTGAAAACTGTACATACTGGGGGTACTTATAATTTTTGTTTTAAAGGGGTACTTTATAAAAAAAAGGTTGAGAAACACTGCCTTAGACAATGAAGTACCACTGTGTTGTACCCCATGACTGATTGTTGCCCTTGATCCATGTGCCGGCATCAGTAGGGTGTTCTGCATGGATTATGGGTGCCATTTGGAGGCTGATGGATGCACTACGGTGAGCACTTAAATGCATATCAGCTCATCAGAAGTGCCAACCTGCGAACTTTCTAGTTAATACTCTCTTCAAAATGTGTTTAAAGTGTTCTGCATCCCTGAGCATCACTTTGTAAAAGACTGAGGATTATGTTCAGCTGTAGACTCTGTGGGGAAAAATACTTTTTTGGGGGAAGTAGAGTTTAGGGGACTTTCTCGATCCCTACTTTGGCTCTGTCTCTGAGCTCATGTAGAGCTTCTTTCATGGCAGTAACAGAGAGGGGACAGTTTTGCTACTGAAAAGAAGTTGTGGGGTCAAGGGGATCAGAATGAGGGACCCGTCCATCTTGGAAGAGGGTGGAGTAGCAAAGGGCAGACTTGAAAGAGCAGAGGATGTGTATCAGTGACCTCTGCCATGAACTGACAGTACAGGCATCACTGATCCCAAGAAAGAACAGTCAATAGAATTCATTCCAAATACAGCTTCACCAGCTCCCTTCTAAATATTCTGCCCCCGGACGTGTAGTATGTGGAGAAACAGAGGCAGAGAGCTTCACCAGCTTCTGTGCCTCTGGAATTGTCTGCCTGTCCTTTGATCTGCCATGAGAGGGGAGAGGAAATGATCTTGGCTTAGGCCAGCAATTCTTTCCTTCTGAGGACCCCATATTTCCTTCCTCTCCAGGTAGGTTTTGCTCAGCTGTTATTGCCCTTCACAGTGTGACCACAGTATGCCCTGGAACTTGACAGAGAGAGGAGATCTTTTGATTAAGATATACCAGGTGGAAATGTCTACAGTTGGTGTGACATTCATAGTTAGAGACTATCTGCTGCCACTTGGCTTCCAGGTGGATACTAAGGTGTTGATTTGATCTATAAAACCCTACGTGGCTTGGAACCTGCCTCCTTGTGGGGTAATAATGCAGTTTTCAGCCCTATAGAAACTTGAACTGGGCCCCCCTTTTTGTAGATGACAGGGAATTGTTGCTGGCATGTTTTTCTCCATTAGAACTTTGCAGGTGTAAACAGCGAGGGCAATTAACCATTGGAACAATTTACCAAGAGTATTGGTGGATTCTCCACTATGGTCAACTTTCCAATCTAAAAGATCTGCTCTAGGAATTATTTTGGGGGAATTTTGTGATGTAGCTTATACAGGAGGTCTGACTAGATCGGGGTGAAGAACCTTTTTTGGTTTGGGGGCCGCTGACCCACAGAAAAATGAGCAAGAACCCTCATTGACATGGCCCCCAACTGAGGAGAGAAGAGGAGAGAAACAGTCTGCACATTCCCCTCACACACCAGAGCCTAGAGGGGTCCAGGCTAGTAGATTTTGTGTGCTCCATCCCCACGGGACGGCCAGAGGGCTGGAGCACCAGTGCAGGCTCCCCAATGCTGAGGAGAAACCCCGAGTCTTAGGAACCAGATCCATAGAAGCCAGGGGAGTACTAGGGTTGCCAGATGGTTTCAACAAAAATACCAGACACACTTGACATTACATCACAATCTACATTACATCTTATTTAGAGAATATCAGACATTTATATTTTCTCATTTATATTTTCTCAATTTGTTTCCCAAACAGAAAGCTCAAATACTGGACTGTCTGGTTCAAAACCGGACACCTGGCAACCCTACAGGGGACACATTTGCCCTTCCCCTGGGCCTTAGGTTCCCCACCATACGATCACCATATCACCGCTGGCCTTAGAATCTATGATGTTGGAATTCACTCTGCTGGGCTGAAACAAGCAAATCTGTTCAGTGTGCTGTAAAGCCCATCTCTTTGTTCATGCTTTTGGGATAGCCTGAATAATTGGGGTGTGTTTTGGACAAAGATGGGATATTTTTCCAAGTGCCAGCTTATTTAAGGAGTTCTTTCTCATGATGGGTATTTGTTCTTTCTATCAGATTGATTGAGTTTGTAAAATAAATTAGCAGGGCATTCAGCAACTGAGATAATTGTCTTCTCTTTATGTGTAAATCAAATAAATGCATAACAATAAATAGTGCAGTGAATCTATGTAAATGGTACTTATGAATGTGGCCAGAATCCTAGAAAACAGAAATCAGGAAGAAAAGATCATTCTTCCCAAAATCAGAGGTTCCCTCAAAGTTTTATTTACCACTAACATGATCAAGCTCTGTGCCTCTGAGAAGAAAATAATTAAACCCTTGTTCCCATCACGTCCATGGTATCTCACTCTTTTACAGTTCTCACAGCTGAGGTTGAGAAGTACAATTCTGACAGTGTAAATGATATCATGAGCTTTCGAAAGCTCATGATCCCATCTACATGTTTTGTTAGTCTTTAAAGCGCTACCAGACTGTTTGTTGTTTTTTAAGTTTATCCTGTACAGATTAACTCGGCTACCCCTGGAAAAATTCTGACAGTGTCCATTTTTCAGCTTACAATAAAAAAGTTCACTAGTTTCAATGCAACTGATTTTTCTTCTGCCTTCTACATTGGCCAGGTATCTTATACCAGTGCAAATGCTCCCTTTTTGACTTATGGTAGTATTTAAACTCCCCTTTGCGCTAGCATCAATGACTCTACAAGGACAAGGCAGTGGAGGATCAAGTCTGTAGCCAGGGCACTGATAGGAAAGATGGAGAAATGAATTTGCAAAGGAAATACAATGCATGATATGTCTTTCCCCAGACTGTATTCGCTTGTAGCATGTTTCTTTCCCATATGCAGATGCTATAAACAAAGGAGAAAGAAAATGGACAGATAATTAAGGAAGTTGTCGGGAATACTAGCTAGCTCCTTGCAAGGCGAGGGCATCATAAGAGGTTATCTAATCTACAGCTCCTTCTGTCAACAACTGTTCAGGAATTCAAAGCACGGAGGATGGTGGTTTGCGTGGTAATGACAGAGAGAGGTTCAGTGGATAAAAACAAAGGAAAAGCAGGGAAGTTAATTAGCAGCACAATTTGGCAATGACAGCAGCTGCCCATCAAAGACAAGAACAGGAGTCTGAGAATGATTAATACAACAGTGCATGAGTTGACATGGTAAGAATAGGGCATGTGAGACGCAGGCTGTAAATACATTTGTGGCATAAATCAATGAAACTGAGATGCCTTATATGAATTTCACCTGCTGTATAAATATTGATGATTTATTAATTTGCATTCTGTATATATGCTCCTCACAGATATATATCCCTTTCTTGAACCATGCTGTCTGGAAAAGGCTTATCGTCATTTCCATACTAATAAAGGTATCATCCAT
>JANRFK010004149.1:164210658-164225844 GCA_030068395.1 Apalone spinifera
CCCCCCCCCCCCCCCCCCGCCCAATATAAACTTGCAGGTAAGTTTGGGGGGAATTAATACCTCCATACATCATAATGTATTAAAGTGCACTATGCTCGCCAGAAGGATAATTCTTTAGACTAAGCTGGTTTTAGAGAATGATTTTGGCCCTCAAGTCGGTGCTGGTGCATTGTCACCAACCTGTGGACGTACTCATTTGGGGCCAGATTCTCAAAGGCCTCTGACTACCTAAAGATGCAGAAAGGTCATGATTCTCCTGTCACTTAGACTAGTTCTTCAGGACAAACGCCTTGGCAGTCAATGGAGTTACTGATCCCAAACCAAAGCAAGGGGAGAGCAGGGCCCATATTCTGTAAGCAGGGTTTTTCACTCGGAAGTCTGTCATTTTACTGCTTTTGCCTCAGGGATTGTCCAACTTTTAGTGTGTTTTGGTACATTCTGGAGAATTTGGTTAACGGACTTGAAATCATTAGTGTGGAGTTGACCCATCCTAATACGTGTTCATTCTTCCTGTTTGTTACACGAACTGCGTGTGTCCTGTCTTAAAGTGGATGGAAAGCTCTCTAGAGCAACGGTGTCCTTTTCACTCTACTGGTTTGTACAGTGCCTACAGGCAGGACTCTCCCAGGGGGAGTGGGGCCAAGGTAATGCCCCCCTCAGTGCCCCAGGCATGGGGCCCAGGGCAACCCTCCTGCTGCAGGCCCCCCTTTAACCTGTTTCTGCTCCACCCCACCCCACCCCGTCCCCTGCTCCACCCCTTCCCCAAGCCTCCCCCATGCTCAACCCTTTTGTGCCTTCCCACTGAGCAATGTAACCCAGGGGATTATATGGGCCTGGCATGGGGCGGCAGCAGGCGGATCCAGAGCAGCTAGGTAGCCTGCTCTGCTCCACCCCACTGCTTTCTCCTGGCCTGCTGTGCCCTGCTTTTCCTCAGTGGGGGGAAGAAAAGTGCCCTGGGGCCAGAGTCCTCTGCTTCCCACTGCTGCAGTGAAGCGGCATGCAGCCAACTGGGAGAGGGTAGCCCGGTGGAGCAGAGCAGCCGGGGAGCCGCTCTGAATCCCACTGCCATGGTGAATGTGGGGCAGTGGGGGTGGGGACCTAGTTGGCATTAGTGGCAGCCATGGGCCAGGTCCAGTGGCAGCCATGGCTGGGTTCAGGCTTGGTCTGGCAGCAGCTGCAGAGCAGCTGCAGGTCCAGCGGCAGCCTAGCTGGTGCTAGCGACAGCTGCAGGGCTAGCAGCCCCAGTGGGCCGTTGGCCAGGAGCCCAGCAGGGCAGCAGCAGCCAGTCTGAGGATCAGCAGTGGGGGTTGGCAGCTGGGGCTGGGAGCGGAGTTGGGCAGGGAGGGCCAGAATGGACCTCCCCAGTCCAGCAAAATCCCTCGTTTGGGACCACTGAGGCCCAGAGGGCGCTGGACCAAGGAGGTCCAACCTGTACTATTGTTCCTCATACACTTTACAAAACTTCCGTCACTTTGCCTTGCCTTGCCACCAGCTTGCCAGGGGTTTGTTTCAGCATAAAGTCATGTGACATGCCCTGGCTTAATTTTCCCGTTGGCATTTTGCATCATCAATATGAAGCTGAAATTCATCGCAAAGTTCAGGTCAAGAACCAGCAGAGATCATATCGAAAGAAAATGTTTTCATGATATCCCATGCAAGGAAGCTTGAGGCTCCTTTCTAGCCAGGGCAGCCCTTGGAAGTACTCCCTCACTGCTTGGGTGCGTGAAAACTACCAACACAAATCGACGTCCTGCTGTCCATAACAGAATCTTGGGAGCTGACGTCTTAACGACTGTCGGGCTATGCTGTGCCTGGAACTGCCTCTGTAGCCCCCCACAGTCTGATCTGATTAGGTCACTGGTGACATCTGAGGGGCTGCAGAGGGGCAATATGTCCCCAAACACCATGGGTAGAAAGGACAAGGGGCGGCCTAGGGGCCTGGGAGATTAGCGGGGCGAGCAGGGACCTGAAGCCCACAGCAGGGTCGGGCTTCCTTGCACCAGTGGAAGTGGGGGAGGGGGAAAGGGAAAGTGGAGCAACATGGCTCCACTCCCCAGTTGCCGGCTGCCTCACTTGGAGGAGGAGTTGGATCGCCCTCCACACTCACCGGCAGGAAGTGGAGCAGCATGGCTGGCAACTAGGGGAGCAGGCTAGGGCCGCATTGTTCCCTTTCCACCCGCTGCTGCTAGTGACTGAGGGAGCCTGAGCCCTGCTGCTGGCACCAGCCCCTCCCATACCCTCAGTGGTGCCCCAGCCGCATTGCTGGGGGAAGGTGGCTTGGGGGAAGAGGCGAAATGGGGCGGAGAAAGGGTTGGGTGGGGCAGAATAGGGGAGGAAAGAGATGGGGCAGGGGCAGGACCTGAGGCAAAGGGAGCATTGTCTCGACCCCCCCTGGCGGCATGGGGAGGAGTCATGTGGGGGGGAATCACATGGCCAGTGCCCCTTTGTGTCCCCCCGCACCAGCCGCCCCTGGCTTAGATGCAAATGCTCTCACAGCCCTAACAGAAGTCAAAGCAGGTGCGTAGAGTGGTGATGCAGGTGGTATAAGTGCTGAGAGAGGGGTACAAATGAACTCATCCATGGGTTTCCTGAACAAAGATTTTTTTTACCTCATGTTGTTTAACCTGCTTTTGCTCTCACAGAAATTGTCATACTCCATTTTATAATAGTCAGACCTGATTCAACATGGGTTGTGAATATTTTTGGCCGGTGCTGTTGCTTAAGGCAATAATAATATATACCCCTATCTCATAGAGCTGGAAGGGACCTTGAGATGCTATTGAGTCCAGTCCCCTGCCCTCATGGCAGGACCATGTATCATCCCTGACAGATTTGCCCCAGATCCCTAAATGGCCTGCTCAAGCATTGAGTTCACAAGCCTGGTTTTGCAGGCCAATGCTCAAATCACTGAGCTATCCCTCCCGATGTACTTCAGCATGTGACTATCTTTAAGCATCTGAGTAGTGTCAGTGAAATCAATGCCAATAGTTAGCGTTGTATGATTTCGCATTTCGCTGGGCTTAATGTATTAGATCTGAAACATGTGTTGCTTCTGGAGTGACCATGTACTCGCTTTACATGCCTTAAACTACGAGAGTGCATCTCTTTTTGTATTACTACTAGCACACTTGTTGCTCGGGTACTTAACTCAATTAAGTTTGTGCACTTTCCCTTTGCTCCCTGATGGTGACAAAGGGGAACAGCCAGCAAGGTCCCTGTATGATTTGGGGGGTGGAGGGGAGCTTCAGCCTCCCCACCCTTCCTAATGGATGCCTGGGGGTGGCAGGCTCAGGGCTGGGGCAGTCCTAAATGGAGGGTAACACACTCCCAGCCAGCCTCTTTCACCTGCCGGGTGATTCTGTCCATTTCTGTATGGTTTTATGAAAAGCAATCCCACTCCAGGCACATCCGATTTTCCTGGCACAACCAAACCCTGACCTTGCTTTAAATTATGAGAAGAGGAAGTAGTCTACCAAATTTGGTGGTCCTAGCTCTTACAGTTTAGGAGGAGTTCTTGAACAATCAATCAATCAATCAATCACAATCTCCATAACATATAGTAGATAGCAACTGACAGCCACAGCTAAAACTCCATTGTGTTAAGTGCTCTACAAACACATTGCAAGACAAGCAATTTTCTAAAAGTTTTGCTTATTTCAACCTGGTGCCGCAATCTCTGGAACAGAACATTCCAGCAAAAGTTCCCTGTATACATAGACTAGTTGATACTGTTTAAATTATTTCTTTTGAACACATGGATGGTATTGAATTGTATTCCAGCTGCAAACCAGGAGGTTCACCTTGAAATATTGAAGCAGCTTGTGACAAAACCAAAGTGAAATAACAATCACTTAAAGGGTACGTCTACACTGCATGCTTATTTTGAAATAAGCTATTCTGGAATTAGTCTGAGCCAGGCTTCCCTAATGTAGACGTGCTCTCTCGATTTAGAGCCCCAGGAGGCACTGGGGAAGAATAACTTAGAACGGCCCTGGTGAGGAGCTATTTCGAAATAGCAGCATTGGAGCATCTACACACGCCTTATTTCAAAATAGCTATTTCGGAATAGGCGTTATTCCCCGTGGAATGATGTTTACAGATTTCGGAATAAGACATCCGTTATTTTGAAATAATGGAATGGCTGTGTAGACACTGCATTGTTATTTCAAAATAATACTAATTATCTGGAAATAACGGTGCAGTATAGACACACCCTTAGAGTTTCTGTACCTTTTTTTCCCATTTGGATGGTTTTGAAAAAGTTTTCAGTCTTGGAATCAACTTATCAACCTGTTTACAGTAAGCAAAGGGCACTTCAACTGCTAACTGGGTTTGAGAACTGAGCTGAATTAACCCTATTGTGTCTTGTCTGTTTAGATTACAATTTCTTGGGGACAAGGACTGTCTCCTGCTATGTGTATGTATAACATCTTGTACAATGGCTATCTAGATGCTACTGCAATAGGTCTTCTCATCTCTTCTTTCTACTCACTAGGATAATTGCCTTACAAGTCAAATAAAGAGCTTTCAGTGCTCAGAAGCCTTGATCACCACATAGAATTATTAGTAAAAATCCTGTACCCATTGTCAGAATCAGTTATCTGAGAACTGACTGGATTATACTTTTTAATATTCAGTGCTTCCTGGCATTCACTTTGTACAAGTATGTACAAATGATTATGAACGATAGTCTCAAACATTTGAATTTGCAAAGTACATACAAAGTAGATGTCTCTATCCCCAGGAGATTTGTCAATTACAATTTCAGCAAGGTTTCTTACTGCAAAGTGGGATGTTAGCAAATTGCTAACACTTTCAGTCCTAACAGGGTAAGGAGCTAGAAATAGGTAACAGCTCCATTCAGTGGACCTGACATTGTGCTAACTCCTGCTGCTGTAAATCAGGAGTAACACATGAAGTCAGTAGTTGGAGTAGAATTGATGCAAGTTAAAGAAGAATCTGGTCCTGCGAGAACAACTATAACAATGCCCTGGATTATGGCCAGTGGCGGCGTCTGAACTGTAGAAGCAGGTAAAGCTATCCAGTCACAAGGAGGGAGCAAGGTGAATGATCTTCTATTTGGGCTATTTTCAAAAAGCCAGGTTGTGTGACAGCTCCAATATACAATTTCTCCCTTTCATCTTCCTTACTTTGGGGAAAGGGCATAATTTGTTCTGGGCCATTTCACCAGCAAACTATAACTCACCCTGGCTACGTCTACACTGCGACGCTATTTTGGGATACTGGAGTATCCTGAAATAACTATCCCGTGCCTTAACAGCAAGCCCGCTATTTCGGGCTTGCTATTCCGACATCCCTGTAAACCTCATTCCACGAGGAGTAAGGGACGTTTTGGAATAGTGGATTATTTTGAAATTTGGCGCTGTGTAGACAACACCAAATAAGCTATTTGGAAATAAGATCAAAATAAGATATGCCATTTGCATAGTTCAAATTGAGTATCTTATTTCGAACTGCAGTGCAGTGTAGACGTAGCCCCTGTGAGGTAACAGCTACTGTGGCTTGTGGGTGTTCTTCTCCACTTGTGCTTGGGCATAAATAGGTGTTGCATGCCCGATTCCTTCCACATAGCTGTATCTAAAGCAGGGTAGTGTGAACAGGGACCAAAGAGGGATTCTTGCCCCTGCACAGGTGTGTAATCCAAGTTCCAGTCTAGCTTCAGCTGATTTGCATAGCTGGGTAGTTCCATTCTAGAGAAACAAGTTCAGAATGTGTATGTTTAAGTGGATATTTTACATGTGTCTGGAAAGCAGACATCAGATTCCATGTTCCTGCTGCTTAATCAGGACTGAAGAGGCTACTGTAAGATGCAGATCCTGGAGTCTGCTTGGATAAAATGCAGAAAAGCAAAACAAAAACTCCCACTACGATTTGATGAATTGGAAACTAGCAGAATGATTCCCAAAGGGCATCGCTGGGGTCATGGTAGTGAAGCGCACAGGTCACTGAGGCAGAACAATCTGGATCGCTTGGAAACAAAGCATGCTGGTGCAGCGCATTGGCAAAAGACTCACTGGCTTGAGGCAGGGCTTAGGATGTTGCCGGTACCCGGGGCTGAGAGGTCACAGTGCACCCAGTGCTCAGGTAGCCAGGCAACATGGTCTCAACGCCCTGGTCAGCCCTGGAGATCCAGTGGCCGGGCAGCAAGATGGCTGCTCTTCCAGTCCAAGCTTCCCCCATGTCCACCCAAACCCCTGTCCAACTCAATCCCCTGGCCTGACTCCTGCACCCCCCACATCCCTGCCCTGAGCCCTGTCATCCTTACCTTGACTCCTGCACCCCCATCCCCTTCCCTGAGTCCCCCATACCTCCCAACTCCCTGGCCTGACTCCTGCACCCCACACTCCCAACCCCATGCCCACACTCCCAACCCCACGGAGTTCGGATTAAGGGGGATTTAAAAATGGCGGCGCCCGGGAAGATGCAAATGAAGCCCAGAATATTTAAATCCCAGGCTTCATTTGCAACTCCGGTTGCCCTCATTTGCCTACCTAACTCGAACTACCGAGCTAGTATAGACATACCCAAAGAAAACAAAAATAGCACTGCCCGCACCCCTGCCCTGACCTCCCTCCACCAAAGGCGGGCTGCAATATGACAATACCTGTAAGAAATTTAAGTTTCTTTCACTCCGGCTTAGTAAACTAGGTGCAAGCAAACAATATGTGTTTTAATACCAGTAAATGTGTATATGTTGGCCATGCTTCCAGGGGAGCTGCTATCCTGGGAAGCAGCGACTGAAAAAAGATTTGGGGCTTGTGGTGAATAATCAGCTGACCATGAGCTTGCATGTGGCCAAAAGGGCTAATGCGACCCTTGGATGCATAAATGGGCATCTCAAACAGGAGCAGAGAGGGTGTTTCCCCTCTGTGTTTGGCAATGGTGCAACTGTGGCCAGATTGAGAGCCACAGGATGGCTTAGGGTTAGGCTCAGGGGCAGCCCGTGACTATAGGCGGACTCTGCCGCCGCCTAGGGCGCCCGATGATGACGTCACTCCATTGACGGCCCTGCAGGTGGGGGCGCCGATCGCACGTTCCGCCTGGGGCACCAGCTGTCACAGCCGGCCTCAGGCCGCTCCTAGTTAGGCGTAGGCCCATAGTGAGGGTTTTATTTCCACTTCTCACTTGTGTGCGACCCCTGACTGATTTTTTTGTGGGTCACTGGCTCCCGATTCAAAAAAAGGACCCCCCCCCCCCGATTTAAGGGTTAGAAAACATGTCTTATGATGGGACCTGCAGATTTGTCAAAGCATGTTTTTAAATCAAAACCCCTGGAAGTCCCAGGTTACTACAGTACGGAGACTGCTCCTGGAGTTCTGGTTAAAATATGCCATCCTTCTCTGACCACGGCAGTGACATCTTCCACCCCAACACTGAACCCCTAAAACCGCCCTGCGAGGAGGGGCGGCTGCAGCGGGAAGGAGGTTGCCTTCATCAGCCTTCCCCGACAAACACATTCTGCTTTCTTACAGGACCACCTCCAGTCCCCCGGTAGCTCTCTCTTAATCCTGGCTGATCCAGTTTGGTTTAACACACTAGGTCATTGCCTCCCCCTCTCTCCCACCTTCCTAACCCTTTACAGTGCCCAGGTGCTGCCCTGTGCTCGTAATTGGCCAAATGGGAGCATCTGTCCTGGCCGTGCCCAGCGACAGGAGGGGAGGAAAGGAGGCAGTTGCCCCAGGGCCTGACGAATGAAAGGAGCCCACAGGTCCCAGCTGCCGCCACTGCGAGCCCCAGGCCCTTTAAAGCACCGCTGAAGCTGGGGAGGAAGGGCAGTGCCGTGCACTCTGGGCAGTGCTGAGGGCTGGTTGCCCCTGGCCTCGCCCGGGGAGCACAGAGCCAGGTTCCTTCCTCTTTGCCCAGGGGCCCACGCAGGCTGTCGGCTTCCCAGGTCCTGGCCCAGGAGAGCTGGGCATAGTTCATTTACGGGGGCCAGCACCTCATGGCGCCTGCCTACGGAAAGGATTCCGCACGTAGCTTTCCAACTCTCGTACAAGCCGACATCACCAAGAGGGAAATGGCTTCGTGGGCGGTGACCTGCGGGAATGTCTGTTAAGCATTTGAGCTCTCCTGTGCCAGTTTGTTTTTAATTAGCATAAAATATTCCACGCTGGCAATGAAATCAGGGCCTCTGGACACATTTTCCAGCTCTTGGCTATGCCTCCTGTTTATCTCCTATCATCAGAGAGTTCTTACGGTGCCTAATCCCCATTGCCTGAAGGCCTGCCTTGGCCTCTTGCCAGGAGCCCAAAGATTGCATTTCATTTACATATAAATCTACCTATAATTTCAGAAGGAAAGGGACAGAGCAATAATGTTATTTGTAGAGCAGTATTAGGTGCCCAGAGTGTTCTGTGAATGCAGGAGGAAAGGAAGGATAGCGAGAGGAGGGTGGATTTGTATTTAAAGGAAGGGACTGAATTTCAGACATTCTGGCTCTGCCCAAGACTTCCTGGGTGCTCCTGGAAAAAAAATCCCTTAATCTCTGAGGTCCAGCTTTTTAAAGGTATTTAGGCACTGCTCCGCTGTCAGTGTTGCCAAGTCTAAGGGATTTAGAGAGGTGAAAAGTGACAGGCAGTTAGGCTGCTAAATCCTATTGACTTTCCATGAAACTTAGGTTCATAAGTCACTTCTGAAAGTGGGACTTAGCTGTCTCCGAAGTCCTCAACCTTTTGTCCTCAACATTTTTCTTTCTGAATCCCACACCAAACATACTATAAAAAACTGGAGGGGCAGGAGCTGGGGCGGGAGCAGCAGCAGCAGGGGTAGGAGCGACCACCAAGCAGTCCACCGCAGTGGTGTAGGCCGTGCACAAGGTCCAGGCTTGCTGCATGAGCTCCTGCCAGCTGGTGCAGCACAGCTCCATGTCTACCTCCAGAGACCGCTGCAGGCGATGTGCTCCTGCTGTAGGTCTGTGTGAGGTCACCTTGCTGAGTAGATGCTCACTTTGTTATTTCAAAATAACGTGCGTTATTTCAAAATAATGCTGCTGGGCAGACGTGTCCTTCTGCTGTCTGACTTTACCTTTCAGCTGGCCATGCACATTAGGGAATGCAGGTGACTGCTGTAGGTTTTCTTCAGCTTCACAATTAAAATGGTCCATTTTGCAAATGTATTAGTCATATGCCACAGATTTTTAGACTGGCTATATGTCAGTTACCAAGGAAACTATAAGGTGGCTTATAGAAGTTTTCCACTGGGGAATGAAAAGTCATTTCAGACAGTCTAAGAAGGGGATCTCTGTTATTCTTGTTTCAATTTTCTGTTTCTGGGTATTTTGTATAGAGCTTCCTGTTAGACTGTACATACATTTGATCTTTTCCCTCTTCCCTAGGGGAGACCATTTTACTTACTTTTATGTAAAATTACAGTAATATTTTACAAAAAGAGGGTAGTAGAGCTTGTTTTGAAGCATGAATTTCAATAGCATAAGAAGGACCCACAGAGACCTTGAAAGGACCTAGGAAATGTACACACTTAAGTTTTTGCTGTCACAACTTTACCCTTATCATGTATTGAAGAGATAAACCACAATGCATTGTACAGGCAGCTGATTGATTAGGAATTAGAGGTCATGTTCTTCACCTCCAAAAAAAGGAGCAGTCTCCTTATATAGCTTTGGATATCTGCCACTCAGACATTTAGAGATCTAATTGCTTTATGAAATTTGAACTGGAGCAGATTGGGGGCATTTTAAGTCCATCAGATCTAGTTGAATTTTGGTCTCAACTTTGGATTCAGCTGAAAATGGATCTGTAAATGTTGTTTTAGTTCTTTTGAAAGTTTCTAAGCTGCCAATTAAAGGTTGCACTGGCTGCCATCTGTAGCTGAATGTTAAATTCCTGAAAACATCTCATCAGTTGTTGAGAGTAAGAAATTTGCTTCAGACCTTGAGTGTAGAGCTTGGCATAAAGCAATGGGACTTTTGAGTTAGCTGCAGAATTAGCTCTACACAAATTCCTTCACCAGCTGCATCTGAATCTCTAAGATCTACTCTCAAACAAAAGTCCTCTCTCTTCCTCTCCCATCTGTTCTCACCATTATTCTTTCTCTCTCCAGCTACAGTGATTCCCAGAATAGCCTCAGAGGCAGATAAAGATTTATTGGGGCCCTAAGCACAAAGAACATTTGGGCCCCCTATCCCTGTTCTTCCTCTTCTCCCTGGGGCTCCCCGCAGACAGCCAGAAAGCCAGATCTAGTAAGACTGGGACTCTGGGGGGAGCTCCACACTCCACCGGTCACAGGAACACAGGACATTGGCTGTTCTTGGATCTGGGGCTCCCCCTCAGAGGCCTAGTCTCCTTGTGTGGCTCTTATCACCTAGCTTCTAGCCTGGCTAGGGTCTCAGGAAGAAGATGAGGAGCAGGGGGTGGGGCCTCAGGTGGGAGGAAGAAAGGGGGGAGGGAGGGAGCCTTAGTTCTGGTACCAGTTGCCCTTCCTTCCACTTCTATATGGGCTTCAGCGATCCTATGGGGCCTCTAAATTGGCAGGAGCCCCTGTGTTAATCTGCCACTGGATAATTTGCAGTCAAGGATTGTACCACCAGACTTCATGGGTATTTCTTATTTATGATTGTGATTAGATTCAGGAAGAGAAGAGGATAAGGAGGAAATCCAGGGGATTTCCTCAGATGAAGGAAGACTATGCCTGGGACAAACATTGTTTCTTTATGCTCGACTCTTAAAAAAGAAACAAATATTCTTTTGCTCTTTAAACAGCTCTCCACAGTGGCCAAAGTCAGCTCAAATATGCGGAATTCCTTGTGTGACCTACTTGTGTGAGGATGTGTGTGCTGTTTGTTTAAATCTGTAGCAGGATGGGGCGGGCAGGTTGTTTTTCTCATTTGAACAAAGAACTTTATTAAATGTTTTAGACAAGAAGTAAGACACAGATTAACAGTGAGGATAATTAACCATTTGGAGCAATTTACTGGGGGATGTGGTGAATTTGCCATCACTTGAAGCCTTTCAATCAAGACTGGTATCTTTCTAAAAGAAATGCACTGAGTCAACTAGAATTTATGGGTTTGATGCAGGAACCACTGTGTGAAATTCTGTGGCCTGTGTTATGCAGGATTTCAGACTAGAAGGTCTCTTCTAGCCAGGGCTGGCCCGAGCCATTTTGGCGCCCCGGGCCCGGACGCACGGCACCGCCCCCGGACATACGGCGTATGCGCTGTCCGGCCACGGTTGCTGGCGCGCAGCCCGGGGCCCGGCCCCAGGGTGCACGGTGCATGCGCTGCCCAGCCAGGCCCAGCCACCGCTGCTGGCACGCAGCCCGGGGTGGGCCACGCCTGGCCGTACAGGACCCCGCGGACGTGGGGGGAAGGGCACTGCCGGACAGCGCCGCAGGGATGGGGGGGGCAGCGCAGTGGGAGCTGGGCGCGTGGCGCCTGATGGCAATTATAAGGGACGCAGCTTGCCCCTTACAGCTGCCATCAGGCGCCCCCCCATCGGTTGGCGCCTCGGGCAGCTGCCTGGCTCGCCCACCCCTTAGTCTGGCCCTGCTTCTAGCCTTAAAAATCTCTTAATCTATAGTATAGATGTTAGAAGAAAGTGGCTTTCTGTCATTCTTTACATAGTCACATTGTGTGGGGTCAAACATTGTTCTATTTTTAACCACCATAAATAGGACAGAAAATGCTAAACTCCAGAGTGCTGGTCCCAGACCCACCAAGATTTCAGGTTGATAGGGGCCATGGAAGGAGGTCTTCATTACTTCTGAACTACAGCATATCTTAACATCTTAATGACAGGCAACTAACTGGCTTATGCAACAGAAAGTGGAGCTGAAAAAAATCTTTGCCTTGGCTGAGGAAGGAGATAAGAATATTTATGACATTGTTCTTGAAAAGTCTGTGAGTGTCTCATTCCATACAGAAATCTAATATATCAGAATATCTATGCTTTACCAAAGGAAGTAGATAAGCCTTGTACAAATATTGGGACTTTGGAATTTGTGAGAATAACATATAGTCATAGGAATTTTTTAAAGCAAAGTACTTTCCAAAAAGTTATGGTTAATGTTGGAGCCAGCAGTAGAACAGGTGGTGTGACAGGCTTGGCTATTTGAGTGACCATCTAAATCCACCCAATAAGATAACAGTGGAAACACAGTGCAGGAATTAACAAAAGGAAAAAAAGGGAGGGGAGATGATGACATTAAAATATGACTCTTAAGACAGCTGAATTCCCTGGACTGAAATATACAAGGGAGAATATGTCAGGTCAGGTTTGAGTAATGCGTGGGACCCCAATATGGGCAAGTGCCTTTGGACACAGATTCCCAGGAAATAGGCATTATTTCTGAGTAGGCGTAGATTGTTAATTTCAAGGTTTGTAATGCTATTACAGTGCTTTTGATACGGTCTCCCATAATATTCTTGCCAGCAAGTTAAGGGAATGTGGATTGGATAAATGGACTATGAGATGGATAGAAAGCTGGCTAGACTGTCGGGCCCAACGGGTAGTGATCAATGGCTCTATGACAGGTTGGCGGTCGGTTTCTAGCAGAGTGCCCCAAGGATCGGTTTAGGGCTGGTTTTGTTCGACATCTTAGTTAGTGACCTGGATGAGGGGATGGATTGCACTCTCAGCAAGTTTGCGGATGACACTAAGCTAGGGGGAGAGGGCATTGGAGGGCAGGGATAGGGTCCAGACTGACCTAGACAGTTAGAGGATTGGGCCAAAAGAAATCTGATGAGGTTCAACAAAGACAAGTGAAGAGTCCTGCACTTGGGATGGAAGAATACCAAGCATTGTTACAGGCTGGGGACCAACTGGCTAAGTAGCAGTTCAGCAGAAAAGGACCTGGGGATTACAGTGGATGAGAAGCTGGATATGAGTCAACAGTGTGCTCTTGTAGCCAAGAAAGTGAATGGAATATTAGGTTGCATTAGGAGGAGCATTTTCAGCAGATCTAGAGAAGTGATTATTCCTCTTTATTCAGCTCTGGTGAGGCCACATGTGGAGTATTGCGTCCAGTTCTGGGCCCCCTCTATAGAAAGGATGCGGACTCATTGGAGAGGGTCCAGCGGAGGACAACCTAAATGATTAGGGGGCTGGAGCACATGACCTATGAGAAGAATTTGGGCTTATTTAGTCTGCAGAAGAGAAAAGTGAGAAGGGATTTGATAGCAGCCTTCAGCTTCCTGAAGGGAGGTTCCAAAGAGGATGGAGAGAGGCTGTTCTCAGTAGTGACAGATGGAAAAACAAGGAGCAATGGTCTCAAGCTACAGTGGGGGAGGTGTAGGTTGGATATTAGGAAAAACTATTTCACTAGGAGGGTGGTGAAGCACTGGGATGGGTTCCCTAGGGAGGAGGTGGAATCTCCATCCCTAGAGGTTTTTAAGTCTCAGCTTGACAAAGCCCTGGCTGGGTTGATTTAGTTGGGATTAGTCCTGCTTTGGGCAGGGTGCTGGACTTGATGATCTCCTGAGGTCTCTTGCAGCTCTATGATTCTATGATTAAATTTAAAATTGACTCAGGGCAGAGGTGAATTTGATGTGTGGACACTATTAAGGAGTCAAACCGTAGGCCTAAATTTAAATTGCCCAGGGTAAGTCTTGGATAGTCCAAGAGAACAGATAAGTTGCCTGGATCAATTCAAAGGTTTACACTGGCAAAAAGTATTATATGTTTGACACTCTTGTTATTGAAGAGGTGCCACAAGTGACCTCCTAAACTAAGTATCAGAGGGGTAGCCATGTTAGTCTGAATCTGCAAAAGCGGCGAGGAGTGCTGTGGCACCTTATAGACTAACTGAAGTGTTGGAGCATAAGCTTTTGTGGGCAAAGAAACTAAAGTACCTTGCTGAACCAGGGCATAAGTATGTGTCTGGCTAGTTTTAATGAGACAACTCCCATATTTAAAAATAGGAACCTCCTTGGATACTGCGGTGACTGGGGTGTTACCCAACAACTCTGTGTTATTGGGGAACCAGAACATAGTATCCATCTTGTCTGACTCATGAAATATACCCTTTCCCGCCAGCCTCTGCTTGAACCAAAGCTGATCAGAAGGAAGACTTACAAAAGGCAATGAAAAGGCAGGGGAAGATGCACCTAAACCCCTAAGGGTGACAGAATTAAGGAAACAGCTCTAATCTCATTTGCATTGAAGATGGGACAGAAAGACATCTCCTTTAGCATATAGAATGGAGAACAGCAATTCCACGGCAAGAACCACACTGAACTCTGGAACATAGAAAGCAGGAAGGCATTGCCTCCTGAGAAATCTCTGCTCCAGATGCTAATGAATCCATGCTTGCACACACCCAGATCAGTAATCATCAGACTCATTTTAGTAATAAATCCTCCATTGGTATCCAAAATACTGATATTGCATAATTGCATTATAAGCTTCCTAGAAGGAACACTGCCATAGCCAGGAACGATTAGTTCCTACCGTCTAGCTCAAAGAAAAGAGCTTTGAAATCCTCCCTTCAACCATCAGTATATCAGTTTCATTGATGTTTCCCTACGTGAGCATGGGTCTGGGTTTTTGTAAAGTGTTCTGATGCCCAGATCTAAATTCTGCATCAGTTCCATTGGGACTTCATCTTCTCCTGATTGTGCTGAGCACTCCAACACCCTGGATCCCCCAGCTACCATCACCTTTTGGGAACCTTGATCCATTCAAGCTTCATGGAGTGGGGGGAGATCTCTCTCTCTCTCTGTATAGCCTCTTGACCCACTCTTATGTGATCAGTTATGGTTTGCTAGTCCTAACTTTTGTAATCAGATTTAAGTTAGATTTAATATTATAACTGTTTTGTTTGGCTCCCCTTGTATGCTTACCGCCTAGAAATAAATAACTTTCATTGTTAAGCTGGTTGCTTCTCTCCCTTCCCCTTTGGGGGGGTGGGGTGTTGTGTTTGACTTCCCCATTCACTCTGCAACAATGTCCCTCGTACCTAAGCTAAAGATCCCTGTATTGCTCCAACATCCTCTGGGCTTTGCTCATCACGTGGATTGCCAGCAGAACAGTTGTGGCATGAAAGTAGGGATAGGGACGTGCGGAGCCGGGCAGCCTACGAGGGTGGCAGCTTAAAGCGCTGTTGAAACCCAGGCACAAGGGGCACAGCCTGGCAGCGCTGTCAACCAGCCTCCTGAGCCCAGGCACATACAAAGGAGCTTGTGGTGCTGATTAACCCGTTCTCCTAGCT
>JANRFK010004149.1:164225944-164247325 GCA_030068395.1 Apalone spinifera
CCAAATTAATCCAAGCGGAGGTGCCCGCAGCGCGGCGCGGGTAGGGCCCGGCAGGCCTCGGACACAAGTAGCCCAGGGCTCCCGAGTGAGCTTTGTATCGTGGGTGGACCGGGAGAGTGGCACAAGGGTAACCCTAGTCTAGCCAGCGTGACAGAGGTACGCGTTGCCCGAGAGTGCAGAGGTAGCGGGTGTTTCTGGTAAGCGCAGAGAACTCAGCCCTGTAACACAAGTACATAACGGAGGGGGTGGACTGGACAGGGAACTAAACGGGATATTGCTCCTCTGAGTCGTTTGCCGCTGAGCTCTGACTTGTGAATCGCCAGCATTTTTTAGTTGGATGACTTTGGCCTTTTCAGATCTTTTCCCAGACCCTGCAAGTGGCTCTGCATGGAGCGTGATTACTTCAGTAGGCTTGAGTCTGCCAACAGGTAGTCAGTTGCAGGATTGGGAAATTTAAAAGGCAAAATATTCTTTCTTGTTTCAGTGGATGTAGCTGGTGTCTGAATTTGTCCACTATAACTTTTATTCGGGGGAGGGGGAGTGATAGAAGAGGGAAGGCATGGGGAAAAGGGGAACAAGCTAAGTGAGGAGGACATCGCTGTTAAGCCTGAAACCCCACCTCAGTAGGCTGGCTTGTGAACTAGCTAGACTCAGCACTGGCACAATTCCAAGATGGATCTTCTTGTATAGGTCTTTCTGTGCCTGATTTTTTTTTCACACCAGTTTTGCCCTAGCTGCCTTTCTTTACATTGTAGTTTTAAAGGTGAAATTCTCCATACTCAATCATTCACAGTAACATTTAACACTGTTGAGATATCTATGTATCTAATTGGTGGGCACAACTGAGTATCTGGGTCCCAGTGCTTCAGTTAGATCTCATGGGCAGATCCTTGCATCTGCATGGATTGCCATTGAGATCCAGTTGCAGGATTGGGATCGTTGTCATGTGAATGATATTAAGTGTCCCTGTAGTTTTCTTCATTCTCCCAAAGCAGATACAAGTAGGGAAGGCAGGTTTTAAAAATTTTACTCAGGAATAGTACAATCTTAAAGAAGAGACTATTGGATATTCTGGATTATATTTAGATTATAAATATAAGTTTATACTTGCTACATTTGCCAACCCCACCTTTGCTGCAGCCGGATCATGGTCTCTCCTACCTGTGCTGTAGCAGGAGGGGTCGGCTGAGGGCTGCACCACGGGGCCTGCCCCAGGATCAGAGACAGGGACAGGACATTGTGGCCAGATGGAGGCTGGGCCCCACTTGAGGCATGGCTGGCCAGGTTTAATTTTAAATAAAGTAAAATATTATGTCCAACACAAAAAGGTTTCAACATTGTAAGGGTTTCAACATTGACTTCATGGGAAAGGTTGAGAAAGCTACAAGGGGGGAAGCTGTTCTTGATTTGATTTTAACAAATAAGGAGGAATTGGTTGAAAAATTTAAAGTGGAAGGCACCTTGGGAGAAAATGACCATGAAATCATAGAGTTCATTCTTCTAAGGAATGGTAGAAGGGAGAACAGAGAAATAGAGATATTGGATTTCAGGAAGGCAGATTTTAGTAAACTCAGAGAGCTGGAAGGTAATTTCCCATGGGAAGCAAGAGTAAGAGGAAAAACAACTGAAGAGAGTTGGCAGTTTTTTAAAGGGGCATTATTAAGGGCCTAAAAGCAAACTTCTACTGCGTAGGAAAGATGAAAAAAGTATGACAGGACATCAATCGGGAGATCTTACATGATGTAAAAATCAAAAAGTTGTATAAAAAGTGGAAACTAGGTCAAATTACAAAGGATGAACAAAAGCAAACACCGCAGGTATGCTGGGCAAGATTAGAAAGGCAAAGGCACAAAAAGAGCTAAATCTAGCTAAAGGCATAAAGGATAACAAGAAGACATTCTACAAGTATATTAGGAGCAAGAGGAAGACTAAGGACAGGGTAGGCCCATTGCTCAGTGAGAGGGAGAAACAATAACAGGAAACTTGGAAATGGCAGAGGTGCTTAATGACTTTGTTAAGGTTTTTGTCAAGAAGATGGATGGTGACGGGATGCCTGACATAGTGAATGCTAGTGGAAATGGGGTAGGTTTAGAAGTTAAAATAAAAGAACAAGTTCTAACTTTTCTAAGGAATTTTTATGTCTGCAAGTCATCAGGGCCTGATGAAATACACCTAGAATACTCAAGGAGCTGATAGAGGGTTCTGATAGAGGGATCTGAGCCTTTAGCTATCATATTTGAAAAATCATGGAAGTTGGGAGAGATTTGGTTGCCCCACCTCAAAATATTAGGGAAAACACAGAGAAGTACAACAAAAAGTATTAGTGTTTTAGAACAGCTTCCAGATGAGAAGTTTAAAAAACTGAGACTGTTAATCAGACAAGAGATGGCCGAGGGGCAATACGATTGAGGTCTATAAAACAATGAATTCTGTAAAGAAAGTGATATTTATCCTTTCACATAAGCTCATTGGATGACTGTTGTGTTAATAGGCAGCTGGTTTAAAACAAACAAAAGGAAGTACTTCTTCACACCATGCACTGTCAACCTGTAGAACTTCTTGTCATGGGATGTTGAGGCGGCCAGAAGAATAACTACGTTCAAAAAAGAAGTAGGTGGGTCCGCCAATGGTTACCAGTCATAAGGATCAGGGACACAACCCTGGGTGTTCCTAAACTTTTAATTGCCGGAAGGTGGGATTGGATGATGGGGGAAGGATCAGTTGATAGTTGCCCTGTACTGTTAATTTTCTCTGAACCATTGACACCAGCAGTTGTCAGAAGACAAGATACAGGGTTAGATGGTCTGACTAGTCTAGCCATTCTTTAATATTAAAGACCATAAGAATGGCCACACTGAATCAGACCAAAAGTCCATTTAGCTCAGAATCCTGTTTTCTGACAGTGGCCAATGCTAGATGCCCCAGAAGGAATGAACAGAACAAGGAATCATCAAATGATCCCTCCCTGTTGCTCAGCTTCTGGCAAAGAAAGCTGCTCAGCCCTGCCCGTTCTGGCTACTAGCCAGTGAGGGACCTATCCTCCATGAACGTATCTAGTTTTCACTTGAACCCTGTTGTTTTCTTGGCTGTCACAACATGCTGTGGCAAAGAGTTCCACAGGTTGACTAAGCATCGCACGAAGAAACACTTCCTTTTGTTCATTTTAAGCCTGCTACTTATTCATTTATTTTGGTTCTTGGGTTACGAGAAGGATTAAATAACTTCATTTACTTTCTCTGCAACAATCCTGGTTTTATAGACCTCTATCAGATCCCCCACAGTAGTTTGTTTTCCAAGATGAAAAATCCCAGTCTTATTAATCTCTCTTCAAGTGAAAGCTGTTCCATACTCCTAATCATTTGTTGCCCTTTTCTGAACCTTTTCCAATTCCAATAAAATGCCAGTTTTGAGCTTCACTTGAACTCCCACTTGCCATTAGGAAGGGTGTGCATCAGCAGGTGACAGAGCCATGTCTTCGTTCCCCAACATATTTCATAACTGTTCCGCTGGCTTTCATAACACTCACTAGACATCCTCTGTTGTACTTCTCAAATTGCAAACTACATCACCACCCTAACTTCCCCATGCACTCAGAACCTCCAGCCATGTCCTGCTTTCAGGCCTTGCTAAACACCAGTCCCACTGAAGCTCACAAGGACAGAAAGGAGGATATAATCTAAAGTTAACACAGAAGGGATAAGATTTCCTTTATCCTGTGTTGTCCTATATCAAAATTCTCTCCACCTTACTCTGAGAAGCACTGTCACTGTTGTTGCTGAACCTGCATCTATTTAAAATGAAAAACTGTTATTTCTCTTCAGCTTTCAAGTGATATTATAAAATGCATGACACTGCACAGTTTAAAGCTGCATTAAACTAAGTTCTAGTATACATTATACTCAGCTGGTATAGTTTGGATTTTGTTGCATAATTAGGGAAATTAAACATTAAAAGGAAACATGGGGAGGAGGGGAGTTTTGTTTTATAACACAGTTGTTTTGACCATTCATTTTAAAAGGGTTGGGATTTGCTTACCTGCAGGTGATTCAGACAATAGCTAGAACAAAAGTGTTTTTCAAATTGCAACAAAGACAGTCCTACAGATGTTCTTTTTTTAACTTGTAAAATGAAAGATGTAGGAATTTAAAAGAGATTCAGACCCTTTTGAACCTACATGTGCTTGTTATGAAAGTACAAAAGAGTATCCATTAAAGCTCTCACTGATTTGACACACTAACAAGTTTGACGTTCTCAAGCTCTTTGAGAGTCTCAACTGGAAAGAGCTAAACAAAGGAGATGAAAGGGCCTGGTTAAGTTACGGTAATCATCCCCTTTTAGAGATGGGGAAATTAAAACAGCTACTAAAGTCCTGTCATTACAATTTGTAAATATAGATTTTAAAAGTGCAGAAACTATATTAACTATCCACACACCCTCCAAATTTAGAAGGGAAAAGTTTTCTTTGACAGTCTAGTTTTAGCTCAGATCCTTTATTAATGTCAAGTTATCAATTTTACCTCCCCCCAAAAAAGATTTAAAATGGAAGTCCTAGTAAACACTCAGTTAATACTTTACTACCCAGTTCTTACAACAAGAATCTAAAATATTCAGTTTATAAGACTACTTGTTCCTCTGTCCCTTTTCTTACCTCTAAGTACACACCCTCAGTTGTCAGGCCTCATGCCTTTACTAATCCCCAGGCATAACTCTGCCACTCTGACCAAGCCCCAGGCTACATTATCCTGTGTGCCAACTAGGGATGTCAATGTGTACTCAACTATATGATTAACCGATAAGCCTAGACTTATTGATTAATCTTGTCAACTACACGCATTCCCCGTCCCCCCCCTTGCTGTCTTAAAAGCCAGTTTTCCCCAGCACTGGCTCCAAGATACTGCTTGCCTTGCCCAGTGCTGATGCCTCTATCAGAGGCAACAGAGGGAGGGGGAGCGCAGCACTGGCAGGGGAGGCTGCCATGACGCAGCCCGTCAGTGCTGGATTTGAGTGCCTCACAAACAGAGGCTGCTCTGCATGCCACTCGGACCCCCCCTCAGACGGCCCTTGCCAGTTAACCAAAACCAGTAAGCATCACCCTGTAAAAGTGCTGAATGCTTGTTAATCAGTTAACTGTTTATGTTCCTAATTCTAACAGTAACAAATAAAGCATTTAGAGAAAAGGTATTTTAAACCAAGTCCACCTAAATGTCTGTCTTATCTAAAGGAAAGCTCTATGCAAGCTTGGAAGTTTGTTTCTCCCACCAATAGACGCTGGTTGAATAAAATATATTATCTCACCCACTTAGTTTCTTTAATATCTTGGCACTGACAACACTACAGTAATATGGCAAATCTTACATAAAGGCTTACCATGTCCAGTTGGTAACTTAAGCAGGCCTCTGTTCTTCAGACACGCTATTTCTGTGTGTCTGTCTGGTTCCCCAAACAATGTCCCCTGCTCTTGAGAGAGTATTCTCATTTCAGCTATCAACTTTTTAAATCTGTGCTGCATAGACACCTTTTTCATCTGGGCACTGTCTCAACTCTATGGATGTTAAATTTCAAGTGACTATTCGAATAGTCGATGCAATTTGCATTGACTATTCGATTAGTTGATAGTGCGCCTCCACCTTTGAAGTGTACACTTCAAAGGCAAAAGCGCTGCAGAGAGCATGGATCCAGCGGGGAAGTCCCCCACTGGCCCCATGGTCCCTACAGTGTTTCAAAGAGGCAGCGCTGTGTGGAGCCCAGAGTCAGCAGGGGACTCCCCCCCACTGACCCCATGCTTTGTGCAGCGCTGCTGCTTTGAAATGCCGCAGGGCATCCAGCATCAGGCTGCATACAGAGTTTCAAAGCGGCAGCGCCATGTGGAGCCCAGGATCAGCTGGGGACTCCCTCACTGACCCCGGGCTCCATGCGGCGCTGCCCCTTTGAAACACCATGGTGAGCCCAGCGTCAGGTTCCTTTTTGTGCCCCCGGGGAGGCATAAGGATCTTGTGCAAAAAGGGGGTTTTGCACAAAACAGACACAGCCACGCTGCTTATTTTTTGCACAAAACCCCTTGAGCAAAAATGGATCGGAAGAGATTATTCTGGAAGTTGGGAGAGATCCCAGTCCCCCAGCTGGGGAAGGGGGAATGCTTCTTCCCCGCAAGCCGGATCGCACAGCGAGGCTCAGGGCTTTCCTCTCCTCTCCTTCCACCCCGCCCACCGTGGGAGGCTGGCACTCTAACCTTGTGGGAGAGCGAGGGTGAGGCGGGAGCACCAGCGCAGGTTCGCCATTGTGGGTGGGAAAGACAGGAGGCTGAGCTCGAGCCGTGGCCCACTTGTGGTCTGCAGAGCACAGGTTGAGAAACACTGCCTTAAACTGAGCTTGGCCGCGTCCACACAGTGGGAGGCCAATGGGAGCAAAGACTCCCGTTGTTGTCCCTTACTCCTTATGACTGTGAACACGCGAACTTGAATGCCAGAATGTCGCTCTCCAGTGCAGCAAGCGTAGAGATGCCCTTGGTAAAGAACAGGATTAGGTCAGTAGTAGTGAAGGGATCTCCTAAAATCAGAGGATGTTTTTCATTGCATTCACTAACTGTGCATGAGTTAGTGGTGTTCTAACTGTTTTTAGTAGATATCTTCCCAGTTGGGGGCGGCCAAAAAATGATCTGGACTGTTTCCATGTAACTTCTGCAGTTCACTCTTTAATGGTTCAGACTGTACCTCAGCCAGGTATTGTTTCAATGGGCAAGCATTTCAGGAAGGAACCACTCTTCTGCTCCCATCAGCTAACTGCGCCAGGGTGTTTATATCTAGCCAGCATGCCTGATTGATTGATTGCTGCAATGTATTGAAGGTGATGGTGGTTTTCTTCTTTTCTCCCCATAGAGTAAACGGAGATGGCATTTGTGAAGAGCGGATGGCTGCTTCGGCAAAGTAAGTGATGAGCTTGTTCACTACTTTCTCCCACACATGGTTTGGCTGCACGTCTAGGGTTTTCTTAAAGGAGATCAGTTGGAAACAAAAAATTTCCTGTGTCCTGGAACAATACCTCAGCTCTCTGAGGTTGTTCTCAAGGATATTGGACCATAAAAACATCCTATTTTGATAGAATCATCATCTGACCTTTTGGATTATAGTAGGCATTGCTGTAGCTGAATGTGCCGGGTCTTGTAGTCTGCTGCTTGGATGGGTCTATAACTAAATCTTTATGGAAAAATAAAAACCCAAACAGACCCAAACATAAAAAATAAAAACCCAAACAGTAAGTGGAGCTTGGAAAATATACCTGATGCCTACTAGCTTTTGATTATTTATTTGGTCGCTAGCATGTTAGAATCCTGAAGCATTAGGTTGTTTGCTTAAAAAAAGAAATTTGCAATCACAATACTAATTGTTAAATAAGGATTGATGCATAGGGCCTAGCTGTCGTGTATTATTTGCGTTTTGAAGTTGAGAGATCCTGATGTAAAATTAATTCTTCCAGGCACTATTTTACGACGTTGGAAGAAGAATTGGTTTGACCTGTGGTCTGATGGCCATTTGCTGTTCTATGATGATCAGCATCGCCATGACATAGAGGATAAAATCCACATGCGAGTGCACTGTATCAACATCAAAGTGGGGAATGAATGCCGAGGTAGAACATGTACTTTTTTACTTTAAAATTTCCTTCTCAATTCCATCCCTGTAAACTAATAAAGGGAGATGTTTCTCACACATGGCATTGCCATGTGGTAGATTATCTTGGTGGTTGCCACAATTCACATATAAAACTGCTCGAGTGATGGGGAGTCTGTGGCATGTGACAGAGTCTGCTGGCATGCACTCTGGGTAAAGTGCTGAACTGTGGCGGAAGTCATGTGAGTTGGATGTGGGTAGCAGACTGCTGATGTGCCTGATGTAGTACACTGCCAATGGCCATTGTAGAGTCAGGAGGCTTGGGAGGAGAAGAGAGAACTAGAGGGAAGACCCCATCCAAGTACTAGCAAGCTTATTTCTAGATGCTGAGAGATGCTTGTTCACTTGACACTTGATCGACCAGGACTCCAGTGGTGTAAACTATATTTGGTAAGAAAACACCTGTTCAGTGGGCACAGCCCCTACCCAACAAGAAACACATATACAGCATTGACTGGTAAAGTTGCCCCGGGGAGACTGCAGCTCGTGTTCTGGCTTGCCATTGTATTCAGTGTGCAGCCAGCGCGGAGGGGGCAAGACTGGTGCTCATTTATGCAGGACCCCATCCAGCTGTCTCCTTGCCTCCAAGTGGGATTGTAGCACTCTGGCTAGTATTTTCCTAAATATTAAATGGAAATTGTTTGCTTTGTTTTTCTGAACTAGATTTCCAGCCTCCAGAGGGGAAGTCGAGAGACTGTGTGCTGCAGATTGTTTGTCGGGATGGAAAGACGATCAATCTCTGTGCAGAAAGTGCAGATGACTGCTTGTGAGTTTCCAAAGAATGTTGTATTGGCTCTTTGTGGTCCAAGAATGGGCCCCAAATATTCTGAAATTCCTCAAGGGTGCTACACACCAGTGAATGCCAAGAGGAAGAATGTTCCTTTGATACGGGCCCTTGTTTCTCTGCTTTTTAGGCTACACGTTTGCAGAGGTGCAGTTGCTCAAGGGATTGCGGGGACATGTCTCCCTTACCCCACTCATCATTCTTGCCATAGTGATGCCCCTTTCTCAAGCAAAATACAGGACTATGTAGCACTTTAAAGACTAACAAGATGGTTTATTAGATGATGAGCTTTCGTGGGCCAGACCCACTTCCTTTCTATCTCCTTTCTCAAGGTTGCTGCAGGTCTCCTGTATCTTCATGCCTGGCTCTTCGTTTGTTGCTCTTCTCTGTATTCAAACAAGGAGGAGCCCCAGAACAGCACCCATTACTCCTGTCATAGGCTTAGAGACTGAACAGAGGAGTGAATGCCTCTTTGGTCCTTCCCACAAATCCTTTGGTGCATATGTCTTAGCTTAACATGAGGCTACCCTCACCCACGATAACTTTGATATACATTTTTCAACATATCATTTTGTCTAATGAAATGTAGTTCCTACAGTACTTTTTAATTGCTAACTGCATTTTATTCAAAACCTTAGAATTGTGGAGTATCTCTTTATCCAGCACATAATCTGTTTCTTGCAGGGCATGGAAAATTGCACTCCAGGATGCTAGAACAAATGCAGTAAGTGCACTGTGAATGTTGCCATGGTGATGGGGAAGGGAGGGAGTGTGTGTGAGTGGCAGTCAGAGGCCTGGCAATTTTTCTTCTTACTGCCTTCAAGCACCCATTTGGATGATTGTGCTTTGTCCCTTGTTGCCTAAGCCAGAAGGGGTGTGAGCACCATGGAGCTGGTGCCCACAGCTCTGGTAGCAGGCAGGCTTTGTGGCTGTGCACACTGGCTAAAGGAGAGGAGTGCTCTTTGGAGCACCGCAGCTACTGTGCTGTAAGGCACATTGAAGAGGGAGTCTCAGACAGCTGGCAGATATACTGTGGCGAGGAAAAGGCTGATCTGTAGATGAACAATGAGGATCAGGACTGTGGGCGCTCATGAATTCTTTTGTAGCTGGTTAAGATACAGCTTGACCTTCCTACTGCTCATAGCTTGATCAGGCCCATCTTGATGCTGGTAGTCAGCAAAGAAAGCAGATAGTGGTGGAGTGGGTGTCTTTGTAGAGAAGCTTCTAGCTGAAATGAGTGGCAGCTACACTTATGTAGATAATTAACACAGTTGCCAGACTCATTTGTAGAAGATACAAAATGTGCCTTTGTGTGCTGTATGCCTAGTATAGTTGTGTGAAATCATGCAATATCTAAGTACCTTCAGAAACTTGGGCTTCAGCTAGAATGGTTCATAATCATATTCAAACTGGATAACTATATGTTGAAATGTATGGTTTGTATTTGCAATTAACATTGTGTGTGTCTTTTGAGCCAAATATTCTATCTTGTATTAGGGATGTTAGATATAGTGTAACTAAATAGTCATGTAACCGCATGAAATCTTATCAGTTACATGATTATTTGATAGTTCATGGGGGCGGGGGCGGCAGCGGCAGCCAGTGCGCTCCTGGCCCAACTCCCAGGGAGCCCCCTGCCACCCTGTGCTGCTGCCTCTGATGCAGCTCCTGTGGACAGAGGCTGCTACCGGGGAGGGGAGGTGCTAGGGGAGGCTGCTTTGAAGCTGGGTGCTGCAGACAGAGGCTGGTCCTTAGCAGCCTCTGTCTTTGGGGGTCCAAGCTCCCCATGGACAGAGTCTGCTCTGTGGGAGGCAGAGCACTCTGTTTGTGGGGAGCTCAGACCCCCCGTGGACAGGGACTGCTGCTGTGGATAAGCCTCTGTTCATGGCAAGCCAGGCCACCATGGACAGATGCTGCTTCATGGCAGCCTCCTCCACCACTCCCCCAAGCTGTTGCCTCTGCTGGGAGGCAGGAATAGGTGGCACCACGGAGCTTGTGCTGGGGGAGAACTGGCTTTTAAGCTGGCTCCCTCCAGCACTGGCTCCTGCCTCCTCTGTAAGAGGCAGCGAGGTGGGGGGAGGTGGTCCCAAGGAGCCAGCATGCGCAGAGAGCCAACAGCTGGCTCCCTGTGTGTATTAGTTCCAGCCTGCCACCTTCACCCTCCATGCTGCTGCCTCTCCATCGAGTACACAATTAGCCAGATAAACTGCCATTTAACTTCCTTAAAAGGAATGGATTTCTGTGAAGACTCCGAGAAACTCCTATTTACTCCTGTTTTACCCTTCAGTAACCTCCGTGCTGAAGTTAACTGATTTGTGAATGGGTTGCAGGAGATCTAGGGGGTACAACTAGTAGCTGTCACCCTAACTAATGTCTCAGGCTATATCTACGCTTATGATAGTGTGTAGAGTGCAGACACTGCATGCCCCCTGCCTCCCTCAACAAGGGATAAATGGCAGCGTAGATGCTCAGGCACTGCTTAGGAAAGTAAAGGCATGCCAGAGCCTGAGGGTATGATTTCTGCACAATTCTTCACATGCCCAAGCAATGCTCCCATATCTGCACTGGTATTTTTAGCAAGATCATGCTCCGCTGCTCTTTCTGCACCACAGTGAAAGACTTGGGCGGGGCGGAGGAGGCTCCAGCGGCTCCCTGCTGCCAGAGCCTTTTGCTGCTCAGCATAGCTATACGCTGCTGTGTGGACACAGGCTGTTTTCACTACAACTTGAAGCTACATAACTACCACAAGCTGCTACCAGTGTAGATGAGGCCACAGAGAATGACCTTCAGATGTTCTCTGCTGTTAAACCTCTATGAAAATTTCAAATACCTAAGAGCCCAGAAGTGGTCGCAGTCCATCTGCCAGCACCCCCCTAAGTGATCATACTTTGAAAAGTGCTGAGCATCCAGTTGCACCCACTGACTTCGCTGGGGATAACTGGGTGCTGCTCCATAGGCTTGGATCCTATAAACCCTCACACAGCTGAGGGATTCTGTGAGTTCCGTGAAAATCCTTGCAGGTATAAAGCTACTAGTGTACCTTTGCAGGAGCAGTGCTTTGGGGCACTTAACAATGAGCTACTAATTTTTTTGGGAGGGTAAATCTTGGCTCTTTCGTTTGAGGCAGCGTGGGAAATCCTCTCCCTTCATGGAAGGAAAACACGGGAGAAATAAAAAGTAACTTCCAATCCCCTAGAATCTCTAATAAAATCATAAAACCACAAATATGAGAAGAGACCCAAAGCTAAAATGTGTCAGAGAAATTCTGCAATCCATCTCCAATAGCATGAGAGAGGGAGAGAATATTTTTAGGAGCTTCTGGGATCCGTACAGCTATAAGGCTAGCCTTTTCCTTATGCAAAGCCTCTGGTTGAATAGGAGAGCATTGTGTATCATCACAACTATGGCAAAAATCCAAGGCCATTCTGAAATATATAAACAAACAGCTGGAAGTCAGCAGTAGTTACTGTGTGAATTACTTAGTAAGGGAAACAGATTCAGCAGAGGGTACGTCTAAAAACCTTCAGTGGCAAGGTTTTAAATTGTGTGTGTTTCTACCAACAGTTGAAGGAAGGGGGCTTTTAAATATAGATTTGCTAATTTCAGGTCTGTCTTTTATTTGTAGGCAAAGAGCGTGGGTTACTAAAAAGCTTGTCATTGGTACAAAATGTTTGGGTGCAGCTGTGAATTTTATCATTGATCCTTGTAGGCTAACACCTGCACTTGGTTGCACTGATGTAATTCTACAGATTTCAGTGGGATTACTCGAGGGTGACTGAAAGCAGGGTATATAAACTTGTATGTGAAGAGTCTTCTTCGCCCCGTGACCCCTCCCCAAATTAATCAGTTGAACCTGGACTTCAAAACAATGACCTATTGGTTTAAAACATTTTATTCCTCTTACCTTTAATGAGCCAGAGAAAACGGTTGACTCAAGGTTGATCTGCATTGCTGTCTCCTATTTTGCCATCTGACAGGAAACTTGCTCCCCTATTGAGTCTCCTGCTGTGGCATTATGTGACACAACTCTTTCTTCCTGCTGTGGATCATCCCATGATGTTATAGCCTCTAGAAAACTTTTGTGTCTGTATTGTGTGCTCCTGTAATGAAGCTCCTCATTTAAAGCAGTGGCTCTCAAAGAAAGGTGCATATGGTCCGAGTGGGATCAGAGTAAGGATGTTAAGGAGTAATCAACTGTCCGATAAGCAAATGTTTATCGGCTAGTCGAAAGGCTAGTCGACTAGTAATTTTCTCTTCCACCCGCTGGCCCCCCCCCCCCCCCCCCCCCCCCCCCCCCCCCCCCCGTTGCCTCTATCAGAAAGAGGCAGCGGGGGGGAGGGGCGGGGGGAGAGGAGGCGGTATTTAAAAGCGGCAGCTCTTGCTACACCTCAAAGGCAGAGGCTCTCTATTGACTGATCAGTTAGTCGATATTTAACATCCCTAGTCTGTACAAACTAAAATGTCATACAGAGATTTGTGTATACTGCTCTGTATACTTGTACATTGAAATGGAATATAAATATTGTATTTACAATTGATTTATTTTATAATTATATGGTAAAACTGAGAGAATGTTTGGTTGTTTCCAGCAATGCTGTGTTGTATTTTATGTCTGATTCTATAAGCAAGTATTTTTAAAGAGACATGAAATTTGAGGTCCAGAAGACAAATCAGACCCCGGAAAGCAGTAGTAGTCTGGAAAGGTTGAGAACCACTGATTTAAAGCACAGGGACGGTGTGAAATAAATGTACTCAGGAATTCTAGGAACACTTCAGTTTAATGTTTGGTTACTTGTATGTTTAGTCCATATTCTAGTCTCATGGTGTCCAACCAGTTCTGAAGCAGTAGCCACTATAGTGACCTAGCCACTTTCAGTGGGACAAATAGTCACATGTGGCTAGTTGGCTAGCTTGCTGGACACCACGGTTCTAGTAAGTTCTCTCTGTTTGTAAAGAAGTAATTACTGTCGTCTTTGTTCATGTTTAGGGTTATGTTGGTTCTGAAGTGATGTACGATGAAACCGCAATTTCCTCAGCTCCTCCCCCATACACAGCGTATGCTACTCCATCACCTGAGGTAGGAGTGTAAACAAGCATAATATACATGTGAAAAGACTGTATTGAACCCTGAAATTCTGTTCCTTGAAAGTGCTGTTGCTTTGGGTTTTTTTCTTAAACATGGTTTATTTTTCAGTAGAGAGTGCTCAAGTTTTTAAAAATGACTAGTGATTTTTAGGGCCCAGCTTAAGGTACTTTTAAAGGGCTTGACTTCTGATTGGTGGCGAACTCAGCACTTCTTAAAATCAGGCCCTTTTAAGGTGTCTCAGATTGGGTAGAGAAAAATGGAGGTGCCCATAAATTACAAGTTACTTGTGTAAAATGTGGCTATACATCCTTAATATTGTACATACATCCTTAATAAAAGGAGAGGCAATAACATTTTGAAAGGCTTTGACACTAATTCTGCACTTCCAGGATAAAAATTCTATTTGATAATTCTTCCTGGTTTTACTGTTTGAAGCTGAAATTTGTAAAACCGGTAAGGACTTTGTGTGCGGAATTTCATAGTGAGGCAAATAACTAGAGTTTGCTGGGATTAGGATGGAGCAACAATAAAACCAAAATATTTACTGACCTCAGTAGGTTCTGACTTTGACAAATTACCCAAATAGTGGTGGTAACATCTATGCTGCTGCTGAGGCTTTGGAACAGAACAACCACATTTCTTGCTTATAAATAGTTGTGATACCAATTGTGTACAGCAGCAAAGATGAGCAATATGCTTTGTTCCTGTACATCTGAGAAAAGACGGCTTAAGAAATGGTGTGAAGAAAGGGTTTTTATAATGAGGGATCTGAAATGTTAAAATTATACTGGTTCCATCCTGTCAAATGCCAATTGGCCACGGTTTTCTAGTATATCACAAGGCCGGATTATATGGGAGCCATGGGCCAGCCACGCTTGTATGTTTTATTATAGCTCTGCTATAATAAATACAGGAACTGTATAATAAATACAGGTGCTACAGGAACTGAAGATGTTAACTGGCAGCATACTGTGGTTAACTATATGCAAATGTAGAAAGTGAAACTGTGCTGTGAAATAGACACAGTGGATTTTGATTATTCCTAAACTGCACCAGCTTTGGGTAGATAGTTAATCAGAGCACTTTTAAATTGGTGTAAAGATGCTTTAGTAAAGGAACATCATCTAATAGATCCATTTAATTCCCCCAGGTTTATGGCTATGAGCAGTACAATGGTGCATATCCCCCTCCTGGTTCTCAAGTCATCTATGCCTCTAATGGACAAGCCTATGCTGTTCCTTATCAGTATCCCTACCAAGGTAACAAATACCAGCCTCTTCCTCCAGCTTGGTTCCCACATTTTCTAATCAAGTTGCTATGAAGTGATATGTTGTTTCCTATGAAGGAAAAATAGGTCAGATTACTTGGAATCCGTGCCAGTATTTCCATTGCTCTTGATGCTGAATATAGCCATAGGTAGTTTTTTAGAAGGAAGCTGTTGTTTGCCCTAACCAACAGACAGTCCTTCTCAAAAAGGAAAGGTGGTAATTATCACTACACAAAGATAAGAAGTGAAGAATTTTAGGTTCAGTTGAGCTGTTCTGGGGGTTTAGCAAAATAATGTGCTGACTCAACATGGAATTTGGCCAAGAGATTTGCCTTAACACCTCCCCCCCCAAAATTCTGTGGGAATATAATCTTCCCCTTTGACTTTAATGGGCTTTGGATTCAGCTCTTAATGACCACCAGTAGTCAAGACCCCAGTTTTAAGTCACTTCACCACCATTTCTTGCCTACTGCCCTTTGGAACCATTCTTAGTCCTTTGGTTTAGCACAGACTCTGAAGGAAAAGGTTCCACTTAATGAATTGCTGTGAGCACTTGATGCTGAATTTAGGTTTCCCCTAGAGTGGGGGTGGGGAAAGGGGCCTCCGCGAGCTTGATTCGGCCCGCGGCTGCCCTGCTGCTCCCCTACCCCCAGGCCAATCAAGACCTGGAGATGGGGAAGCGTTCAAAGTCTCCTCCTCCGCCAAGGGCGTGCCATGGCTAGAGAAAAATGCCAGCTGTTTTAAAACAGTGAGTAGTTCTCTCTAGCTGCTCTGTGCTGCTGGCAGGGTGCGGGCAGGGAGTGAGAGACTTCACACGCTCCTCTGCCCCCTGGCTCTGGCACATGAGGTCTCCTGCTGTGGTGCCTAGAGGGAACAGCTAGCTGTTTTAAAACAGCTGGCAGTTCTCTCTAGGCACTGGGTGGGGGGGATAAAGAAAAATTGTTGCCCACCCCAACCCTAGAGAGCTCTTCTCAGTCCTCCTATAAGGCACCCTGGAAGAGTTACAGGGGCTGCAGGACTGACTTTAGGTAGCTGGAGACCTAATCCACTGAGATGTGGTTGGCCTTAGATAGTAGTGCACTTTTTCTCTTCTATATGGCTGGCTCTTCATCTCAAGAGCTCAGAATAAAAACATGCATGAATTAAGCCCCCAACACTCTTCTGAGATTGGAAATTTTTATTTTGAATATTGAGAAAATGGGGCACAGAGATTAAGTCATCCAAGGAATGTTTGGCAGAATCGGGAATAGAATCTGTCTCTGGTTGCCAAAGCCTATGGGCAAGCCACACGTTTATGCTTTTATCTTTCTGTGATGTTGGGGAAGGCTGTTGTCTGTTCTCTCTCCTAGCAGGATCAAGAATTGGCATCAGAACCCCCTACTCCACGGGGAGTTAGTTTTCACCACACCAGCTCCAAAGAAAGTGTTAGAGTTCAAGTGTAAGGGGAGGGAAAGAGTGGGTGACCGGGTAGGCTTTTCAAGCCTGCATCTAAATCAAATCATGAACAAATTCTTTTCCTAACCAGATTATCGCTGCTTTCTAGGACCCTATGGCCAGCCCCCTGCAAATCATGTCATCATTCGAGAGCGTTACCGTGACAATGATGGAGACCTTGCACTGGGCATGCTTGCTGGCGCAGCGACCGGAATGGCCCTGGGATCATTGTTCTGGGTCTTCTAGCTTGCCTGGGATCTTTGTCTTTGTAGCTCCAAAAACCTTTATTTATTCTTCCTGTGCAATAATATATTTTGCAAAGTACTGTTTATTGTAAAGATTTTTAATAAGACAAATGCAGGAGCACCTTTTTTAGTGTTGACACCTTAATTAACTCCCTTGTAACCATCCCAAGATGAGGGTTTAAAGACGCCATTTAATTGAAATATGGTTAAAAATGCACTTGCTAATTTCATGTGAGATTTTTTTATGAAGCTGGACTGTCTGACAAATTTATATACCTATTGATCAGTGATTGCATTGATACTAATGCTAATATTACAAGCAAAGGATTAAGTGTTGTCATTTGTCACCCACCTTAAGACCAGACTGTTAACCATTTGCTCTGGAATTTTTGTTATTGCTAATCCTTGAGTCTAGTTAGTCCAGCTGTTAACTCCAGCATGTTACAGTGTATTGAAGTCATGTATTTAGGGATTTTACGCTATTGGCGTCACAAAACACTCCTGAAGACAGATATGAAGGATTCTATTAATGGTCCCACACGGGGCCATTACTTTTTGGTGGATGGCACTGAATTTTCATAAATTAATGTGTAAATGGGGAGAGTTGTTGCAGTACATCAGCAGTGGCGTTAGCACATCCGCACCCATTTTATAGGACAAAATCCTCAGCAAGGAAAAACTCCATTATGTCTGTGCTATAAAACATGTGAATTATTTCAGTACTTGTATTTGCAACAGATGTTTCTATCACTTTACAAGCCTTTTCTTTAGCATAGCCCACATGACTTTAAGCAATTAGGTCTCAGACTTAGCAGGCTAATGAGTTAGGATGGGGAGATTTGGGGACCTGAGCAGAGAGCAGTTATTTCCCCTTGTCCAGTCACAAATGCCTTGGTGGGGAAGGGGCTGTTGTGTGTAAGGTCTGCATCTATGCTCAACTCTGTTTTGTATTATGTCCAGAGAAGATCGCTGATTACAGTCATCCTTGCAGGACTGGGCCTAGGAGCACCACTAAGTATGTGTTAAAAGGGTAAGCTGAAGTTTGTTTGGGGAGGGGACCATGAATGGGGAAGGGAGGAACAGACAGAAAGCAGATAGAAAAGGAAAACAGGAAAGAAACTCGAGTGGACCTTGTATGCAGGCTGTGCCAGGCACCAGATCCACGTTCTCCACCTGTTACTTTAGCATCCCATCAGTTCCCCATAGCAAGGTCTTGCCTGTGATAGCATACGAGTGCTGTGGTTTCTGGCTTTTACACACCACCTTTGATATCTCCTAAAGTGGCCATTAAAAAAATTTCCCTTCCTCTGTCTCACTCTGCATTACAGAAGCGCCCAAGGAGCTGTTCCATTTTTCAGCTGATTCTCTTCTGCTGAGTTGTTTCTCATGCCCGACCCTACTGTACAGTCCTGTTTTATAATACAAACTGAGCTGTGCTAGGCATAGAGGAACCAGCAGACAGAAGTTACGTACTTTCTTCATGGGAAAAGGGAGGGTGTGCCTAAGCTTTGATCTTTATAGATGTCATATTTTTATACTTCGATTTTTGAGCTTCCCATAACAATGCTGTCTTAATGTTTTGAGGCTTTTGCCTCCTGTATGCTTTTAGGTGAAAGTTGATTAAAATCTTCAAGGCGTATGCCAGGGAAGATGACAATAGATGGGATCTGGCAGCTATGTGACTTTGTGATGGAAGGAATAAACCTGGTGTAACCTAAAACTGTATTGTCTGGGTTGTGCTAGACAACCAGTACAGGACTCTTCAATACTTGGAAAAGTTTGGTTAACAGCCAGCAAGAGCAAAATTTTTCTCACTGTCGGGCCAACTGTCATCAATTGATTTAGTCTTAATAAACCCTTTTGAAAATCCTTTGAAAAGAAATATTCTAATAGTAATGAGAGATTGTTGAACCAAAATGTACTGTGAGCCCTTCACTGAACATTGAGGGGGTGCTTTGTAACAGACTATAGTTTCCTAATTCTGCCCTTCTGTGCATATAATGGCTTCAAGTGAGCTCAGTGGGCACTGCACATATTCATCCAAGAATGCGGGTTATGCAGAAACCACCAGGCATTTCAAAGGAGGAATAATCCTGTTCAAAAGAACACATTTCCCAGAAGGGAAACTGGCCCATGCACCAATCCAAAATGTTTGAAATGCATCACTTAATCCTCTCCTAGAGCCCAGTCTTGCAGTGTGCTCAGTCATTCCTTGATGCTCATCTGAGGGACAAAGCCCTAAATGAAAACGTATTAATATTCCAACCCTTGGGGTTACCTTGGAACTGGTTGTATAGTTCAGAACCCTGTTTGGAGCTCTGACATCTGACTAGCTACACAGAACACCCATCGCTCACTTAGTCCGGCACTATTTTGTGTGAGGCACGTAGAAAATAAAGACAGCTACATATAATTCCACTTTTTGTGTGTGTTTGTTAGACTGTAATGGTGGTGAAAGCAAAGCACAAAATAGATCAGCCTAGTAACTCTCTTGCAGAGACTGTTGATCACAGCATGGGAGTGTTTTGTCTTGTGCTGAAAGCACAAAGTTGTATTTTAGTCCTTGATTGTAGGAAGAAAGCCCATAAGGAAAAGGAACTCTGTTGCTGGTAGAACTTTCATGTGTACATCTAGCTAAACTTTAAAATGATCATCTTGCTTTTTGGTTTGAAAGTTCTAAAAAACCAAGCAAGCAAGAAAACCAGACATTGCACAGTAATGCACTAAAAGGAAAATCTTAAAGAAAAGCTGAAGGTTGTAGTTGGCTTCTATTATGGTAGACTGCTTTCAAACAAAATCTTGGCAGCTGATTGTCTCTACTAATTTAATAGCATTTTTTATAGCTGTTAAGCACACTGTGATGTGTACTGGAGTATATAATCAAGACATTAGGTCCTTTGGTGCTGGAAGTCAGGACTTCACAGCCTCTCTGCTGATGATGGAAGCTAGCATTGAGCAGTTAAGCAGAGGTCATGCTTCTGATGACCGGCTTTGGTGGGCAGCCACCTCAACTTACTCATAGTTAATGTTGAGATGAACCATATATAACAGCCCATAAATCCACTTCCCTAAAACACTGGTTTGCATCTAATTCCTCAAGATTAAAGTAGCAGCTTTATTGTGTTGTCAGGCGGCTACATAGCAATGACCTTTTTCTTTTGTCTTTCTTCTTTCTTCTTCACCCACTCAGATGTGCTGAGCATCTGCAGTTTCTGTGGAGCTGCAGGGACTCAGAACCTGGGAAAGTCTGCTCATTAATGAGGAACTTCGCTTACTCTTACAGAAAAGCGTGGTGGGCAGCGACAGTAATGATGATATAATCTGGGTTTGATGCATTTTTAAAGACTTGGTCCTAAACAGATATTTCCTTTGATGGCATCTGCTGGGGCTCCGCTTCAGACTGCCCTATTCAGATTGTTGAAGCATGTCCCCAGCTGAACTCTGACTGTTGATTTTTTTCAGAGTAAGGTAGTACACTAGGGTGGCAGAGTTGGGACCATAGTGACTACCAGATACTCAACTTTAAAACAGAGACCAAAAGCCTACATTGTCAAATGTGACTTGTGACGTCTTCGTTTTGGTTTCAGGGATGGTGCCCACCCCAAGGAATGCACGAGGCCTGGTTTTGAGGGAAAATGGATATTTGCCACTTTAAGATGTAGCAAGCGGGGCTCCCAAAATCACTATTGAAAATTTAGATTTTTGTATTATATTAGAAGTTTAAAAGCCATCAGTGACAGTGAGCTTGTAGAGCTGTGTCTGCCTGAGAGCTGGGAGTTAGAATTCTTTATGGGAAGAGCAGTAGCATTGTCTGGTTGGTTTTACTTTTTGAGAAGACATTTGTTTCCTTTGTTAATTGTTGAATGTGGTCTAACCAGTGCCTGGCAAGAGCTGGCTTCCAAAATGATAGCACAGAATACTCAGCTTTTTGTTGGGTCTTCACGTCTAGCACTGCCTACCAAAGTTTAGCTAGGAAGTAAAAGGGAAAATTGACCAACATGTTTCTCAAGCATGTTTTCCCCCCCTCCTCTCAGGACATAGAGCTTGTGATATGGAGTGTACAGAAGCTGACATGCACGACAGTATGTAGATAGATATAGCATAAACATAAATTGCTGTCACTCAGGTGCTGTAGTGTTATATGTTCTTTGCTATGAATCCTAACTACTGTCCTTTCCCTGATGTTCTGCTCTCTCACTATGCAGTTCTAAAGTTACAGTGAAAATTCTTACCAATAAAATGCTTACTAAACTGGAAGCTCGTGTCTTGATGTTTTACTATTTTCTCTTAAATCTGTTGTTCCAGGAGCTTGTATAATGGGTATACACTTACATTCATGGCTCCAGCTTGAACAAAACCATGTTTCATTTTACTGGGAGGTCTGTGGTGTGAATACTGGAATTCTCTGCTCATAAAAACTTTCCAGAGCAATTATAAAAGTGACACTTCTGATTTTTGCTGAAGAATAAAGCAGATCTACGGTCTGGGAGGTTAGCATTTGACTTGCCTTTTATTTGTACACTTCAGGCTGCAAGCATCGGCCCAATCTAGTCAGTTACATGGCAAATCTAGAGCGACCCTATGAAAGTCACTGCATTTAAACAAGGATACCTGAAGCTGGAATCAGGTGCATAATAATCACATTTCCTTATTCCCTATACATTTTTTTTTACCTCTGCATCAACTCAATATTCTTAGTATTTGATCTATATATAGAGTTCTCACAATACAACTTTTTTTTAATCTTCATCTGCATCTGCAAAAATGAGCCACAGGTACCTTCATCCACATCCGCAAGTGGATACCTACATAGAATCATAGAACCACAGAGCTGGAAGAGACCTCAAGGTCATCAAGTCCAGCCCCCTGCCCTAGGCAGGACCAATCCCAACTAAATC
>JANRFK010004149.1:164262782-164278878 GCA_030068395.1 Apalone spinifera
CCCCGCTCGCCCTGCCCTATATCCGCCGTTGACTGGTACACTACCAGTGTTTGCAAAACTGAAGTTACATAAACAATTAAAATGAAGAAAGGAAACAAAGCAAACACTTCACATTAAATAGTACCAATTACAGAGTAAGTACCGCCATGCTAAGAAAAGTAAATGGTCTAGTTTATGTTATGTTATATAGCCAGCAGAGAATAAACTCTTGTACTGTTTGTAGATGTTTGACTTTATTGTTTCCGAAATGGGTACTCTGCAGCCATGCTACTTTGACCTATGATCTCATAAAATAAGTAGTCAGGCTTGGTGGCAGATATCAGGATGGGAGACCTCTATGGAATAATCAGTATTCCTAAGAGGATGTTGATGTTTGTTTAGTACATAGCTCTTTACTGCCACGTGTCCGTCAATCCCACGGCTTTTCAGTGTGCCACACCCACAACCTTTTCTCAGGCGTAGGATTTCTCTACCGGAATCTTAGAATTACATTCCATCTACTTCAGTTCTCTTGCCATTAACTGCCTTGATTTTCTTTTCTTTTTTCTTTTTTCCCACCAGCTGTCCCTAAAACCATATTGTTTAATTATTCCAGTGCCTTTTTAAGGAAGTAATTCCTTTGAACAAATCATGCCACCTTTCTCTGCCTCCATGCCCCCTCATCTGGAAAATGAGGGTCATATTTCCCTCCCTTACCCAGTAATATGAGGAAACATTCATTAAAGTCTGGGAGCTGTTCACAGGGCCATGGCTACTGGTGTTGGTGCCCTGTGCAGCCCAACACTGGCACTTCCCCTATCCTTCAGTGGCCTTCCTGTATGAGAGGAGTGGGGGGCTGAAGTTGTGGGGAAAGGGGTATGGGTTGCCAGCTCTCCTGGACCAGATGCCTTTTACTGCAGTGATGTCCGGTCCATCCAGTCCGGGAGAGTTGGCAATGCTGGAGGAGGACCGGGAGGAGGCATGGACCGACGGATCAGTGGGCGGTTACATAGCCAGTCAGAGAGAAGCGGCACTTTTAAGGGGAAAGCTCCATTTCTCTCCTGCCGCCTGCTGTGTGGCTGTCCATTGTTCTGTCTGAGTCCTCCGGCCCTGCGAGTGCAGTTAGTGAGCAGGGGCTGGGGGCTGAGCCCTGAGGAGGCATGCAAGGGTTGGGGCTGAGGGCTGCCGGAGTCCCGTGGGGGGCTGGAGCCTTGACACTGAGCCTGCAGGGGGAATCGTGTGGGGACAACTGGAGCCCATAAGCAGCACCCAAATTTCGCAGTGCCGCACGCAGCTGTGTGTTTTGTGTATGGGTAGGGACGGCCCTGGTTGTTAGGTCCTATGGCAGTGAGCACCGCAGAAAAGAATTGCTAGTGGCAGTGTTGACCTCTTGTTCCAGAGACAGCTGCATTGTGCTGATGGCTGATCTGAAATATGTAGCTAGTTCCTAATTCTGTGGCGTGCTCAGCTGCTTGCAAAAGGTGCCATGTCAATAAATAATTGACATTTGTATATGCTTGTGTTACAATCTGAACACAAAGCAGCAATTAGCTACCCTGGGGGCTGTAGAGGAGTCTTGCCATGTACATGGATGCTTGAAGACTGATCCATTTTGGCTAGATTTTAGGCAGACATCTTATTTCAGCACAGAATCGAATGGACTCTGCCTTGTACAATTTCTCTCTCTGTGAGTTGTGTTGGTCTGCTGTCAAATCTCATGATTCAAGGTTTAACCTAATCTCTAGCAGGCGGCAGGGTGAGACCTTCAAGGGGCTGATCATCCCACAGCTGTCTGCTGTGGGGTCTCTCATCTGTCGCGAATCCCCATTAAACACAGGATAAGCTGGACCACAGATCTGATGTGGTAGGGTAATTCCTATGCTTCCTTTGCTTTGTGGGAGAGAACAATCTGCACTTCTCTCCCATTCTTTGTTCCGTCACCTGACTACTGCCCTTCTCCTCCAACTCCTATCCCTTCTTGGCTCTGAGCATGCATGGAAGCTAAGGTCAGAGGGTAACGCTGTAGACCTTGGCTTCCCGAAACCATTATATCTGCAGCACTTATCCTGTCCTTGATATCCCATACAGCACATCCAAAACTGATACTGTACGGTATCAGCAGATAGATTTGGAAAGTATGGATCTGAATCACACTCATCTGTTTGGTCTTGCTTGGTTTTCATGGGCATTTTAAAAATGTCATAGGCAAGATGACAAAAATGGGTTTGGGCGATCCATCCTTTGTAGGGCAATGGGATAGATGCTGGTATTGGATCCCTCAGCAGGGGACATACAGAAACACAGGTATGTGCTCTAGTACAGTGTATGGGAGGCCATGACATTTTGGGAAGAAGATCTGCTGCAGGAGAGAAGCAGATGTGTTCAGGAGCTGGCTAGGATATTCCCACAGGCCAGATCCAGCTCACCAGCTCTCCTACCATAAAGAGCTTCTTTAGTCTACTGTTCATGGCTGTTGGGTATGATTGTTTGAATTTTTTCTTGTGATGTGTATTTGAGGCAGTTCAAGGAAAAGAATAAAAACCCCAAAATCTAACCTGCAATATTGGCTGAATGCCCATATTCTTGAGCAGATGCCAGCAAATATATGTAAGTGTCAACAAGCCTTCTGTTAATTGGTTTGCAACCAATTATAGTTACAAATGATATAGGAGATAAGCAAGAACTCTGGCACATCATCTGCAACTGTTTATGGTCTTCTTTGTAAGTAAGAAGTAGTAAAGCTTTCAGAACACTGCAGAGTGTTGTCTTTTGTCTCCTAGTGCAAATCTGGCCCAGGGGAGGTGTGAGGGAAAGCACCCTTGTATTCACACGCTACCCATTTGTAGTAACCGTTGTACAAAATGTGCCTTCTAGGATATCATTCGAAAACAAATCACATGCTGATCAATAATACAGAGGTGAAATGTATGTAGCAACATTCTATGTAAAGCTATGCATGCCCCCTAAATGAGGGGGTGGCACATATTCAATCCACATAGCCCCAATTAGGCAAAAATGATCAAGCAGTCCTTAAACAAAGGAATGTGCATTCACCTCAGTTGACATTTAAGATCTCAACAAGCTCCTCAGGCATTGAGAGGATTAAAACAAGAGATCAGAAAAGTGCATTTTCGCAAACACAGGTGAGAGAAACAGCGTGGAACTTTTTTCACTACTAGACCCTATATCACCTTCCTTCCTATTTGGATAAACTTTGTTTTGAGGGCTAATCTTCAGGAAAATGCATCTCAAAGGCAGAGTGGATTATAAAAGTGAGGGACAAAACACCTGTGTGTGTGTCTCTATCAATCTCTCTTTTTACCTAAAGACGACAAAAAAAAAACAAACAAACAGCTGTTGGACTTTGGGAGCAGTTCCTAGCCTGAGAGTTTAGTCATCAATGTTACTGGAAACAGTTGGTAAGAGTTGGCACCTTAAAAGCAAATCTAGTTTGTGAAGTTTAGAAAGGATTTTATTTTTATTTTTCTTGTAACCATTTCTGACTTTAGTGCCTCATTACTTGGAGTTACTTAAAATCTGTCTCTTTAAATAAACTTGTTTTGTTCTTTAATTAAAACGAATGCAATGTTGTGAATTGTTTAGGTAACTCCATTTAAGGCAGCATTTGTAAGCTGATCCTCTTACAGGGGCAATGGCCCTAATATATCTGGAGTGTCCAGGAGAGGGCAGGACAGTGCAGAACATGTTTTTTGAGAAAGCCTGGCAACATTGAGGTCATCCTATAAGTACTAACCAAGGCTCTTGGTTAGTAAGCAGGGTGTAACTGGTGTTTTCTGTCAGGCTGTTGAGGTCAGAACTGCTGTGCCTGGACTGTGGCTATATATAGGCACTTGGGGTGTGTGTCCTGCAGGCTGTTTGTAAGGAGCCCAGGTTGGGAGCGACAGCAGCACAGCATTGTGAGGCACCCCAGTATTTGGGGCAAGTGGTGACACAGCCCCCAAAAGATCTGGATTGTACCCTGAAATGCCATAGGTCATAGCCACTAAAAACCATAAGGACTTGAAGGCTTAGACCAGAAACGTTTTTTGGGTTGGGGGCCACTGACCCACAAAAAATCAGTCGAGACCCACACACAAAGACCCCTCACCGACGTGGCACCTGACTGAGAGGAGAAAGACACTCCCCACATTCCTGTTGCACACCAGAGCCTATGGGGGCCCAGCCTCATATATTTTGTGCTAATGAGGTCAGTTTTACCATGTTGAACTCCACACACCGATAAGTGGTGCTGTTAAGTCAATCTACATCCTGGCGTAGACAGTGCTATGTTGACACAAGCCTTCTGTCAGCATAGTTACTGCCTCTCGGAGGTGGATTATAAACACTGACATCAGAGTAGATAGAGTCTACGCTGAAGTGCTACAGCTCTGAAGTGCTGCTGTAGTGTTAAGTGCAGGGCTATGTCTGTGCTTGTCGGTTTTAGCACAAAGTCAGGTCTTTGCTAGGGATGTCATCGGTTAACCAGTGGCCTGGCTGGGCTGGAGCAGCCCCGCACCATCCTGTGGTAGGGCGCAGTTGGCCCGTTCTGGTCGGAGTTGCCTCCCACCAACAGGTCTGGCTGGAGCGGGCCCAGTCAGGCTGTAGCTCCAGCCCGGCCAGGCCCACTGCCCATGGGATCCCGGTTAAGTGGTTAAGCCTAATGTTTAACTCAGGGGTGGGGAACCTTTTTTGGATTGGGGGCCACTGACCCACAGAAAATTCAGTTGGGGGCCACACACAAAAACCTCTCAGTGATGTGGCCCCCGACTGAGAAGCAGAAAGACACTCCCCACATTCCTGTTGCACACCAGAGCCTGGGGGTGGGGGGCAGCCTAGTAGATTTTGTGTGCTCCAGCCCGATGGTGGGGCAGCAGGGGGGGCTGGAGCACCAGTACAGGCTCCCTAATAATACAGGATGGGGCACTGTGAACCTCAGGGGACGGATCCAGGCAAACTGGGGACAACATCTGGCCCCCGGACCTGAGATTCCTCACCCCTGGTTTAACTGATTAAAAGGATTTTACATTCCTAATTTTTGCACAGAAACCATGCCAGAGCCCTCACTGGAAATCCACATTTGAAGCTGAAACGGCTGTTTCCATGCTAAAAGAAAACCACCCCAACAAGAGTTTTTGCTTTGTACGCTGACATGCCAGAGAAGACTCTTGGGTGCCTTCCAGAGCTGTCCCATAATGCAGAGCGGGCCCCTCTTTGAAATGAGCAGTCCTGCCTGCAGGTACCTGCCTCCCCTTATCTCTGTTCCAGCAGCCAGCACTGTCACTGCTCCGGGACACAAAACAAATCATTATTGAATGCTCCCACTGCCTCCCACGATGCAAATGGCAGGCAGACAGAATATACTGTGCAGGGTGTAGAGAGAGGGAGGGAGGCAGGGGTTGGGGGTCTCCCCTGCCTCAGGACTGGTTGTTTCCGGCAGCTGTCTCACACACACATCCACTCCCACAATAATGACTTGCTTTGTGTCCTGGAGCAGTGCATATTGGGATAGCTACCACCCTGTGCTCCTCAGGTCTGGGATGCAAGTGCTGCATATGTAAACATGCTCTGACATGTGGAAAACAATGTGAATGGAAACCAGTGCTTTTCTATCACCAACAAACCCTCAGCACAGCCTCTGCCAGTGCAGACAAAGCCTGGATGAGCCGTTAGACTCCAGCCCAGGCAAAATAAGCCTGTAACTTCAATGGAGCCAAGGCCCACACAGGCTGTTCCCAGTTAATATCCCCCTCTCTGTTCTCTAACAACGTGGAGTGGAAGTGTTTTGCCTGGAGCTGTCTTATCTCTAGTCAGAGTTTTATTTACTGCTTGTATTTCCTACCAGCTCCTTTGAATGAACTGCACATTGGCTGGACATGTCTGTGGTACATGAGCACACAAGCACCATAGTGTAGATGCTTCCTCCAGGTTCTATTGTTCATACAGTTAGTCCACCCCTCTGAGAGGCAGTAGCTAGGTGAGCAGTAAAGTCCTTCCATCAACCTAGTGGAGCTTGTTACAATGCTCAGGACAGGAATTTTTTTGCAAGCCTGAGCAATGTAGCCAGGTTGATAAAATGTTTAAATGTAGACCAGGCTTCAAATAGCAGACATGCCTTCTGGGACAATGGGATAATAGTAGACAGTATTCATGAATGAATACAGAGCAGCCGCACATCCTCCCAGAAGCCGCTACCCGCAATGAACGATGTCATGGTTTTTTTCATTGGCACAAAAAAGTAGTTTAAAAAGAAACGTTTGTTCAGCTCCCCACACCGTCCCCGTCATCTGAGAGCCTTTGGGAGACACCTATTTCCTTTGCCTATCCAATCCACAGGGTGCGGATGACCACAAAGCAAAGGAATGAAGACTCTGGAAACAGAGCCATACACATTGGTTTCAAATCGATTTTCCTCACAAGGCTGTTAATTATGGATTGGCCTTTCAGCCCTGGGAAATCAGGCGGGGGGTTTCCCATTTCAGAAACCCCCCAATCCGCACAGCAGACATTCTGGTGGAATTTACACTGGAGAGTACCTGGAATAGAACAGCAGTTGTGATGCAGGTCCAGGCTGAGGCTAATTTAAGTCCGTCTTCCCCCCAACTATATCTGGTCCTGAGTTTGCAAATTAAGATCTGACTTAGGTGTACCATGAGGAATGAAGCCTTCCCCTTCTCAGTCCATGATATTTGCTTGCTTGAATATTTCATCATCTCTTCAGTCCAGTTAATGATGATCCAAGCACCCTTCCTTCCGCCTCTCCCAGATGCTTGCAGGCAGTTGTCTGTGATTAGCTGAAAAAGGTTGGTTTCTGTCTGCACCACCTGGGGATGCTTCTCTTTCCCCAGGCCAGCTTATATAGAAAATATTCCTTGCAATGGGCATTTCTGAATGAGTCAGGAACAATGAGAGCAGGGGTCTCTTAATGAACACAAGGCTATGGAAAAACTTTCTAAAAAGTAAGAAACCTTCCTGAGCAAGTCTCTGAGTTCATCTCGCTGGAAACAAGCTCCCTCCGCAGTTCTTCCTTTGCCTTCCACACACAGACACCTCATTAAAAATAAGAAAATCCCGGGCTTGACTGGTGGGGAAAGGGCACAGCTGCAGCGTGTGAAAAGGCAAGTCTCTTTTGATCCAGAGGGTGTTCACAGTGGGAGAGTAACATAATTGCAGACACTAATACCATATTTTAATGAAGACAGCCCCATGCAACATCTGACTATGTGTGAATATCCTCATTCAGTGTTTACATGCACTGGCAACTCTTGCTTAAAATCCCATCCACTGCTGGCACTATGCTGAAAACTTAATGTTGGATTTAAAAAAAAAAATGAAAGAAACTGCAGAGAAAATAATTCCTGTGGGGAGAGAAGCCACCGGGAAGCCCGGATTCAAGAAAGCAAAGCTATTCAGGGTAACACCGAAGCACAGCTCAGATTCACAAAGGTACTTAGATACCTGACTCCCATTGAACTGCGAGGGAATTTGTGAATCTGAGGCCATGGGCTTAACTTTAAGGTGGTGCTTATGTGCTGTTCTACATGGATGAATTTAAGCATGTGCTTGAGTGTTTTTCCAGACTGAAGCCTTAGTTATAACCCGACAAACCTGTGACTGGCTAAGAGCCTCATCAAAAGCCCATTAAAGTCAATGAAAAATCTCCCATTGACTTGGATGGGTTGTGAACCAAGCTCTAAAAGCAAACCACGTACCTGGGGTATTAGTGACAGAACACACAAATACGGAAGAAATGGTTCCTATAAATGAGCTTCCATCTCCCAATGTCAGAGTGTAATGTCACCGTCCACGCGTGACCAGCTGTCTCGCACACTGCGAATCTCAAAAAGGCAGGCAGACGTTCTATTTTTGAGTGACTGTCATCAGAATTCAACACATCTGTGAACCCACAAAATCAAATTAGGAACATACTAGTCTGCTTGACCCAGTGAATACAAAGATATGTATTTATCCCATTCAACTAGGTTTGCATTTCCAGAAGAAGATGAACAAATGAGTCAGGATGTCAGGCATCCTTTTAGGACTTCTTTCACAAGTCAAGCTGCCGAGTTAGGACTATCCTAGTCTGTACTGTTTGGTCCTAGACATCCAACACTCTGGTCATCTGAAGAAGTGGGCTGTGCCCACAAAAGCTCATGATACCATCTATATGTTTTGTTAGTCTATAAAATGCTACCAGACTATTTGTTGTTTTTTCAGCTAGTCTGTACTGTTGACCCTCAGAATTATGAACAAGAGCAGTATGTAGGAGTCAGTGATCCATGGCAAGGATGGAGAGATTTCAACGCAAATGGGAGCATGCAACATAGAGAAAAACCAGTAATTACAAGTGAAGTTATACCAGGGATGAGCAGTACCTTTCAGAAGGTGGGATCTAGCATTAGGATCATGCATGCACTAATTAGATGGTGTCCAGAGCTCTGTTTGCTACAGGGATACTCACTTCTATGACATTCTTTAATATAGTGAATTCAAATTAAAATATAATCTAGACTAGAAGTTCCCCTGGAGCAGTTTGCCTGCATAAGAGGTTACTGCATAACACAAGAACAGTCATACAAAGGTCCAGCTATCCGGAATCCTGTCTTCCAATGGCAGGCACTTCAGAGTCTGCTACTGCTGATCACTAATAGGGACTTAGTCTTTGAGCTCAGCTGGTAAAGGCTCATGTTCTTCGTGCTGAAGCGGTTGGGATCAAACACTTGGGGAGGGGGGTCAGTTGCCAAAAAAAAAAAAGAAAAAAAAATCAAATTACATCAATATCAGATCTGCTAAGAGCATAGTAGAAAATCCAAAACAGCTTCCTACTAGAAACCATTTTAATAGACTAAGCAGGTTTGTGGGAAACTGGGTCTCTCGAGCACAGACTGCTTGGAGCAGAGAAGTTGTTTTGGTTCCCCCAGCCCTTTTCTGATCAATGGCAGATGCTTCTATATGCATTGCCTTACAAGCGTGGCCTGCAATAGGGTGGCTTGCCCTTAGGTTGAAGAGCCTCAAGCGAAGCCAAGCCTGACTACAAGATGAACCCCATTTGTGGGAAATAGACAGCTCCTTTATAAAAGGAGTCCGGTTTAAGGGGTGAGAGGACCCATTGGGGGAAGAGACTGAAAAGGGCAAGGAGGCTTTTGTAGGACCTTGATGCAGAAAGACAGAACAGCAAAGGAAGCTCAGAGGAGAGATGCAAGCTTTTTGGGCAGGGAGGTCTCCATGGGACCTTGATCAAAGCAGGGGAGAGATTGGGAGGTCTAGGGGGAAGCAGTGATGTGAAATAGGAGGCCACCCAAGACAAACTGCACTAGAGGTAAAGGAGCTGATATAGCTGTGCAGCCCTTAGCTGAAACCCAGAGCGGAGCATGGGACAGGGTTCTCCTACAAGCCCCAGTGAAAGGGGGCTGCAGACTCAACCCTGAAGACAGGCTGAGGAATAGCTCTGGAGAGGGTGGAAGGATCTGTTTTGCTTTGATGTTTTGGGGATGTCTTGGTCTGGACAGTTGTGACCACTGAAAGGGGTGGACTTAGGCTGGTGATCTGGCTGGGAGGCTCCGTGATTGAGTAAACTGCCACAGTGCTGTAGCAATCATCAGCAGGGGGCGCTAGCTGTGCAAGAGATCTGCAATGCTGCCCTTGGCCACAAGGCGGGTACCTGGGGTAAGTGGAATCATTGATGTTGCACTTGATAATGTGACTTCCGGTTGCATCACACAAAACGTGCACTGGTGATGCTAACACTGCTGCTGGGATCTGACGGCAGCTGTCTGTGTAGGAATGATGAGGTTATTTGGCACGCCTCCTTTGCTAGGCATCCCGTTAACAGCCAGTAATTCAGTGATGACCCCACCATTTCAAGCTCATTTTAGCATTGACTAAAGGAGGAACTGAGGATCTAATTTCTGTAATTTGAATGAGAGTTAAAAAGATGAAGATTGATACCCTTCACTTTATTTTCCATACTAGGCAGGAATCAGTACCTGGGTTTGCACACAGCCATTCACTCGGCTCAAACTAAGACAAGCCCAAGCCTTCTGGTGTATTTTGTCTCAGCTCAGACACTCTGAGCTTGTCTGTAAAATAAATGAACTAGAAAAGCATTCCAAGTACTGGCACAGAAAAAAGCACACCAAGCATTCTACTTTGCTTGCAGCCATTTTTTCAGTACCATAGTGTAGATAATCTATGTCAATTACATTTCAGTGTGACAGGGAATCGGGCTGTTCTGGAGCACATGTAGTTTAGGTGTGGGAATCTGTGGAGCTGCGCTTCCCAATAGCTTTCCAACAGTGTTCAAAACATTGTTCCGCGTCACTGTAAACAGACACACAAGTGCCACAGGGAAATGGGAAAGGACCTTAGCAGCTCTGAGAAAATTGCTTCATTTTTGTGATCTCATTTTTGACATTTTACGGGCAGGAGGAAACGATCTGTTGTTCACTGTGGCCATCAGAGTAGAAGGGGTGTTTGCTTTTAGGTCAAACCTTCTTTGAAAAATCCATGGCTCCAGTTGATTTCTAGGCATCTGGCAAAATTCATGGTCCCACACCAGCCGAAAGAGGGCTCTCCTTGACTGAGAGGATTTCCAAGTGTCTGATATAACTCTTGGTGACCCCCGTACACCACCACCTCCTGGTCCCTGGCAATCCTCAGATGCCAGAACGGCCAGGAGCAAGTTATAGGCTGCTCACAGTTGTGCTGGGGACTGAATTAGCCCTTACAGATGGTCTCTGTAAAGCCATGTGTGGTCCTCCATCTCTGGGGCTCTGCTGGACCCTGCAGACCAAAACCATTGTATTTATTCTAGCCCTTGGTTACATACCTCCAAGATACTTGAAAAATATTAAAAGGCGACTTTTAACAAATCCAACATCAATGAATCACCTTATGCCATCAGATTGAAGAGAAAAATCAGCACCTGTCTCCTAGCCTTCTTTTGAATGCATTGGCTTATGGCAGACTGCAGTGACTTCCTTTAGAAGCCCCTGTATTTCACAAATGGTTTATCAGATGTTCCTTCTTGCTGCCAGTAGGGGGCGTGGAGTGAGTCATCTCAGGGGCCTGTGACTAAATTTTTTGCAGGTCACTAGGTATACTAATGTCAGGGTAATTTTTACCTGCTCACTTGGTTTCCGTAAGTCTGTTATTGACATGTTTCCCAAGTGTGAGATATTGAAAAACTAAATGTTTTATTGCCCCAAAGCCTTCCAGCTGCAGTACATGCAATAATCAAAGTGTATGCCCTAAATCTGTTAGTCTAGAGATTTACCACAGTACTCCCCATAGTTTTTGCAGATGCTGACTAACATGGCTACCTCTCTGAGGCAATATTCAGTTAGTATTTAAAGATATATATTGAATAGTTCTGAATAGGAATGTGAAACTATAGAAAGAATGTGGCTGCATTGGAGAGGGTCCAGTGGAGGGCAACCAAAATGATTAGGGGGCTGGAGAAGCTGAGGGGAAGAGAGGCTGAGGGATTTGAACTTATTTAGTCTGCAGAAGAGACGAGTGAGGGGGGATTTGATAGCAGCCTTCAGCTTCCTGAAGGGAGGTTCCAAAGAGGCTGGAGAGAGGCTGTTCTCGGTAGTGATGGATGGCAGAATGAGGAGCAATGATCTCAAGTTACAGTGGGGGAGGTCTAGGTTGGATATTAGGAAAAACTATTTCACTGGGAGAGTGGTGAAGTACTGGGATGGGTTACCTAGGGAGGTGGTGGAATCTCCATCCCTAGAGGATGGAGATTTAAGTCTGTCAGCCGATGATCAGGGCAGTGCGTGTGTGTGTGTTATACACCCGAGTCTTCAACTGCTAGGACAAAAGGTCCTGTCGCAGCAGGCGGCCTTAGGGGAGGCTGATGGGTGCCCCGAGAAGTTTTATGTCCGTGTCTTTGACCGCTAGGACTGGGGTCCCTTCACGGCGGGCAGCCAACAGGCTGACAGACGCCCCAGAGTTTACAGGGAGAGTTTATGACACCTCAGACTTTGACTGCTAGGACACATGATCCCTTCGCAGCGGGCAGCCTAGGAAAGGCTGAAAGGTGCCCCTACGGATCTGTCCCCTGGAAGCAACACGATCCAAACGCCCCAGCTCTCCCTATATCTGTCCCTTATGACCAGCTGGAGTTCTTTTAATTGTGTTTGGTTCTGTTACAGCAACTGAAGGAGTCAGGTTAAAGCTTAACCAGTTACAGGTTTATTAAGGAGATTTATAAAGCATGTGGTTACAATGGCTATTGCTCTATTTCTTAACTGCTAGCAAATATAAATCTTAAAAATGGTTACAAAGAAAATAAAGATAGAAAATAGAAATAATGGTACCAAGTGACAGCTTAATCTTTAAAGAGCTCTAATTCTATGTATATACTTAAACAAAGGACACATCCAGGTACAATTTTTACCCCCTTCTGTGCCTTTCGACTCCAGCGTATCAGGCCAGGGCCAGTCCCTCAATTCCTAGGAAAGATGAATACGAGGAGGGCGTCCCCGTGGAACCTCAGGAGGCCAATCACCTAACCCGACCAGTAGATAGATGGTAGATTGATGCTCAGAGTAAGTGTGCTGCTGGACCTATCTTTATACCCATAGGGGCACGTATCCTCTTTCTTATCTATGGTGCCAAATTGTGTTGGTCCGTCTTTGTGATGCCAGTTCTTACAAGGGAGTTTCAACTTAATTTACACTTGCAAGAGAGATAACTAAATTGTGAGTACTGGACATTCTTTACGGGGCTGGAGATTCCTCCCCCCGGACGAGTGTGTTTGTATCAATATAAGTGCCAGCCAAGGCAGTTCTCGCAGCCTCAAGGACAGCAATTAGCTTGATCACCCTCATATCTCTGCTTACAGTTGTCCAGGGTCACTGTGAGCTAGCATATCTGGGCTTCTTGTCAAGGCTTCAAAGACTATGCTGATTTTACTGCTCTGTGTGTGTGCTCCAGGCACCTGAGAGAGGGGCAAGCAAGATGGATGTTACAGGGAGGGAGGGTTCCTGTCTGGCTACAAAGTCCCAGCTTGATAAAGCCCTGGCTGGGATGATTTAGTTGGGTTGGTCATGCTTTGGGCTGAACTCATTGACCTCTTGAGATCTCTTCCAGCTCTAGGATTCTATTATTCTATGAAAGGTTAAGTCTGAGTACGTATCCAAGCACTGGAGCATCTAATGAAACCAAACCCAGACTCCAAACCTCCTGAGGTTAAAAATGTCCCTGATGTTCACCCTATCGGGAATTAACAAAGGAGGCCAAGATTTTATCAAGAAATATCGATTTTATCAAGGCTGTGGTGCAGAAAAACAGATTCTCTCTAATGACTTACTGATTGGCTCACACTGACTGCCCACTTATTGTTTTGACTTGAGGTAAACCTTTTTTCTTACATAAACCAGTTTTGATAGTTGTTCGTCAATAAAAATAAAATAAACACCAGCTCCTGCTCTCAAAGTCTGGGGCAGCCCTATGGGAGAATCATGTAACCAGGTAGGTGCCAGATGGTCATCCTGCAACACTTGCTAAGTGGTTGGGACAAGAAGTGGCGGAGTTGGAGAATGAGAGGCCAGAATGATATGGGATTGCAAGTAACTTGGCAGGGTTTTAATGTGCTCTCAAATACTAGAGGCTGGTACTGTGTCACAATGACTGTTTTGGGCCATCAATGCCATTAATACTCCACCGTTCAAAGGGTTTATTCTGTTTTTTTAGAAGAATGAAAAAATACCCCCTCATACCTAGCGTCCTCCCTACATCTTGAATGACTTGTAACCATCTTCCCCAGCCCCTCTTCTCCCTGACAAGCAGCTTCACACAGCCATCAACAACCGTGATTTTGCTGTGAAGACCCAGCTCAATGTAGTGCCTGAAAGAAGAGGCACCCTTCTCCCTAGCTTTGCTCTGTATCCATCATTATCATCATCATCAACTGGGCCATTCCCAATTAATCTTTCCCAGTATCATTCCAAGCTGCTGCTCTCAACCCCCCTAGCTTCTGAAAAACTCTTATCTCCCTCCGTTCACTCGCTTTCTAATATTGTTCGCATCCTTACCCTGTCCCGTTTCTCCTTTCTGCCTGTCTCATACAGCACAAGCTTGTTGATGTCTTTTGACTTAGTTCTGGGCCCTTGTGCAATGCTGATTTTGCTTAGTGACCAATGTGTATGTTGACTTCATGTCTCGGATCCTCCTAAAACTGCATTTTTTAATCCTTAATTTTGCACTCAAGGTAAGAGATAGTGCAGTCATTCTTGACCCCAGCCTTCCTGGCTTCCTCTCATCTCTCCCTTGTCTGGCCTTGGCCTTCTTAGAAACTTAATAAACTTCTTGTCCATCCAAAGATTCAAAATTATTCTGGTTTTTACAACCCAGAGGATTTGCTCCTTGCTACCCCTGACACATCTCTATCCTTAGTACACCAACTGACAGACCTTCCCATGCAGGTAGCTTAGGGATGCTGTTGCTAGATCTACTACTACTTTTGAACAGTAATATCATGGCCACGCTGAGAATGCTTTCTCCATCTGCACCAGGCCATGAGTTTGCAGTCTTTTCTATTGGATACAGACCTTCCTCCTGTCACCCGTGCTTTTCTCATTTCAAGTTGGGCTCCTGCAGTATGCCATAAATAGAGTTACAACTTCCATCTGTTCAGAAACAGAAGCTGGTTCAGGAAAGTAGCTGCCCCTTATTAAAGCAGTGCACAATGGACAATACTTACTTGAAGATTTGTAATGGAGGCTCATTGGTTTCATGGGGGAGTTGATGCCATTGGGTTGGGCTGTAAAGCTTGAATAGTCTGAGACCTGCTCGCTGAAGGGGCTGCCTTTTCCCCTCTGTCCAAGTGCTTCCAGGTCTGGAGGGGCTCCAGCGTCTTGATATGAAAGAGAAGAGGCTGCCAGCACGGTGGCAGAGCCCGACAGCTGGAGTGATTGTTTTCCTCATTGGTCCAAAACGGTTTCGGTTGCTGCTTTCAGGTCACTCTGCGAAGACCATCTCTTTGATAGGGTGTGTGTGTGTGCGGGCGGGACAACTGAGGGTTTCTTGCGGGGGGGATTTTGGAGGGGGTGCTCTTCGGTTACTGGCCGAGAAGTTTTACTTTACTTTTGTGCGATTCTGAGGGGTGCTCACCTCAGGTTGTTTGTTTAATAACTGGCAGGGTGGAGACAGACTTTTTTTGTTGTCTCTGAAGGACATTACTGGGGATCCGGCCTGCAGCAGAGCCTCTTTCTAGTGAGCGTGGCTGGCCAGAAGCAATCTGCCTGAGCAATTGATGACAGCTCCTGATTGGCTGGAAAAGTCAGCAGACTGGCTCTTTAGCCCAGCAGCAGTCCAGTCCGATGGTCACTAAAAAGCATAGCCCATGGCTACAATAGCTCCACGTAACCTCGGTCTGACCCTCAGCCCCAATTCCTGACCAGGGCTGCCAGGAAGACCTTGCTGAAAAGGATCGCTGGTGGCTCTGGTGAGCTCTGCTGACCAGGCTGTTAAAGGTCCAGTTGGTGACGTAGCGGGGCGAAGCCAGGCTCCCTGCTTGCCCTGGCTCCGTGCAGCTCCCGGAAGTGGCCGGCATTTCCTCTGGCTCCTAGTCAGAGGGACGGCCAGGGAGCACTGCCCCACCCAGCACCAGGTCTGCAGCCGCCATTGGCCAGGAACCGCAGCCTATGGGAGCTGTAGGGGCAGTGCCTGGGTGCAGGCAGCACCTCCGAACAGGGGCCGGACATGCTGGCTGCTTCTGGAGCCAGGACAGGCAGGAAGCCTCCTTTAGCCCCACTGAGCAACTGACCAGGAGCCTCTTGAATTAAGTGCTGCCTGGCCAGAGCCCATGCCCCAAATCTCCTGCCCCTGGTCAGACCCCCCTGTCCCAGACGTCACCCCTCCCTGCAACCCAACGCCCTGGGTGCCGACAGCCTCCGTGGGCCCCTCAGATAGGTGTGTGTGGGGGCCTCTGCTCTGTGCTCCCAGAAGGGATGGGGCCTGGAGTGGAAGGGGCAGGGGCGGGGAAGCCAGTCTTCTGCACTGCTCAGCGCTCTGGGCAGTGATCTAAAGGGCTCGGGGCTCCGGCCGCCACCACCCCTGCAGTAAGAGCAGCAGTGGCCAGGAGCTCTGGGCCCCTTTGAAATGCCAG
>JANRFK010004149.1:164292938-164320399 GCA_030068395.1 Apalone spinifera
AAAAGCGGCTTGCTTTTTCAAAAGTACTGGTTGTGGTCTAGACACTCTTTTTCGGAAGAGGCTTTTTCAAAAGTATGTTTCAAAAAAGCCTCTTTCGAAAGAGGCTTGCAGTCTAGATGTAGCCCTAGGGAGCATCTACACTAGCAAATTATTTCAAAATAACTACATTTGAAATAATAACGCCAGAAATAACTATTTTGAAATTAGCATTATTCCCTGAGGAAAGCAGGAGCACAGATTTAGAAATAACCAGCCTGTTATTTTGAAATAACAGGCTTGGTAGTGTGGAGTCTCCACTTACTATTTCAAAATAAGTGTCGACCAGGGCCTAGAGTTCTGCATGTAGGTGCAGGATGGGCAAAGTTGACCCTCAGAACAGGTGGGAATAAGGAGGAAGTATTTGCAGTCTGGCATCCGTTTTCTTGGATGGGGCCACCTGACGTGCAAGAGACTGGTTTCGGCTGCTCAGGTCATAAAGTTGTGCAGATCCCATCCCCCAACTCGGGGGTGCCTGCTGCGCCTGTCAATGGCAGCATACTCAGCTCCAGGGCATCCACACCTTATGACCCCTCTGTGGGGCACCAGGCGTAGTTTCTGCTAAGGTGCGTGCCTATGTGGCTGCGCACCAAAAATTCCTCACCTGCCCACCTCTCCTGGAGAGCCACACAGCAACACTCCCGTGGCAGATGGCTGCTCCAGTGGGCGGGGCTGGCTGAGACAGCGTGGTGAGGGAGCCACTGGGGCGAGGGGCAGGGGCCGGGAGCTGCTGTGGCCACGTGGTCGGGGGGAGAAAGGCCTGCTCCGGTCTCCTGGGCTGCCACGTGGCAGGGGGGATGGGACCTGTTCTGCTGGCTGCGGCAGGGAACGGGAATTGCTGTATGGCAGGGGCTGGGGTCTGCTCCAGGGGCTGGGAACGGGACATGCTGCATGGGCAGGGAAGGGGTCTGCTCCGGCGGCTGGGAAGAGGACATGCTGCATGGCCAGGGGGTGGGGTGTGCTCCGGTGGCTGGGAACAGGACATGCTTCATGGCCGGGGGCGGGGTCTGCTCTGGTGGCCGGGAACAGGACATGCTGCATGGCAGGAGATGGGGGGGGGGGGGGTTTCTGCTCCAGAGGCTGGGAACATGTGTGTTAATAAATCGGGTGCCATGGTGGCACACATCCAAGCCAGAGCATGTGACCTCATTATTGATGCACAAGCCAAAACTCCCTCCGCTCATGGCTGGAAAATCTTAGAGGGAACACTGGTACCAGGCTTCACGGGCAAATGAGGCTGCGCCACGCTGCAGCAGCCAGGCTGTCATTTTGATGTGGACTTCAGCTCACTGAAGGAGGGGCAGGGGCTAGTGGCAGCACCACAAGGCAAAGAGGAGAAAGCAGAAAACACGGCGCGAATCCCTAAGTGACACTGAAATGTGGCTTGAGCGCATTGTTTAACTCTCAAAATGCCAAACCATTTCAAAGGGAATTCGTTCATTTACACTTTGCATTTGGGGTTTGACCACACCTCACTGAAGACTATGGGGGATTGTCCATGGATGTCACTGGGAGCAGGAACAGGGCCTTGGGAAACAGCATAGGTACAAAAACCAACCACAACACCACGTCTCGTTATCCTGTCAGTTCAAAATGAGTTTCTCATCTGCCAGCTGTCGGGTAGCCTCTGCGAAGTGAGCTGAGGGTCATGGCCCAGTTCCTAGACAACAGGAGCCTGGTGGCCATCACAGCTGGGACTAATTGGCTTCCTTGCTGGCAGCCTCAGCAGAGGATTGAATGGCCCATATGAATTATTTCCTCGCTGTAGAGGAGGGAGATGTGTCTTCCCACTGAGACATATTGGCAGGGAAGTGTGGGCAGCTTGCACTGATGCTGCCAGTGCCCTGCTGAGAGAAAGGGCTTCGGCCTTCCATTCTCTCCTAGCAACACCTTCCACAGAACATAACCGACTGAAAACCATCCGTGGAGGGCTGCTGGAACCGTTACTGCCCAGGATCAGATTGTGGGAAGGCCCAGGCAGGTGCACTGGGGAGCGGAGGGGGCCTGGGAAGATGTTATTTATTTGTAAAATCAGAGGAATGATGCAGCACACACTCTTCTCCAGCACCCCTTTCTTTCAGTGCCTGTCATCTTTGTTTTCCTCTTGGGTTCCTTCCTTCTGAGGGTCTGATAATCAAGGGCTAGACTGACTGCATAATATCAGGGCACCAGTAGGAGGAGGAAGGAAGACTAGGTGTAGTGCATATGAATTGATTAGCATCCCTTGAAATGGTGAGGAACCTTGATAAAACAGTCACCTCCTTGCACAACATAGCCAGACCCTGGCTGCAAGCCTGACGCATCTATGGGAAACTCCCTTACGGTCCAGAGGAGCTGGCCAGTGCTTGGGGGACCAGCTATAGAGGCAGGGAAACAGCATCACATTTCCCATGTCTGGCCATTCCATATTTTCCGGCTGTGCATGTTGTGGGCTGAATTCTCCCTTTGGTTTCAATTCCAGGGTGCATCTTTGCCATCTCCACTAACCACCCAACCCCGTGATCACACACGTGCTGCCTGCTCACCATCACACCACCAGGCTTGTGCGATGCAATCCATGTTAGCACCAAGGAGGCTAGGAGCACTCCCAGAAAAGAGACAGTCCTGCTTGCCCGCCGGCCATCGTGAACAGGAGCCTAACTTGTAGTCTGCCTTTTAGCCCAGGCCTAACGTCCCCCAGCCTGGATTTATATCGCCGACCAAGGTCCATCACATACAGTTCTGTGTGGAGAAAAAAGACACCCCCGGGACATCCCCTCAAAATCCCCCCCATGTGTGCTGGGAGATGAGAAAAGGTGAGAGACGCAGGAGAGCTTTAAAGCACAGTGTAACAAGAGGCTTCCCTATGCAGACCCGGACCCAGCAGAAAGCCAGCCAGCTGTGCGTATCGCTCTGTGAGCCCAAAGCAGGAAGAGCTGGGCTTTTATTTTTAGCCAGTGAGATTTATTAAAAAGAAAAATCTCAGTGATTTGAACTGACACAAAAAACCTGTGTCCTATTGATTTTTTTAACCTAATTTGGGTGATGCTAATTATACTGGACCACCGTAATTTGTACACAGAGCTCGGGAGCCGCAGTAGGGTACAATTATCTTCAACTCTGTGAGGCCGCTATGTCAATATCAATTTGGGTCTCAATTTTCAATATGTTTTGGTGGCTTTTTGAATAGCAGTCTCAATCTCCTCTGGGTATCCTGTTTCCTTCCATCTACTCCACATTCCATTTACTCCATTTAAATTCACATTCTTCCTTAATCTGAACTAACTTCCCAGTGTAGACCAGCCCTAATTCAGGTTCTGAAACTGCACAGTTGAGGTGAGGAGCAAATGGTGGCAGATGAAAAAGAAAGAATCCCTTAAATCCCAGTTATCCTACCAGCAGCATTTTCTTCCTGTCGATTTTCAGTGCTTAAAACGTACCTACATCAATATTTCAGATACACAGGAAAAAATTACGAGTCTTACACAATGATCCAAGAAGAAATTTTCAACAACTTCTTATCCAGTCATCCAATAAGGACGGTCTATAAACAGGATTATCAACAGTCACTCCCTTAAACAAACATGCACCCCCTTCCAATTGACGCTCTACTGAAAACTCTAGGAGACAGGCCTTGCAGCATGCTCTGAAGCCTGTGACCTAGGCTACATCTAGACTACATAGTTTTTCTGGGATACATCCCGGAAAAACTGTCCTGTGTCCAGGGAACGTGTTTGCTCTTCCACTTTTTTTGCGGAAGAGCAAACACATTCTTTTTGGGCTTCCAAAAGAGGGTTTTTTCCGACATTTGGCCCAGTCTAGATGGGCCAAATGTCGGAAAAGCCTCTTCTGACAAAAGAATCAGAAAAAGCTACTCAAATGTACTCCATGAGGCACTGCCGCTTTGAAAAGCCGTGTGCAGCCCAGGTCCAGATGGGGTGACCCCAGGCTGCACGTGGCATTTCAAAGCAGCAGCACCACATGGAGCCCGGGATCAGCTGGGGACTCCCCCGCTGATTCCAGGCTCCTGCACTGCCACTTTGAAATGCTGCAGGGAGCCCAGCGTCAGGCTCCGCGTGGCATTTCAAAGCGGCAGTGCTGCATGGAACCTGGGATCAGCTGAGGACTCCCCAGCTGACCCCAGGCTCCACGTGGTGCTTTCATCTTTGAAGTGTAGTGGCACTTCAAAGGCGGAGGTGCCCTATCGCCCTATCGATGCAAAATGTATCGACTATTTGATTAGTCAGTTACCCGACACTTAACATCCTTAATCTGAAACAATTTAGGAAAATATCTTGTGCGGAGAATTTCAAAATTGTCAAGTTTCATTTTGAATCAGAAGGAAAACAAATTTCTAAATCTAAAGATCCTTCATGAAATGGAATTTTCTTCCTCCACATCACTCTGGCTGGGATACGGTAACGAGATTTATGTTTACAGAAGGTATTTAAAATGAAAACACTATGAATGTCTCCATTGTTTAGACAATCCAGCTATGATACTCCTGTGTTTTTAGTTGGCAGGAAATATACTTGCATTTGACTATAAGAGTGATATAAAGGGATGTTAGTGAGCACAAATAAATTAAATGATGTTTATGTTAGTATTCAGTGATGTCCTGAAGATGACTGACTTTGAAAGTATTCAGATTAATTCTGAAGACAGTCTAGCAAAGATTAATTGAAATACTAAATCAGTGTTATGGATGTAGGGGAGAATGCAGTTCATTCACTTGTCACTTTATTCACAAAGGCACTGCAGTTTAAGCCCTTGATTTACATATAGTGGGAGAAATGAGTGGAAAGGCAGAACACAGTCGCGTGTCACAACATTTAAAAGATTTGTGTAGAAAGAAGCATTTCTTCTGTATTGCAAGATTTCTGTTACATATATATATATGTATATATAAGACAGAGTGGGATTTTTAGGAGTACTTGGGATTGTCCTGTAGAGACCCATGCCTGCATTTCATTGATGCGCTTGGACTTTTATTACAGTTCCTGATAAACTTCCCGTGATTTCCATGAGAGTGGAGTTAAGTCCTGAGCAGCACTTGTGAAAAGCCCACCCTTTATTGCTGTGTTTCCCTTTCCTTTTCATCCATTGCCTTGGAAAAGGTCCAAGAAGAGTAAAAGCCGCTTTGATGATGTGAAGAACCAGTTCCTCACTCCGGACATGAAGAAAAGAGTCTCAGCTTCATTGGATCCACAACACCGTGCAAAAATTGCCAAACAATGGTTGTGCAGCGGAGCCATGATGGTGTTCTCTTGACTCACTGCCATGTATTGATACATTACAACGAAAACTCTGTAAAGCAAAGATCTAGGATGACACAAGAGGAGCCTTTTTGTAGTTCTCCAGGAGCCTGGTCCACAGCTCTTTGAAGACCATTGAAAGACACCCCTTGATTTCAAAAGGCTTTGGATTGAGCCCTCTAGCTTGATGTCCCCTTTCACTTTTCTTGGATGTTGAGAGGATTCCCCTCCCCCCTTTTCAATAAACAATACAAAGTTGCTCACTTAGCAGCTCTGAGTGAGTCATATTTCAGTCTAGTCCTGGGGGTTATGAATGCTACTGTCAGATAACGCTGATGTGGCTGCCACATTCCCATGATGGAAATCATGGAGTCAGCACCAAAGGCAAGAGCACCTAAATCAAGGTCAATCAATGACGCTTGTGGTTTTACACACAGATGGTAGCTTCTCAATGTGTTAAACTGGTCACCCATAACGATATGCAAAAAAGGAAACAGTGTGTCCTGTGTTGTCATGAAGTATCCTATTTATTAATAACTATTTTGATGTTTACACATACTGTTTAATTACAAATATTCCTGGCGATAACAACCTTTTTCACTCCCTGGAGTGAAGTTCTTGATGCAACAACAAATGACTCGTGTCAAGCTCTAGGGAGGTCTCAGACCTGTCTTAGCTTGACTCCCTCACCAACAGAAGCTGGACCAATAAAATATATCCCCTCCCCCTACCTGGCCTCTCTGAGACCATCCTGGCTACAATAACACCTCCCAGATACAGTTATGCACATGTGAGAGTAGAGCTACAAGTCTGCCATGGAGGTCACAGAAGTCCACGACTTTTCGGGGCTGCAGTGACTTCTGCAGTGGCTGGTGAGGGGGACTCCAGGGCCACCCAAGCAGCTAGCTTGGGGCCAGCTACCCGTGCGGCCCATGCCCATCTGCACTGACTGCTGCTCCGACAGCTGACCTCGGAGATGCTCCCGCAGCGGCCGGTGTGGCTGGCCAGGGGTCCACTGGAGTAACAGTATTTGTAGGGAGCTCCAAGCAATGGATGTCTGGGAGCAGTCAGATCCCAGCTATTGGCCCCCAGGCTTCCTCCCAGCAGCAGCATGCTGTTCCACCCCCCATCCTTTTGGGCACTAACATTTAGTCCAGGGGTACTTATGGTAAAAGCCAGGGACAGGTCATGGGCCCTGAATTCTTGTTTACTGCCTGTGATCTGTCCATGACTTTTCCTGTACACCTGACTAAATCTTAACCTTATATATTACATCTGGTATAAGCACAGACAAATTGTCTGGTTGCCATATGCCAGTGCCAATGTGGTGTTGTCTCCAGTGCTAGCGTATGTCATTTTTACTCTGCAGACTGTAGTTTCTCCAAGCCTCACAGGCTGTGAACTTGACCTTGGAAATGACATGTACAGCAGTTTGTTCTTCTGAGAATCATCCCCATTTGTATGCTAAAAGGCAACATTCAGATCTGGGCTTTATTTGTAAATCAGAAGGAAGAACTCTGGAGTAATGCTGATGACCAGTTTAATCTGGGAGTTGTTCTTGAAGAGAAAATGCTTCTAAGTTCCTTAATTGCTGATTGCAGTAAATTACTACTTGAAAAGCAAGTGTGCCAACACCTGGTGGTGTAAATAAAGCCATTTTGGAGGAATATTTGTAAATTTAATCTTTGGTTATGTGACTGGTAACAGCCATTTCCATTCCTCCCTCTGGTGTGTTCTATCTAGCATCCGTTTTAAAGCAGGAGATGATGCAAACTGCTGTCCGTCAAGTCATGGTGAAAAGAAAAATCTATTTGATTAATTTCCCATTAGGCATATAAGCAACTAGTTGACAAGTGACTTGACTAGTTGCTTCCCCACTTTGATGCCTCTGTCAGAGAGAGAGGCAACAAGGGGGGGAGGAGGAGCTGGGGGTGAGGAGAGCCAGCTTAAAAGCCAGTTCCCCCCCAGCACCGTCTCCATGGGGAGGGGGAGAGGGGTGCAGCAGAGAACTGGAAGAGCTTCTGCCTTTGAAATGTAGCAGGGCTCTTGTTACATTTCAAAAGCAGGGATCATGGGGCCAGCGGGGGATTGCTTGAGTCCCCCACTCGCTCTGTGCTCCCCACAGCACTTCTACCTTTGAAATGTAGCAAGCCGGTGGGGCTTTTGCTACATTTCAAAGGCGGAGGTGCCCTTATCGACTAATCGAAAAGTCGATGCAAACTTTTGACTATTTGATTAGTTGACTAATCTAAATTTAACATCCCTATTTCACATCTTTCTCTTTGAACTGCCCACCAACAAATTATGATTCTTTAATTTATCATCTGAAGTTATTTACTGAATAGCTATTCCTTTGATACCTGTTCATATTCAAAATTTGAGTAGTGTTGGTTGGGAACAGAGGTCCTGAGATATGTTTGTTTCCTGACCAGATAAGTATGACTTTTCGAATCAGGTTCCTTGTGTGACAATGTGCAATTACAAACTTGGAAAGTTGCTTTATCTTATTATTCTCTAATGTTTTGGGAGTTATTATTTTCAAATAACTTATTTTGAAATAACCTGGCAGTGTAGCCATAGCCTATGTAAACAATGTTGTAACCAAAGTTACTATCTTTCAAAAACAAGCATTCTCCCTCAGCACATGCCACAGTTTTGAATGGTTAGCAGCCATGAAGTATAGTCTTCCCTCCCAAAGATGTAGCTCTGCCATGAGTTGCTGATTGAATTAATAATAGATTTTTGCTTTTGGTTGCTGTTGGAATTATCTTGAAGATCTTAGTACATGTGGCAGCAGCACTTTTTACAGGACATGTCTTAACGTGTTTCAGCTGATACAGATTTTCGTTAGCTACAGCCATGAAACAAACCAAACATTTCAAAACCAAATATAAAACTCCACCTCTGAACTCTCCCAAGTGTCCCCATGCAGGTGAGCCCTTCAACAAACACCTTGACTTTCAACAAACACCTTAGCCAAGATTATCTCTCCCTCTCCAGGAGGTTAGCAGGAAGCTACCAGTGTTGTCTCTGTTGTAATGTTGCGTTTCTCTGGCCAGAGGATGCTGAGTAAAGTTGTGAAGAGCATGTGCTACCTCCAGGCTCCAGGAGCTAATGCGGTGGAGTCCCACAGTCTGCGGTACATGTCGGGCCTTTTCCTGACTCCACAGAAAACACCGGCTACGTCAGTCAAGCTAAGTCCTGGCTTCTTCTAATCATCCTTCCCTGGCAAAAGTGATATGTGCCTTGCAAGTGGATTCACCTCCTTGCCCTTGTCGAGACTTGGCTGATAGTTCAGAAAGGGGCTCCAATGCCAACAGCAGCCATCATTAACCCTTCCCTGGGGGTACTGTCCTCCCGGTGGCGTTTGGTTCCAGCGTCTAGTGTGTCCCTTTCTCTTCAGAGCAGCGGCCACAATCGCCTGTGCACTGCACCTCCTTTTTGTCTGCTGGCCAGTGGTCTAGTTTTTGGAAACTGTTTTGCAAATACGCTGGTTTGGTAAATACATTTTATTTCATGGAGCTGCCTGAGGGCTAGAAATGGAGATGCCCAGTGAAGTAATGTAGTCTGTCCCCTGTTGGGGCATTTTATATTTTCAGCCTGTTATTTGGTTGTCCTGCGGACCCATTCCCTGCAGACTTATGCGTGTGCTTACTTTTGTGCCCTGAGTCATTTCATTGCCTTCCAGAGGATTCCTAAGAGTGCATAAAATTAAAGCGTTTCCCTTCTCAGTGCTGGAGCATGCAACTTTCCTGTTGTCTCTTCAGAAGTCCAATTCCTCAGCTGGCATAAATCAATTCTTTATACTTATAGGGCTAGCTCTGTGGTTTGAGCATTGGGTGGCTAAACCCATGCTTGTGGGTTCAATTCTTGAGGTGGCCATTTAGGGATCTGGGACAAATCTGTCAGGGATAGTACTTGGTCCTGCTATGAGAGCAGGGGGCTGGACTTGATGACCTCTTAAGGTCCTTTCCAGCTCTATGAGATAGATATAGAATTAACGGCACTGTACTTATTTACACCAGCTAAGGATTTGATCCAGAGAGTGTTCAGGATAGAGTACATGCCTGTAACAAGAGCAGGTCACTGTTTTCCTGTAAACCTGGGTATTCACTGATATTTACAGAAGTGAAATCACTTTAGAAAGCTGTGAATATTTAGCTTACAAATGGGCTTGAATCCTCAGTGAAAATACACCTATGATCCTTCCATATAGGATGCAAAGAAGAATATTGCACATTATGTTTAAATAGTTCCACTACATTTTGAAATACTCTGAAAGGACCACACGTAGAAGGTGATAAATGTGCCAGCGTGGGTTAATCTATCAGAGGGAAACCCTGCCTTTCGAAAAAGGAGAAAAACAAGAAATCCAAGGACTAAACATTGAAAGAGGAGAAAGGAGAGACGTTTCCTTTGTATTTCATTATCTGAGGTCATGGGCACACAGACAGAGGAAGATTTCTTTATTTATGTTTCCTACAGGAGATGCTGCTGCAAAGAGCTGGAACAAGGATTGCAAATCCCAAAACTGAACAGAAAAGGACACGGCATAGCCGGCTTATATTTTCAAAGCAACGCTATAGATGATGTTGGATTTGATTCCTCATGAAATGTCCCCCTCCACCCTACAAGTTTGTAGGGAAACTGTACAAATTCCCTCTGGGATGAAAATGTTCATGTGTCATTTTAGCCTTGCAACAAGTGTTCTTGGGAGTGATACTGCAAGTTTGAGTTCATTGAAAGCCCTACTTTCAGCCACTTAAAGATGTCTCAAGGGATTACACTTCCCAGGCTTGATTTCAGACCAGAAATCTAAGCATTTATATTTAAGAGAAAAACAAACAAGCAAAACTATTAATCTAATTTCTGAAATATTAAGTCCTTGTTTTCTCCACACTTACAGTTTGGGCTTAAAATTGAGCCAACAATATTTGTTTAAAAATAAAATACTAGCATTTAATTTTAGACACTGTTATTTTCATCAAACTGGGCCATGGCGAGGGATTAATTCCTAGATTTATCCAGAGAGCTCTTTGAAATCACATTAAGAATGATTATTGAGATAAAAGTTGCTAGGTTGGGCACCTTGTACTACCTCGCCAAAGAATGTTTTAAATGATGGTTCTTATAATTAGTAATAATTATAATTGGCATTGCAGCAATGCCTAAAAGCTGCAGACAATTATCGGGGGTTTGGCTTGTAACCACAAGCAATGAAAAGATGTTCCATGTCCTACAGAAGGTCTGGAGTGGGTGCCCATTTTACCACCCCTTTGTCTCCCATTCTCCAGTGCAGTAGTGCCTTCTTGAAGTGTTTTCTTGACCCAGCTTCAGTATTTGGCAGTCTCTGCCTTTCCCCTCCCTTTGTTTTCTTTGTCTTTCGAGGTGGGGCAGCTTCCGAGTCTTGCACAGTGGGGCTGCAATTCGTTGGGCTGTGAGAGACTGCCATAATAAACAAGATAAGGAGTAAGAGCTTACATTCTAAGGCCCAGATTCAGCAACGTTTTGTGCACATGTTTCAATTACACACTGTAAGTAATGCCAGGGACTTCAATGCAAGGTTGTACAGCACGTAAAGTTAAGCCTGCACATACGATTTGCATTTCCTCGGCTTGTGATGCAGTGGCCCCATCTAATATGTCACAGTCTAGCCTGTAGAGAATCTACACCGGGGTGGGTAAAAGGGCCTCTGCAAGCCAGATCCGGCCCGCCAAGTGGGTTAATCCAGCCCTTCTAGGCCCTGCCACTCCCCCACCCCCAGGCCAATTAGGGCCTGGGTGCAGGAGGAAGTGCACAAAGTGTCCTCTGCCCTGCCAGGAGCACATGGCACCACACATTCTGTCCCCAAACTCTGCCTTGCCTGAGGGCGTGGGGTGCGCACAAAGTGTCCTCTGCCCTACTGCTGCCCTGTGAGGAGCGTGTGGCGCTTAGAAGTGCCACGCGCTCTTGGCAAGGTAGGGGGAGCGTGTGAAGTTTCCTTCACCCTGCCCCTGCCCTCCAGGGAATGCACAGTCCTGGCAGAGTGGGAAAAGACTTCGCGCACTCCCCTGCCCCAAGCCATGATTGGCCTGGGGGCAGAAGGGGAGCACTCAAAGTCTCCTCCCACCGCTAGGGGCACGGGCGCCTAGTGGGAACCTCTGGAGGGGGCAAAGGCACTCCTCTACCCCCAGACCAATCATGGTCTGTGGGTGGGGAACCCTGGAAGTATCCTGTCCCCGCCCCTTCTGCTTGAGGCCCCGCCCCTTCCGGTGTGGCCCAGGGACACTTCAAAAATTTCTGAAGTGGCCCTAGGCAAAAAGTTATTGCCTACCCTGATCTCCACTGACAGAGTAAAAGCCCTTCTTAATGGGTATCTGCTCTGATCCTCAACAGCATGCCATGGAGCAGCATCTAGGAAATGTTCAGTCTCTCCCTGTGTTATCGACAATGCCCCTAAGTATTTTAAGTAGCCATTATTTACAGACCTGCTCAACAATTAAGTTTTGGTCAGTGTACAGAATTATTCAGATTAGGTCGGTAGTCGAACAAACCATTTGCTGTGGGGTGACCCCACAACACAGCAGTGCCAGGCAGGAGAATCAGATTCAATTCACTATCCTACTTCACGTGGCCTGGGCTCAAACCAGTATGCCCGTCCTGATGGGAAAGGGAGGATGTGGCTGATGTGTGTAACTCAGCAGCGATCCCCTGGGTCAGGAATTCCTTCTCCGAGGTTGTTGCCATTTTGTGCCCTAATTCTGCGCTTGGAACTGTCCAGGAGGACCACTGATCCCATTAATTATGCCTCCTGCCTCCCTCTGCTTGTGGCTGTCTCAATGCAGGACTGAGGCCTTAGGCAGTATGACCATGCTTGGAATATATGCGTTCCCTCGTCTGTTTCAATAAGGGTTTGGCTTTGTTGCCCGAAAATCTCTTTTGGACGTGGCATACACAGACTCTCTGAGAACAAAAGCTTCAGAGGGGTAACTGAGTTAATCTGTAACCGGGAAAACTTCAAAAAACAACAAACAGTCTAGCAGCACCTTAGAGACTAACAAAACATGTAGATAGTATCATGAGCTTTCGTGGGCACAACCCACTTCTTCTTCTTTTAACCTGCATATGGTCAAGAAGCAAAATCACTGAGGGCTAATTATTTGTGGAGGAGAGACCATTGGGAAGAGAATGAACTTAATCTGAGGACAGTTGCCTTCTGAATAATAGGGATGGGGAGAAGACACGAAGTCAACGGAGAAATGATCTCAGAGGCACCACAGCTTTTCCAGTACGCTCGCAGCTCATTATAATCTTGCTGCTTTAATTTTTTTTCTCAAGTATGTTCTAAGTTTTGCACTAGCTTCCATGAAGTTCTCCTCTGGGCAGGGGTCTTTGAGGCTTGCTCTCCACCAAAGACTGAAATTGAACTTGCTACTTCACTTCCTGTGCGGTGTAGTTAGGTCAAGGTAGCCCCCACTGTAGACTTAGCGAGTTGATTCTTCAGTTGACTTAACTAGAACATCACGGAGAGGTGGATTTCCTACAGGGGCAGAAACAAACCCCATCTGCTGCTGCATTGGCACAGCTGTGCTGCTATAGTACTAGTAGTGCAGACATAACTTAACAGTTTGCTTATTTGGTGGGTTATCTCCAATTCCCTTAGGTCTAATCTTGAGTTGGGAAAGTATCCCAGGACCTAAGCCTACACGGACTCCTACTCCATTGGAGTGTTTCCAGAGACACCAGTGGGCTTTGGGTCAGGCCCTAAACAATTGGAGGTTATTTATGAAAAGGAGGCAGCATTTGCTATCACTATACTGATCGCACAGCAGTGGATCATCTTTCACTGTTCTGTCAGGTAAAGTCAAATGCTTCTCAGAGAGATTAGGGATTGATTAAAGTCACCATGTACTCAGGGATATATTTCTGTATTAACCTAGGAATTATATGTCAAATATCCAAGATCTCTTCTATGATTTGTAGGCTTTATTCGCAATGTCATTATTTAGAAGCAAGCAAGCCATTTCTTTTTAAAGGAAGTACACAACATTTTGTCCAAAATCAGGCACTGTTTTCACTCCAGAATTATGTTTACATTGCTCTGTATTGAATGAAGCTGAGAATCTAGAAGATTGGGGTGGATATTCCTGGAGGCCATTCCAGAAGCTATAACATCTACTTAGAAAAGAGAAAACCAGGAAGGAAAATATGCCAATGTCATTTGATCACCAGGCCACATCCAGTACAAAATTGATTTAGACTGTCTAGTTTAGATTCTTTCCTGGTAAAAGAGGAGTCCTCCTGAGTCTATATGGCAGCATTGAGGATCTCATTCCAATGGGTTTAACTGGTGATGTTATAACTTGATTGCTGGCAAAATGTTAATTGCCCCATGGTACAAGGTAACACAAATAATACCCCACAGTGTTTTGGAAAATGTCTCCAGTTAACAGTAATCATGTATTTTTGATTACTGTTATTTTTGTTGATTACCATGTGTTACTGTTGATTATACATGTATTTTTGATTACTCATGGGGGAAGGGATAGCTTGGTGGTTTGTGTATTGGCCTGCTAAACCCAAGGTTGTAAGCTCAGTTCTTGAGAGAGGCCTATTTAGGGAGCTGGGGTAAAGTTGTCTGGGATGGTACTTGGTTCTGCCACGAGGGCAGGGGGCTGGACTTCATGATCTCTGAAGTTCCCTTCCAGCTCTGTCAGATAGGTATATTGCCATATATTCTAGAGCAATTAAAGTAGAACCAGTATCATTTTTTATCGCAAATCTTTGCAAATAGAAAAATCACGCATAGTTGGCGGCCTCAGAGCAAATAGTTATGGGGACCAGTCTACAATGTTTTGTTATCTCGTGGAGAGGAATAAATGACGCCCTTTTTTATTAAACTGATTTTGTTGAATATTTCCTTGTGGTACAATCTGAATTACATTCTGCTTTGTTGCACTGGTGTAAATTCAGAGTTTTGACCTCAAAGGAGTTACTCTGGATTTACGGCAGTGTAAGAGAGGTCCAGAATGCAGTTCTCTCTTCAGAAAGCATGCATGGGGAGAAGAAGTGGTTTGGCTATTCAACCCAAATCTTATTGGGGTTACAGGCATTACCACATCTTTCAAGGGGCTGGTTGGGAGTTCATTACAGGTTGAACCTCTCTAGTCTGGCGCGCTCAGGATCTGACTGATGCCAAACCAGAGAATTTGCTGAGCCAAAGAGCCACCGACACTCCCCCTGCTTACTGGGCTCTTGGAGGACATTTAGGGGTAAATTAGAGCTAAATAACAGCACAGAACACTGAGACCTAGGACTGGTGGCTGGAAATAAACATTGTGGGACCACGGGAAACTTGGCCACACCCATGTTAAGTGGACATCCAGCTCACTAACATCGTGCCGGACCATGGATGTTGCCGGACTAGAGAGGTTCAACCTGTATGAATCTTTTGGGATTTAATTTATATTTTAGAGTTCTTCACACTCTAAGTAATAGATGAGGCTTTAGGTTTGACCCTGAGCAAGGGATGGTGCATAACTGTTTTGCTCTAGGACCAGGAGTTTTAACTTGGCATTTCCTTGTGCTTCATGTGGGGAAATGAATTAATGCAGATGAATTAATACATGCTCTTTACTTTTTCCCTCACAACTGGCCAGGGGTTGGGGAGGGATGTGTGGTTGGGAGGGGTAACCAAAACTCAGTCCCCTCCATGCCTATTTGTTTACAGCAGAGAGCAGCCTGTTCTCCACACCAAATCCAAGATCTAAGTAGGGTGAGAGAGATTTTACTCCCCTGCTTCAATGAGTGAGACAGAGAGGGCATAGTTTTGCCCTGTATTCATCAGTTTTCATAATAAAAAAATATTCATTTCCATCCAGGAGATTTTCCAGGTATGAATAACACACTTTTTGATCAATGGTGACTTCTAAGCAGGTTAGGGCTACTGTAGAAAGAAGTATATATTCAAAGCACTGATCTTATAATTTCATAACTAACCAAGAAAACCCCAATGTTGCTTTCTGAAAAAGTTTGTTCAAATTGTATGAACTTTTGGGGTATTCAGTTAAAATGAGAATTAAAGCCAGCTTTTTGTCCTGAGCTCAATAAGAACCAAGCCTAAATTTGAAGTTAAGAAAGTTTGGCTGGCTTCCTTTGTTTTATTTCAATATTACTTTTGTTTGCGCTATTTTTTAGTTTCAGTCAGAGTAATAATAGACCTACACTTGAATAGCATTGCTCATTGTTGATGGAAGGAATGTTTGAGGAGAGATGAGAAGTTATCTTTCCCCCCATGTTTACTCTGTGAGCCCTATCTCCCCCCTCCCCCCATTAGCTAGTCCCAGAGCATCTCACAATCATTAATGTGTTCATCTCACCACAGGCCTGTGAGGGAGGGCAGGACTCTCCCTCCCATGTTACAGAGAGGAACTGACACCCAGCTTGCTCCAGGCCTCACAGGAAGGCTGTGGAAGAGCAGGAAATCAAAGCCAGGTTGCTTTGTTCACATGCTGGGGCTATAATGTCTGGGCTCTCTCTCTCTCCTCACTGCCATGTATATTGGCCAAACTGGACAGTCTCCACGAGAGAGAATTAATGGACACAAATCAGATATCTGAAAAGGCAACACACAGAAACCTGTTAGGGAACATTTTAACTTGCCCGGGCATACATTAATGGATCTCAAAGTCACCGTTGTTTCAGGCCAATTCCACAAGCCAGCTCCACAGGGAAACCTTAGAACTTAACTTCGTTTATAAGTTTGATTCCTATAACTAGGGTTGCCAGATACTTTCACAAAAAATACCAAACATGGTGGGAAAAAATTGGTTGAGCAAAAAAAAGACCAAAGGTGGTCTTTCACACCCATGTCCAGTATTTTCTGTTTTTTTTTTACCGGACAGAGGCCGCAAATACCAGACTGTCCTGGCCAATATCGGACACCTGGCAACCCTATCTATAACAGAGATCTGAATAGAAACATTGTCTGGATGGCCTGCTACATTCCACATCCTAATGGCATAAAAAACCCAAACAATGGGTACTTATGAACAATTTGTACCTTCTCTATCAGCTTCATGTAGCATGGACACTCTGACTATTTCTTTCCCCTTTTTCTCTTTTTTTCCCTTCTTTTTCCTTCTCCCCCCCCCCCAATCCCCTATTTATTTAGAAACTGGACCTTTAATAACGCCATTCATCTGAAGAAATGGTTTGTGTCCATGAAAGCTCATGATACCATCTACATGTTGTGTTGGTCTCTAAGGTGCTGCAAGACTATTCATTATCTTTCAAGTTTTGCCTATCTCTGGATGCTCCCAGAGAGCAGGAGAATTCCAGCAGCTATTCTGCTCATGATTAATGCAGCAGTCTTAGGCCCATTAAACCTGTATATCATGCCCCACATATTCTGTCTATCTGTATTGTTTGTATAGCTTTGGAAATAAGTCATGGGATTTTGCAAGCTTTTAAAGTCTGATGTCTCTAGACAACATTCAGAATAGACTAGGACTTCACAGAAGATGTCACAAAGGTATACACTAAGAAGATGATGATGATGATGATGATGATTATCAATAATTTGTAGTGAGGTAATAGGACTAGGGCCTCATTGTGCTGGGTGCTTTACAAACATTGACTTCAGTGAATAGATAATTCGGCCCATACGTCGTTTTGTCACATGGAAAAAGAGGTACTTTTTCCAGGCACTGTGCAGTGACTTAGCCACAGGAGAGCCCATTAATGTCAGTTGTATTCATTGTGCCGCTAAATCCCTGTACATTGCTTTGAAAATTTATTCTTGCAGAGGTTTTTCCTATTAATTTACAGTACGACAACAAATGGCTTCAAACTGCCGCTTTGCTCTCCCCATGACTACTGCCAGGGTAATCAGGAACAGCACAGAAAATGATTAATGGCTGATTGTGTCAGGCAATGTGATCCACAGATAACAGGTGGTTTGCAAAAAAGCATATGGCAGAATAAACACCTGGGGCCAAATTCATCCTTGGTCGAGCCCCATTGAGTTCAGTGCAGTTACACCAGGGATGGGTCTGAACTCTTTTATTATCACACCCAGTAGGTCTTCGTAGAAATGTGTCAGCACAGCAGAATTCAAAGTGCTACATCATTTAGGCAGCTGCAAAGCACCATGCATACCTGAGCTATTAGACAGCTAAAATTAAAAATTTGCTTTCAGGACACTTCACTACCATTCATTTCACATATATAGGTCCCTGAGCAAGGCTGGTGAGTAACCCCAGCGACGTTACGCTTCAGAGGAGGGGCCTATATCTGCAGCAAATTACCACACTCCCCATGCTAGCTCAGCTATGGTAGCTGGTGCATTGGGCAGAGCCAGCAAAGGCATCACTGGTTACCTGCCTACGAGCCTAGTCCCTTCCATTGGGGCCGATTGCCCCTCCAGCTGCGGAGGTGCTCAACTTATACTCTGTTCCAGGCCCTGCCCCCACGCCACCTCTTCCCCCAAGTCCCCATCCCCACCCACTTTTCCCTCCTACTTGTCCCGCCTCCTCCCCTGAGTATGCCCCCTCCCTGCTCCTTGTCCACCTCTCAGGGCTTCCTGAATCCTTCAAATCAGCTGTTTGCAGCACTCTGGATGCACTGGGAAGCCGGGGAAGGAGATGGGCAGTGGAGCCACCAGTGGACGAGAGGTGGGGGGGAGGGGGGGAAGGGGGAGAGGCTGGCTGCTGGGGAATACTTCACACCCACTACTTTTTTCCAGTCCTGGAGCACCCTCAGAGTTAGCTCCTATGTTTTCTGCCCATCTGCTCCAAGGGGAGTAACAAGGTGCAAGGTCCTGGTAACTCATGAAGGGCTGGAAGGGGGTTCTCCGGGCCCTGCTTGGGTATGTGGTCCTGGTTGCTGCCTGACTCTTGGGCTCTGTAGTGTAAATGCACCCTTTGGTGGCAGAGCTATGTCAGCAGCACCCCCTAGTGGAGATATAGTCATATGCCAACAGAAGGAGTTTTTCTATCTCCATAGTAACGCCATCTCCTCAAGCCAAGTGCTGACCAAAACACTCTTCTGTTGGTGTAGCCGTGTCTACAACCGTAGTTTAGCCAGCAGAGTGTGAGATCATTATTCACACTCCTAGCTGACATAGTTATGCTGGCAAAACTTTGTAGTGTAGCCCCGGGCTCAGACTCTACTCATTCCATACTCAAACTCCCAGAGAAGTCAGTACCTGAGCAAGGAGACAGCTAACACTGAATGCAGACTCCCCCACAATCTTCCTTGGGGTTATCCAAATAATTCTGCAATGCAAAGGGACCCAGCTCTCTTTGCTGCTGTCTTATTTGTATTGTCTGTGGGTAAGGGTTGCATTCCTTGTAATTGATATTTTACTGCTTATTTTGGAGATTTGGGTTTTATCAATGACACGTTCTGAGCGAAGCGGCTGGACTGCTTCTATCTCCCTTTCCATATCCAGGGGCAAGTTGTGGTGATAAATGAGCCCTGACAAGGGATGATTTACAACTCCATTGCCTGAAGGTATGCTGCAGATCCTTTTGTACAAATTAAAACCTGCTTCAGAGTCCTTAAATTTTTCAGGGTAACCTTACTGCTTCTTCCCTGTCAGAGCTCTCATCACAAATCACTGCCTTCTAAGCCTTTTTGAAAACATTATTTTAACAAAGCGTCTCAGCTTTCCATTTATTTTCCTTTTAAAGTTACTTGGGCTTCCATCAACATTGGCTCCATGTGGTAGGGCAACTCTGGGCCAATGGGCTGCTACTGTACAGTCAAGGTGGCTGTTTTATCTCAATGGGGCGGGCGCCTTCAGAGAGGCTGAATATGCACGAGGTGACAGCTGGTTCTTTCTCTCACTGTCCCTCTCCTAAGACCAGCTGCCCATTACAGATCACAGCTGGAAATGTATTTAAGGGGCCTAGAATGTGAATTGTCATAGCAGGATACTGCAGGAGTCCACACCACGGAATGCGGAGCATCATACTGCAGGGAGCATGCGTCTGCCAGCAGTAAGAAGAGTTTTGTTTTCAGAGCTCTCCCACCCGTTTTCAAGCCCCAGGGCATGTTACTGGGAGGGAGTGCTATCTAGTGACTAGAGCTGTAGGTTCTGCTTTCTGCTGTGACTGAGGTGAGTTCTTAATCCATACGGCCTGGTCTACACCACATGCGATGGTCAAAGATGTGCAACTCCAACAATTTAAATTATGTAGCTGGAGTCACTGTATCTTACATTGTGTTTCCGTGCTGTCTACGCAGTAGGAGGCCAACAGGAGCAAACGTTCCCATTGGCTTCCCTTACTCCTTGTAAGGAACAGGAGTACCAGCACTGTTTGAGTTTAGTCTAGTGGGTCTATACTGCATCCGCTAAATCAAACCCCAGAAAATCAACCATGGCACTGTCGATCTTCTGTGTAGTGTAGACATGCCTCAAGTGCCTTAGCTTTCCCATCTGTAAAATATTTACTTTTACCCATTGGTTTTCATTAATTCATATCTGTAAAAGCCTCTGAAATTCTGAGATGAAAGGTTCAAATTATCATTATTTAGGCATTAGCAGAAAAAGACACATAGATGGCAAACCTGTCTCTGCAGCGTGGAAAGCTTGCAAAGTCCAACTTGTGCTACTACGCAGTTAAGGAACATGTAAGCAAGAGCTGTCAAGATACCGTGAGTGAAATTTTTAACTGAGTAGATCTGAGTCCATTTTGTCTTGAAATACACATTGATGCCAGAAACAGTGACTTTGAATTTCTTCCTGTTGTAATTCGTTGAAGTCAATTCATAAATGCCCTGAGTTAAATACACTTGGCTTGTCAGCATTCAGGAACATATGGTGCTTGGACATGTTGCCAATAGCATAATTGCTGAAATATTACAGCCATAAGCTACTACGTTAATTTACCTGTTAGAGCATTTCACACTCATTTGCATGATTTTCCAGGTAGTGACCTGGATTTTCTAGGTAGTTTCACTTCATAAGCCAAACAATATTTCCTTGGTAGAGCTGTGCAAATATTGTGGATGTGGCACAAAGCAGGCAACAGCTGGCTTTATTAAATCAAGCACAGATCAATCCTTTTGCCACAGGGAGGGGAGCACTGAAGGCTAGAGAGAATATGTTTTCATGGATAGAATCAATACACACACAATCGGTGTTGCTCCCATGCACAGCAAGGAGAAAGCTTAAGGGCAGGTAAAGCAAAGAGGTAGGATGCAGCTGTTACAAAGGTAAGCCACAGGTGAGTGGATGTTACAGGTTCCCCTCTGTGCCAATCCACAGAGGGCGAGTTGTTACAGCATGGGTTGTTAGCTTTAGAAGTCCCTGGTTCAACCTCTAATGCGCTGGCCAAGAAGGCGGCTGTCACATAAACACGAAGAGTGTTTCACTGGGAGCAGGGTTAGGCTGTTGGTCACTTTCTTGCACCTTTGGAGTCAATGCTCAAAAAATGTAGGACCAGTCCCGGAAACAATGAGAGCCGGTTCACTACTTGGATGTAGAAGTGGGACACTGCTTTGCCTAGAGAACACCCAATATAAGGTCTTGGCTTTATCAGAGCAAATAAGGTCTTTGCAGAAAAATGCAGATGAGGTCTCATAGGCTGCTGACAAACCTAATGGATTACAAACTATCCCTTCCACACCTCAAGTTGTGTGTTATGCTGTGCAGCTTTTCTCCAAGCAAGTTTACAGGATTCCCAGGTGTAGCATGATGATAAAGTATTAAAATCGAGGATTAGGATTGGCCTGAATCTCTAATAAATGAGGCCAATAATGTATGGCGTGAAAGACTCCATCTCCTTTCCAAGACGAGCTCATAGAGAGAGAATGAACTGAGCTCACACACAGAGGAAATATGCAGTCACTGGTGTGTAGAAATGAGTTAATGAAAAATCATTGACCTGGCAACACAGACCTTGTTTTTCCCAGGGGGAAAATCAGGGTTATTCCCGACAGCATATAGAGGTAAGGGGCCTGTTTCAAATTTAACGTAAAAGTGATCTCATCTCTAAGCATTTAATGAAATATGTAACACAAGCTAACTTACTGATGACCATCAGTAGTACAAAATGTGGTGTGGCGAGAGTCAGGAGAAATCTTCAATGTTAAGTTGTTGATTGCCATGCACCCCCATTTAATAATAATGAATACCATTTACTAAATGAGAAAAGCCAGATATGCTGTAACTAATCACAGTAAGGCAAATTCTGGTCTTGCTTATACCAGAGTACATCTGGTGTAAATCCACTGATGTTTTTATAGCTACTCCAGATCTACTCTGCAGACCCATGCCCAATATTGAATCATAAGAAGGGCCATACTGGGTCAGACCAAAGGTCCATCTAGCCCAGTATCCTGTCTGCCGACAGTGGCCCGTGACAACGATCAAGCAATTTGTCACATCTCCAGCCTTTGACAAACAGAGGCCAGGAGCACCATTCCTTACCCCCTGGCTAATAGCCTTTTATGGACCTAACGTCCATGAATTTATCTAGCTCTTTTTAAAAAAGAGGGTGGTGAAGCACTGCAATGGGTTACCTAGGGAGGTGGTGGAATCTCCATCCCTAGAGGTGTTTAAGTCTCGGCTTGACAAAGCCCTGTCTGGGTTGATTTAGATGGGATTGGTCCTGCCTTGGGCAGGGGGCTGGACCTGATGACCTCCTGAGGTCTCTTCCAGCTCTATGAATCTATGAATCTATGATAAACTCTGTTATAGTCCTAACCTTCACAGCCTCCTCTGGCAAGGAGTTCCACAGGTTGACTGTGTGCTATGTGAAGAAGATAATATTATAGCCTGAGCTCCGAGAAACTGATCTCCCACATCAAGAAGGGACATCACCTTTTTAAAGTACCAAGCTTGGACCTTTCCTAAATCAACTCAAGTTATATCAAGGACCTGACACTCACTGAATTTGGCCAGACAACATAAGGGGAATGGAGGCCGGTTCATGTATTTTTCCATCACACAACAAGGGGATGCTAACAGACAAAGGCCCCATTAGTATCAGCATTATGTTTCGTCCTTCTGTGTATTAGTCTTTATTTATGGTTTGTGTTGTGGTAGCACTTAGGAGCGCAAGTTAGGAGTCAGAGACCCATGGTGCTAGGAGCTAGAGAAATGCAGAAAAAAGATGGTCCCTGCCCCACAGCGCTCACAGGCAAAGTAAATGTAATGTAACATGAAATATAATGTAAAAACAACAAATGGTCTGGTAGCACTTTATAGACTAACAAAACATGTAGATGGGATCATGAGCTTTCGTGGGCACAGCCCACTTCTTCAGATGACTGGAGTTTTGAGTTTAGGATGTACAGACCCAAAATAAATAGGGGAGAAGGGAGGGGAGGAAAAAGGAAGGGGGCAGGAAACAAGGAGCACAGGGTATGAAAATATCAAAGGGAAAAACAAGTAGGCAGAACTGGTAACCTATAAGCACCTAAAGATTGGTTAGTTAAAAGAAGCAGATAAGGAGCATAGGTCAGCAATTAGAGAGGAAGGGTACTAATGTATGAATCTACACAGACAAAGAGCTGTTGGCACCTTCATTGAATGTTAGGTTGATAATGTCCCAGCCATCCATTATGTCGATTGAGGAGGTCATCAGTGTAAGAATTGAATTTGCGGATGAATTGTAATTCCAACACCTCTCTGTGTATTTGGCTTGTAGAATTGGTTTGTGACAAGACAGTCACCTGGAGATCTTTTAAAGAGTGATTAAGTAGATTGACGTGTTCTCCGACAGATTTCTGTATGTTCCCTTTTCGGATATCTGATTTGTGTCCATTGATTCTTTCCCGTAGGGACTGTCCAGTTTGTCCAATATATATAGCAGTGGGGCATTGCTGGCATTTAATGGCATAGATCAAATGAGTGGATGTGCAGTTAAATGAGCCTTTGATTTGGTAGCTTATGTTGTTAGCTCCAGTGTCAGTGATTAATTCGCTTGTATAGATATGTGGGCAGAGTTGGCACCATGGCTGATAGCAGGGCTGGGTTCCTGGATGCTTATGATGTGGTTGTGTAGCATGGTGACCGGAAAGAATTCGTTTCAGATTGGGAGGTTGTCTGTAAGCGAGAATAGGCTTTTCCCCCAAGGCCTCTGAGAGTGAGGGATCATTTTCCGAGATGGGTTGCAGATTGTGTATAATGTGTTGGAGCTCATGAAATATAATATACTTTCCAAAATTAATCACGCTATATCTTTCTGCTAATACTGAATTTGGGATGTAAAATATTCTACATCAGAGGTTCTCGAAACATGGCTGGGGGCTTTTTTCATGATATTGCAGCCACCACCGCCTCCTCTTCCTTGCTTCCAGCATTTAAACGACATAAAAATTCAGTGAACAATATTATAAATACCTTTTTAGTATTACTTTCACATTGAATCCACCATTGCCAATGCCAGTGTGAAGGAAGGCATGTGAGAGGCACTTTCTCCATTAAGATGTAGTCTGTCCTGGCAAAGCATTCACAATCCCCTATTGATTGTGGGCCAGATTCTGCTACCCTTACATTCCGCAGTCATTGCTGTCATGAGCCAAGGCCAGGGCAGCGGAATAGGGCTTTATATGAGACATTAGATCGGGATCCTTCCTGGGATTACTACTTGGATGTGCAAAGGCAGCATTGGGGGAAGCAGGTATCAGAATAAAAAAGCAATAAGGATTTAAAAGTCTCCTCTTGTCTTTCAGCATTCTTTGTAACAACACCCATCAAACTGAATTTGTTTTGTGTTTATGTGTGTGTCGTATGAACTTTCATTGGAACCCCTCTGCAATTTGATGTTAGTTAAATGTACCATTAAAATGAAGTGTTAGCTTAAAAAGCTCCTCAGTAGTTTTCCACCCGTGAAAGCATTTGCTGAAACTATATTATGTTCTTTACTGCCTGCACTCTATTTTCTCTGGTATTGGTTCCTTAGATGACTGAATTTCTGAGGTAAAACAAGGAGTTAAATAAAAAGTGTGCTTTTGCCTTCTTTGGAATGTGATGTTAAAGGTTGCGCTGTTGTCATAACTAGTGAAAAATTAGATGCACAGCCTAAAAGTGTTAGGAAAGGTTTTTATAGGATTTTTCAATAGCTGTTAGTTCAAGCAGAGGTTTCTAAAAATAAATAGTCTTGTAATGAGAGAGCATATAAAATCCGAGATAGATTTCTGCCTTTTAATGAGATGGGAAAATATATTACATTAGATATACAAGCTATTTTTCTTTTATAAAATTCTGGCCTGGTTTTATGCAGGTTTTGGTTGAAAATTCCAGATGTTAATGAGTGTCCAAAAGGGGGAATAATTTCCCCCATGCTAACAAAAAATATGTTGTTTGCAAAGATACATTTTCCAGACATTCAAGACAGTAAGATATATCTTCTCTTACTGAATTCAATCTCCGTCCATCTACTGGTTTTTGCAAAGTAGCAACTTCCTGCGGTATGTCTACACAGCCGGCTAAAGTTGAATTAAGCTACGCAACTTGAGCTACACCAATCGTGTAGCTTAAGTCAAAATAGCTTAATGGGGTTTTTGGTGCTGGCTACGCAGCAGGAAGTTGAAGGAAGAACACTCTTCCTTCGACTTCCCTTACTCATGGATTACCATGAGTCCAAGTAAGAAGTCCTCCAGGTTGCCATTATTTCAAAATAATGGCTTGCAGTGTAGGCACGCTCTTTGTTATTTCGGAATAATGTCAGTTATTCCGAAATAATGCTGCTGTGTAGATATAGCTCTGATGATTTGTTAATGGACAACCTTGTTGCTGGAAAATTGTATTGCTTGCACAGAGTTTCATCTGAGTTGAGGCTGTAGTTCCTGAAAGAGGAAAAAAAAATGCATTCATTTAGCAGAGCTTATCTGTTACTCAGCTAGTATTTTGTTACACTGTGAAATAAGTTTTGTTCTGCAAACTTGGAGTCATTGTGGATAGTTCTCTGAAAACATCCCCTCAGTGTGCAGTGTCAGTCAAAAGAATTAACTGTGCCAAGTGAGGGTAAGTCTAGACTACAGGCTTTTGTCGACAAAGCTTCTGTTGACAAAGCGCGTCTAGACTACATCCAGTTCTGTTAACAAAGTGGCTTGCTTTGTTGACATGAGAGTGTAAACGCAAAGGACAGTGTAGATGCAATAACGCCTTCTGTCGACAGAACTCTGTCGACAAAAGGAGTTATTCCTCGTAGAATGAAGTTTACCGTCGTTGACAAAACTGTGGAGTTCTGTCAACGTTATGTCGACAGAATTCAGCGGTAGTGTAGACGCAGGTATAGTCCACTTTTGTCGTCAAAACCCTGTAGTCTAGACACACTCTGACTGACTAATTGCTACAGTAACAGCATGAAAACTGTTAATGGGGACATTAGAGGGTTCATGGGTGATCTCCAGATGTATATGGTATGGTATAGAAACATTACAAGCAAACAGCTCACTGTTTCCTGGAGATAGGGTACACCTGTTGGGCAGGGCTCAGAAGATCTTTCTCTCAAACATAAAAGGCTGTATTTTGGAGTAGAAATCCTGTTTGTGACTTCATTGCTGCACCATCCACAACTCCCATCCTCCAACCATTCTGAAACATCATCAAGAACACCATTCCATTGCAACAGAATTGTCCTTTGCTCTAGACAGCATGTAAGGGTATGTCTACACTGCACGGCTATTTCGGGATACCAGAGGTGGGGCGGCCTATGTATAGTAGTGGGACTGTGGCCAGGCTGAAGGGGGACCACAGTGAAAGGTCAAATTGCAGGGCATGAGATGTACAGCTGCCTAAATGACTACTATCTACTAACAATAATCTATCTCTTCCTGTTTTTTTGTTTTGTTTTTAAAAATTAGGAAATTCAGTGGCACAAATCTGCATGAATGCAGAGTTCAGGTCACATGGTGATGTGTTGACCCCTGGCAGAATGCTGAGTTGAGCAAAACTCAAACTTTTGAAACCCAGGAAATACACTGTTAAGGTTACCTATGCATCCTTAACTCTGCCCTGGATTAGCAATGCCCCGATCCATGCCTTTACCACATTTATCTTTACTTTTCCAATCCCACAGTACCTACAGCCCTTCACTTTCACCCACAGGATTCCAGCTAACACCATTAAAGGACAAAAAAGCGTGGGGAAGAAAGCTTGCTCAAACCACCTTCCCTCTACATTCTTTGAGGAATGCCTCAATATGCACATACTCACACTACCCCTGAGCACTACAAATTCCAGGGGATTCCAGACCCTGGTAAACACTCACACACATAGCTATCTTCCCAGGAAGAACAGCACAGGTACAATTAAAGACCCATTTCATAGCTGTTTACAGCTCCCCTTCTCTTACTGAAGGCATGCATGCTCTATCCTGAAGGCAAACATGCACTTCTCCCTTTGCTCACGCATACTGCACAAGTTAGATCACCTCTTATCACAATCACAGCTCTGTCACATGTATGTGCCTTCATATCACAAACACCCCCTTACCAAGCAGGCCTAACCATGGCCTCCACCTAGTAGTATCGGTACACCCAACACACTGACAGCACCTGGAGTATAGCCAAATTATTTCTACTGGTTACTGCCAACTCTCTGGGAACGGGGCCTGAGCAACCTTCCTTCTTATCTTTGACTTTCTCTCATGTAATCGCGTAAGCTGGAATCCTGTGGGTGAGAGTGAATGGGCTGTAAGAGCAGATGATGTGCTAGTATCTTTTAGCAACTTTTGGGTTGGCAGAGCATAGGTGTGTGTGCCAAGGGGGATATGGGGCATTGCTGAGAGAGGGCAGAGTTAAGGTTGCATGGGCAATGAGAGTTTCTGTTTAAATTAAAATTGTCCCCTGAAGGCTGTAAAACATGGTACAATACACATTATGGAGGAGGTAGAAACTATCCGCCTTGCCCTGTGGAAGAGGCAGCGAGTGAAGTTGCTGTGATGTATGTCTTCTTATAAAATAGTAATATAATCTGCTTCTGCCTGACATCCCATTCAGCTTTCATAAGAACTGCATCCAGTTTTGCAAACCAAAGTGGTTAGGTATATCTTAGATCAGACCTGGAACAGCATCCAAACTTCAGGATCATTGGCCGAGGTCTAGTTTGATCCCCTTTACAATGAATTGCTCCTGTTCTTCTAGACAGATATTACAGATGTCTCAACTTTACTATTATTAGAAATGGATATTAATTGTTATAGCAGGTGTCCCTGAGCAGCACACTTATACATAATCATCCAAGTCCTTTTT
>JANRFK010004149.1:164345189-164376273 GCA_030068395.1 Apalone spinifera
TGGTTCCGGCCATCCTTAAAATGCAATTCAGCATCCACTCAGTGTGGATATGCTATTTCGAAACGCATTTTGTGTGTAGACGTGTTATTTCAAAATAAGCTATTTTGAAATAACGCTGTAGTGTAGACTTACCCTTAGAGCTTTTTAGTACCTGATATTTTCTCTCTGTGATGGTACAGAGTAAACAAGTCACCACTCAATATTCTTTCTTGATGGGCTCTTTAAGTGTCTGCCTGAAAGGCATTTTCTCCAATCCTCTGTTATACCAGTATAAAGAGCCAGTGTCTATACACAGAGCTGTCTGGTTTAATTACATTGGTTAAAAAAAAATCCCCCCTCACCAACAAGCATAAAAACGGTGTGTTGACTTGCTCTGGGTGTGGACTCATGTCTGAATTTTGGGCTTGTTAAGTTAGAAAAGAGATTTCCTGTCTTGCTAGTTCATTATAGCTGAGAAATAGTCCTAGGGTTCTCTTTTCACCCATATAATCATTAGCTGATAAACCATTTGTGTTAAGAGATCAGCTGCAGAGCCTTGTTGAACTGCTATCTTGTGTCTTGATATTAGAAGGGGAAAAGCACAAAAAGCCATTTTGGAGTAGTTTTATCATTTTTATTTAGAGGAATCCAAAATACATTTTCAGCTCTTTGGAAGCATTTGCTGCTGGTTCTTCAGACTTGGTAAAATTACTTGTTAATAAAAACGTGTTTTAATATGCTGGCAGAAAATTGATACCATTTCCAATCTCTGCCTTGAAACAAATGAAATGTAGGGAGAAATTGAGCTCTCTCATTTCTGAAATGGAAAATGGATTTTTTTAAAGTTCAGATCATTACCAAGTGTAATATTCTTATAATAAGTTTATCACTGACCTTGTACTATTACAGCTCTATGCTAACTTTGTATAGGAACATATTACTTTTAAAAACAAAAACAAAAGATTGAATATCTTTCAGAATCTTCTAGCTCTCTGTGATCCAGCCAAGCAGTATTGCCAAGTAGTTGTTACAAAATCAGTTTGTGAGAGAATAATGCATTGTGCCTATTGCCAAACATCCATGTAATAAGATAATGTGAACTGTATAGGCTAACTCAGGTGATTTCTGTTTAACCTGTGAAGGGAGGTTCCTTTGAGGAGTTGCTGACCCCCCCCCTGCTCCCCGAATGTTTTGCAGCTGCATTCCTTGTTCATTAGCACCCATTTACCTGGGCCTGAGGGCATCAAGCAGGCAGCAAATGAGCAAAATCACAGTCTTCCATCACAGTCTTCCAGGTCTGCTCTTTCTCATCTGCTGATAGGAAGGGAAACTGCTAGAGAGGAAGGATGCTCTTTTGTTTAATGCATTAGAGCAGGGTTTCCCAACCTATGGGTCAGGACCCAAATATGGGTCGCCATTACATTTCAAAAGGGTCACCAAGTGTCTCCCCAGATGGCTCTGCCCTCCCTCCTCCCCCAGTTTTGAATTGCCTTGGGTCAGCAAGTCTTCCTGAATTGTCAAAATGAGTCCCCATTTGGAAAAGGTTGGGAACCGCTGCACTAGATGAATGTAACAGATTGTGACTCACCCCTGCGGCGCCTCCTGCTGGTCTCCTCAGGAATTAGCTCTTCAGCCTCCGAGCGCCTTCTGCGGGCTGTTGTCTCACCCTCCATTACCTGTCTTCTGTTGGTTCAAGCCCCTTGTTCCTCCTGGCCCTTTTCTCACAGTACTGCCCTACTGCAGTGCCCTACACTCACCTCCCAGGGAACCTCAGCTACCTGCCCTCAGTGACTCACTGCCAGTCACCATCTAGGCTCTTGCCTCAGGGGCAAACTGCCATCTGAAACGCCTTGTGGCAGTGTGATACCCACACCGTTAAAACTCTGTTAACTGTTAGCAACAGAAGAGGTGATGAGAGGCATGGTAGAGAGGGGACTAAATGATAGATGGCTTCATCATGTCATGTTCACCTGTAGCTGTTGTGTTAATATTGTGATACTAGTGCCATAGCATTGGACAATGTAGTCTTCAGCTACTAGGAGAAAATAGCACTATGTGAGGCTAGCAGAATCCTGGCTACAGAGATTAAAACATTTCCTGTTATGGTGTCCAAATACAGGATCTCTCTTATCATCTGTGCAAGACTATTGATAGAAGATTATTACCTGCTAGGCAAAATCAATACCCTCTGTCTATATCAGTTGTTTTGAAACTCTGGGTCATTGTGACGGACCGGGCCGGGTCTGGGCACCGCTGAGGGTGTCCGCTCAGGGCGAATTGCTCAAATTCGGGGCTCCTTACAGCCCCCAGAGTGGAGACCTTCCCAAATAGGCCACAAACCAGTCCCACCGAGCGCTTCAGCTGCCTGCCTGGCCAGCCAGAAGCCACACGAGCAAAACCCCTCTGACATCCCAGCAATATCCGTGCCCCAGACAGTCCCAGGCCTGCTCACAGGTGAGGGGTTTTAGAACCCAATCTCACCTACCCTGAACATGTTCTGTCTGGTTTCAAGAAACCAGCCACAGATCCCAGGTCAATTTACACTCTGGATCTTACCCACAAATCACGCTGAGGCAATCCTTTAGCATCTAAAATCTAAATGTTTATTACTAAGAGAAAGAAAAGCATGAGAGTAAGGTTGTTAAAGTATCATACATTACACGCATCAAATCTCCCAGTTCTTGATGCAGGCTCGCAGCAGAGATGTTATAACTACTGGCTTAAAAGTCCTTGGTGTACATCCTATGTCAGGATGGGTCCACAGTTCTTCCTGGCTCGTGATTCCCTGCGAGGCCACATCTGGGGTCAGGAGCAGATCTGAAGACCAAATGGACGCTGCCACATGTCATCTTTATACCTCCTTCCTGGTCTCTTCTTGGCTGTAGCAGGGCACCTGGCCCGTGGCTGGTAGCCCCTAGGTATCAGTCCCCATTCTTGAGGTGTAGTCTTGGCCTATAGAGGGCTATTGTTCCATAGACACTTGCTCATTAGCATGTCCATAGGCTGAGCTGCTTTGCCCCTTGCTCAACCACATACAGAAAAACATTCAGTATCCACACAAAGTTCATGCTTATAACTTCACACACCGACATTAAACAATCACATGACTAGCATATATAGAATCAGTATAAGATAAGCTTTCATTTGAAACCTTGCATGGCCCCCTTTGTACCAACTTTTGGGGTAAACACCCCCTCCCCTATGGGTGCAGCAGTGATCTGGCTGCTCCCCTCAAAATCCAGTAACGTGACAGTCCTGGCTTGTAAAGGCTAGCTGGCCGTGAGACACTTTGTGTACCTGCGCCTCCACATGTGCTGGGGATCACATCTCCCGTTGGCTGTGGATTGCTGTTCCCAGCCAATGGGAGCTGTGGGAAGAGGTATGGACTGGGACACTGCTTCCTGCAGCTCCCATTGACCGGTAACATCAATCTGCGGCCAGCGGGAGCTGTGCTGACCCAGTGGAGATGCAGGTAAACAAAGCATCTTGCGGCCAGCTAGCAGCTTGCTCTTACAAGCTGTGACCCAGCATTTGACAACCCCTGGCCTATATCATAGCCTTATTATCTTTGTAAAAGCTTGTCAACCAAACTGGTGAGGGACTGGAATTGACATTCCATGGGGAATTCTGACATTTTGAAAGAAATTATTCCAAACCTGAATGAAAAACCTGAATTTTCTCACAGAATGATTTTTTTTAGAAAGACACACATTTTGGCTCACACTGTTTTATTTTGATTTCAACTTTTAGATGAATTTGGAAACAAAAAACAGCTTTGAAATGAAGGTTTGAAACGGTCAGTTCTGAAAATGTTGAACAGACGCATTCGGAACAGCTTTCTGATTTTTTTTTAAACAAAATGTTGTCAAAATCAATTTGTTCCTGCAGCAAGTTTTGATTTTGATGAAGTGGCATTTTTCCAGAAGAGAAACATTCCATTTGAAAAATATGTGACCAGCTCTACTTAATAATTGGTAGAGGTTAAATTAAACACAAATAACATCTGTTAATACTCAAGTGCTTTTTGGCAAGGATAAATAAAAATTGTAATGCTTGATGCGTATGGTGCAGAACAGAAGAAATTAACCAAGTCAGTAAACATCAAAGGAAGGATTTACTTTCAAGGAACTCCCTCCAGCACAGAATGAACTGAATGGGGAGGGAGACTTTGCAGCTGTGAAGAGAGACTGCTTATTCTGCCTGTGGGCATGTGAGACACGCTGACAATTCTGCCTTGACTGTGTCAATTGCTTACACACTACTTTGCTGGCTGCCGTATAGTAGCTAGAAAGAGGGTGACATTTGCCACAGCAGTGTATCTTGGTGGATGACTGCAAACCTATGGCCTAGCAGGCATTTGCTTCACCAAAAGGCTGCCTCTTTTAGAAAGGCCCTGAGGGCCTGACCCAGAGCCCAGTGGGACTGACTTCAGGAGGCCTTTCATCAGGTGCAGAGAGAGAGAGGTTGTTCACTCCACAGCTCATCTGTGACTCCTTGTAGAGGCCCATGGGCCAGGAAGAAACAAGTTTCTTACTGACATATGCAGCTGCATGGACCAGGCAATAACCGTGGCTACCTTGTTTGCCCTGTCCCCCATCCATACCTAGTTGTTTCACATGTTTCATCTTCTCCTTAACTCAGGGTCCGTCACTGGTCTGCTGTCTTCCCAGTGCCTGGCACAGGCGGGTTCTGATTCTTAACTAGGGACTCTGCAGGGTCTTCTTCCTGCAGGAACAGAGGCTTGAGGATTTACTGCGACTTGGGCTTGCAGCCTGGATATTTATTCATTTAATTATTGCAGAAGTCAAAAGGAATGATAGTTAAAGGTTCTAGGTGCCCCATGTCCCATTTACATAAACAAATAAACCAAATCATCCCCTGCAGCTCACCCCAACCTCGCAGTATACTCTGAAGGGCCACAGGCCAGGGTGCTATGGTCCTAAGTGCTGGTGCTTGTTCCAGAACTGAAGGCCTCTCCTGAGGGACATGTCAGCTCTCTTCCCCCGCTTTAAATCCATTGGGCTCCAGCGCCAATGCCCCCGTGAATAGCAGGGGTGGCTGAGTGGCAGGGGGAGAGGCCGTCCCTCGCGAGTCTGTTTGTGGGGACAGGGTGAAAGGGAGTGGAATGGGCTAGTGAGTTCAGCATTGTTAACCTTCTTTAAGTCAGCAAGTGGGGGACAACTGCTTGAAAACACCAGAAAATGACCCAGCAATCTAGCAAGGGGTCCAGAGCTTTCCCAAGGGGAAGTGGTGCCTAGTGAGCCAAGAGAGCAGTGTAAAGCTGAGGGAGAACCCCCCTTTATCTTCACCCAGCTTGGGTAAGCAGGGCTCCCCTCACAGACTATCCCCATCAGCTCTGCTTAGCGAGACCTGCCCCTTCTGTTTCTGGCTATCCCATCTGCTGTGTTGATGCACCTCAAGGGCTTATTGGTCTTTCTGTTTCATGACATCTTAGGTACTCCTGTCACTTAAACCAGAAATCACACCACTCCCAAGAGATGAATCACTTCCCCCAGATCAGTCAGTATGCCAGATCTGACATCAAAGACAGTGTGGGCAGCCAAACTAACAAAAGGGTTATTTTTGAAGAAGAATGAGAGTTATTGAGAGGTTAAAGCTGGTAAAGTATATGTACAGGTCAATTGCAGTTTATGATTCCATGTGGTGTCAGTGATGTAATAAACTGACTTTCCTAAACAATTTTCAGGGTACCCAGATTGTCCCTGACAATGTTTCTACCTACGTGGGCGTTTGACCTCCAACTACCATACATAATGGCCACTTGATTTGAAATGAGCATTTGCTGTTTAAATCCTACATTCGCATTTCACTAGATTTCTTTCTCTGATGAGTTATTTAGCTACAGTGGTTTTTACAGTGTGGGTGTTTGCCATTACATTATGACAGGCCATTAATAAGTAAAAGAATGCATGTAACATCCAACACCCAATAAACTCGTAGACCATTACTTCGATGCATATTAATACATAAGTGACTTGACCCGCATATACTCTAGCATGACCTGTTTTGCCAGTGTCACATTTCTGGCCCCTTCAACCACATCGGGTGTAAACAAGGAGTTAGTGCCTTTCTTGGTGGCAGAAGTAGCCTGCTGGGCACGTTCCCTCCATGGACCATCATTTCCCTCGGTAGCTGGAGGACTAGCATCGAACAGGTTAAGTTCTAAGTCTCATTTCCAGTCAAACCAAGCCTGTCTAATGTGGAAATAATCCCTGGCAGAACCCTGTGTAAACTTGTAACGCATGACATTTAAATAGAGAAATTCTCCTTACACTGTCCCTGGAGCTGAGAGAAACCTCGTCATGACAGCGAATGCAGCCGACTGGAAGGGCTGGCGGGAGGGGGCAGCAGTATCCCAGGTGCCAGCATGCCTCTGCTCTCAGGGTTACCAGCCCTGATTTTCTTCCTGACGGTCTCTCATGACTCAGCCGGCAGCAGATTTCATTGTGATTCCGTCACCAGCTCCCACAACCGAGACGAGAATGTTAAATTCTGTTTAAAATACACTTTTAAACAGGCTCTGCAGCAAAGGTGATGTTGGTGGTGATGTTCCCTCCTTAAAAAAAAAACAAAAAAAACCCAAAGTCACCCGGAGAAGTAGAAGGATAATTGCACTTTATGACACGCAGCCGCAGAATGTGATTTCTCGTTAAGTGTGGAGCACCAAGAAGAGAGTAGCAGCTGAAGTAGGACTAAGAAAGGAAAGCTGCTATTGTTCAACACTGGCACCACACCTGCTGCCCACCATTATTGTAAATTCCCATTGACATGCCGGGTAGCCAGAGTGGGCCGCAAGGGAAATGTCCAGCAGAGAGGTGTATGGGAGTAATGTATTTGGTGTCTTTCATTCTGTTGCAGATTTTTATTTTTATCCATGTCCTGTGAGCTATGTGGCTGTCTACTCTGCGGTATGTCTAAGGCACCTTTGCCCTTGAGTGCTAAGACCTGGTCCTGGGAACAGTTACTGCATGTGCTGAATTGAAAGGCCCTGAGACTACTCATGAGCTTAAAGCTGAGCATGTGTGAGCATGTCTTGCATCAAGGCCTATGTATGTCTAGTGTCAAAATGGCTCCTTTCCAGGGTTACTGAAAAGCAAATGGGATTTTTAATGCTTAGTCTCTTCGTTAGCTTTGTGCACTTCCCTAGTGGGGATATGTGATGGGTTCAGTCACAGAGACCCCCCTTGAGAAAAGCCACTGAGCCTGCCTACCTGCCCTTGGAAGTACCCCACCACCCTGTCCTGCTGAGCCAGGCTCTCCAGCCCCCTCCAACACTAGCACAGCAGTGGGGTCAGAGGCCACAGCACAGCAACACAGACCCTGGAATCAGCTCAGCTCTGGAAAGGCTCAGTCACAGGGACTTACCACAGCAGCCTGGTGCACAGCCGCAGTGGAACTTGAACCCTGATCAATCCAGCTAACTCTGCATAAAACTTTATACAGAGAAAGCTCAGTAAATGTTTGCCACCTTTATCACTGAAAGAGAGAGATGCACAGGTGTTTCTCCCCCCACCCTCTCCCTCCGCCCCCCGCCTCCTCTGGCCACGTAACAATTACACATGCTGGGTTTAATGATAAACACAAATGATTGTATTATGTGTAGAAAGAAGGATTTACATGGTCATACAAGATAGCAGACAGAGCAATGCACGTAACTAAACAAAATAAAACAAAACACAAAAGCTAAGCTTGATGTACCGAGAGCTTCTGACAAATTGTCATTTCTCACCCTCGTTCTTATTTCAGGTAAAGTCCTTCTCAGACCCGAGGTGACCTTTCTGACCTGAGTCCGAGCAGTTCTCCTCCACCTCTGTCATTACAGTCCCTTTGTTTCCAGGTGTTCTCATATATCCCCTCAGCATGGGGAGGTGGTCGATAAAGCCAGCTGAAGACCATCAGCGTTTACTTCCCTGACCTTATACAGAATTCCCCTAGGGCGGGAAGCCTTTGTTCAATTCCCACACACCCCTGTGGAAAAATACAAAATTTAAGATGGATTCCAGTGTCAGGTGACATGGTCACATGTCTTTTTAGCACCCTGGAGTTATAGTAGCAGTGTCACACATCTGCAGGGAGATAGTGCTCCTCCACTCAGTTGTTTCTTTCTAATGGGCTATTAGCTCTGTGTCTTAGTCCTGAGGGGCTGGTAATAGGCTTTTCCCAACATGAATGTACAGTCAATATGCCCAATTTCAGATACAGAAATGATACAGCAGACTGCAAGCTTTCCAATGATATTGTACAAGAATTATTTTGCACAAAGTATTTTTCATAAGCATATTTTTATAACTCAAAGGGAAGGCCCCATAACAGGAAGAACAGGAGTAGAGAAGCCAAGTTCCCTGGTGGCCAGTTTGCAGAGAAAATGGGCTAAATGACAGGATGATCTGGACAGGACTTAACAGAGGGTCTGTCCCGGTGAAAATGGGACATATGGTCACCTTATGGCAGAGAACGGGGATTTTTTTTACCTTTCTTGCAGTATGTTCAAGCTACTGTGGGTTAAACAGGAAGGTGCATGGCACTGAACTATTTGGCTGAGTTATTAATTCATCAGAACTTGTGGCCAGTTCCCAATTTGGTTAAAAGGATAAAATGAATGGCTGCCTGAGGAAAACGACCTGGCATTTGGTAATGGACCGTGGAATCATGAGATGGTGGCTCGTGCTGGTGGCTCATCCCTACCTTTCCGTGCGCTCTGTCCTCCTGTTGGTGGAGAGGGTGATAGGTCTCAGAGAAAGCTGAGTTCTGGGGGAGGCAGAGGAGAGATTACCCCAAATTACAGGATTATGGTAGGAGCCCTGTAACCCTTGCAATAGACACAAAGAAATGCCCCATATAGGAGAGTATGAGGGGTGGGCATGTAGCGCCCCTCACCTGTGTTTAAATGTAATAAAAATTGTGGGCAGCTGTGTAAACTCTATGCCTGCGTCTGTCCTCTTTTCATCGCTGTGTCTGTACCAAAAGGATTGACCAAAGGGGAAAGGGAATCAGGACAACTGGTGATGCCTGTTTTCAGCCACTGCTATGTGTAAAGTTGAACAAAAAATGTACTTTAATAAGGAGTTGCTGGGTGCCAACTATTGAAAGAATAATGCCGGGGAAGGAAAACAGCCTAGCCAGCAGGTGCAGAAATCCACTCAAGCCAGGGCAGTGGGAGCAACAGCAGTGTTGGCGTAATATTTCCATTTCATTTTGAAAAGATGAGGGGCCCTTCAAAGGGTTTGAACAAATGTATATTAATAAAAAAAGATCATAAGCTTTAAAAAAAGGAAGAGTTGCCAGTTACAGCTTCTGTCCCTGAGATCAAAGAGCCTTTCAAAGGCTGTGGGGGAAGTTACTGAAGAAACATTTAAAGCCAGTGAATTAACAGTTAAAGAAATCAAATTGACTTGCTGTAAGAAATAGGTAAATGAGAATCAGAGCAGCCTTTCATTTTGATTAGGATTATGGCAAGCACATTTCTTTAATTCAATTTCTTTGGATACATTGAAAGTCTGTATACAAATCAGGCTTTTTATCCATTCTGGTCCCATGCCTTGTTTTTCAAATGGGAGCCTGTTTTAGTTACCTGTGCGAGGACTTTCACAACTGGGCATGTTGTATGAATACCGTGCTCATCACAGTTGTATTTGAGCACATAAATACATGTGATTGATATACGTTGTCTATTTAAAGCCTGATACCTCAAGTTGCAGAGTATTCGTCGCTCCTATTGTCTTCCTTAGAAAGGGAGGACACTCAGCATCTTACAGGACTGAGACCTTTGGTCCTGAGCCAGCATAATTTTAAGTGTCTGACCAGAAGCAAGGTGGTCATGTGATTCACGTTAATAGTTGAGTGCACGTGTTTTGCTGGATGGGGCTTTAAGTTGCTGGGTCATTGGAGCAAAGACCTTGTCCTGATGTTGGGTTCTGAAGCATTAAACTCCCAGTTGGTTCGCTATTTAAAATAATACAAATAGCACTTTATGTCATTGAACACGGGGCATCATATAATGAGTTTCTGGCCCAGCCTGTGAGGACAGCCCATTGTGTTAGAACACAATTTGCCCAAAGCTGTGCTTTGCCTGGATTTAAAAAAATCTTTCCTTAAAAAAGAGAGGTTGTTGTGTGGGGGTTTTTTTACCCACTGGTAGCAGTTTGGCTTCATCCATATAGATAAGGCCAACCCATTTTAGAACATGGTCTTGTTGCAACTGACTTGAGCAAATCACTATATAGTTTGAAATGGGAGTTCAAGTTTTTATTTCTAGAAATGACTGCCAGATAGTTAGGGTCTTCATTTATTGAACGATAGAATGCTAGAACTGTGAAGAACTTGCATGATCATCAAGTCCGGTACCTATACTCACAGAAGAACCAAGCACCATCTGGACTATCCCTGACAAGTGTTTTCTCACCTACTCTTAAAAATCTCCAGTGATGCAGATTCCACAACCTTCCTAGGCAATTTTTCCTAAACCTCCATTTAGACCCATTGCTTCTTGTCTTGTCATCAGAGGTTAAGAAGAATAATTGTTCTCCCTGCTCCTTGTAACAATCTTTTAGGTACTTGAAAAAATGTACTCATGGCCCATCTGAGTCTTCTCTTTTCCAGACTAAACAAACCCAATTATTTTAATCGTCCCTCATAGGTCATGTTTTCTAGACCTGTAATCATCTCTGAACTTTCTCTAATTTGTCCAAATCTTTCCTGAAATGTGGCTCCCAGAACTGGACAAGGTACTCCAGTTGAAACCTAATCAGTGTAGAGTAAAGTGGAATTATTACTTCTTGTATCTGGCTTACAATAATTCTGTTAATACATCCCAGAATTACATCTACTTTTTTTGCAACAGTGTCACACTGTTGACACATATTTAGCCCATGGTCCACTCTGAGCCCTAAATCTATTTCCACCGTCCTCCTTCCTAGACAGTCATTTCCTATTTTGTATATGTGCACAGAATCATAGAACCATAGAATCGTAGGGCTGGAAGAGACTTCAGGAGTCATCGAGTCCAATCCCCTACCCAAAGCAGGACCAACCCTAACAAAATCATCCCAGCCAGGACTTTGTCAAGCCGGGACTTAAAAACCTCTAGGGATGGAGATTCCACCATCTCCCTAGGTAACCCATTCCAGTGCTTCACCATCCTCCTAGGGAAATAGTTTTTCCTAATATCCAACCTAGACCTCCTCTATTGCAGCTTGAGACCATTCCTCCTTGTTCTGCCATCTGTCACCACCGAGAAGAGCCTCTGTCCATCCTCTCTGGAACCTCCCTTCAGAAAGCTGAAGGCTTCTATCAAATCTCCCCTCACTCTTCTCTTCTGCGGACTAAATAAGCACAAATCCCTCATCCTCTCCTCGTAGGTCTGTGCTGCAGCCGCCTAATCATTTTTGTTGCCCTCTGCTGGACCCTCTCCAATGCATCCACATCCTTTCTATAGTGGGGGGCCAAGAACTGGACCCAATAAGTCCAGATGTGGCCTCACCAGTGCCAAATAAAGAGGAATAATCACTTCTCTAGATCTGCTGGAAATGCTCCTCCTAATGCACCTTAATATGCCATTAGCCTTCTTGGCTACAAGGCCACACTGTTGACTCATATCCAACTTCTCATCCACTGTAATACCCAGGTCCTTTTCTGCTGAACTGTACTTAGCCAGTCAGTCCCCAGCCTGTAACAATGCCTGGGATTCTTCCGTCCGAGTTGAACCTCATCAGATTTCTTTTGGCCCAATCTTTCAGTTTGTCTAGGTCACTCTGGACCTTATCTCTGCCATCCAGTGTATCTACCTCTTCTCCTAGTTTAGTGTCATCCACAAACTTGCTGAGGATGCAATTTATCTCCTCATCTAGGTCATTAACAAAGATGTTGAACAAAACTGGCCCTAGAACCATTTCTTGGGGCACTCCACTTCAAACCAACTGCCAGCCAGACATCAAGCCGTTGATCACTACCCATTGGGCCCAACAATCTAGCCAGCTTTCCAGTCACCTTATAGTCCATTTATCCAATCCATACTTCTTTAACTTGCTGGCAAGCATATTATGCAAGACAGTATCAAAAGCTTTGCTAAAGTCAAGGTATATCATGTCCATGGCCTTCCCCATATCCACAGAGTCAGTTACCTCATCATAGAAGCTAATCGGATTGGTCAGGCACGACTTTCCCTTGGTGAATCCATGTTGACTATTCCTGATCACTTTCCCCTCTTCCAAGTGCTTCAGAATGGATTCTTTGAGGATCCTCTCATGATTTTTCCGGGGACTGAGGTGAGGCTGACTGATCTATAGTTCCTTGGAATGTCCTGCTTCCCTTTTTTAAAGATGGGCACTACATTTGCCTTTTTCTAATCATCTGGGACCTCTCCCGATCTCCACGAGTTTTCAAAGATAATGACCAAAGACTCTGCAGTGACATCTGCCAACTCGCTCAGTATGCTTTCAACTGACACTTCCTTCCAAAGAGGAGTACTTTGCATTTGTCCTTTTTGAATTTCATCCTATTTTCCTTAGACCATTTCTCCAGTTGTAGCCTGCCAAGATATATCTTTCCTATCCTATCCCTTTCTCTATATTTTTAATAGTAATGCCAGTAACGCAAGGCCTGCAGGACTTGACTTATCCCGCATGAGTTAGCTTCAGCAATAATGTAGTATGATAAGTAAGGGTTAATTACTTTCTAAAATAATTAAATGTTTTTAATATCTTGTAAGAATTATGAAAGACACCTGTGGTGATATCTTCAGTTTGGTCTTCGGTGCACAGATGTGTTATGACTCAGTATCTCATGGTACAAAATAAGTCCAAAAACTACAAGCTTAGCCAACTGAAGAGAGCAGGTTTCCTGGTACCTATCTGTGATTTCCCTCGAGGCTGGAGGACAAGCTCTATTTTCTTTCTCAATATATCTCTCTGCCTTGCTTCATTTATTGTCTAAGTCTTGCTTCTAAGTTTTCCATATCCTGCCTTGCACCAAGGTCCCAGAGGTGGAGGGAGGCTGGTCCTTCCATGCTCGGCCTTCGGGAAGAGGATTATGTGAGTATGGTATTATATTAGGTAAGTATATCTGTATACTTAGATAAGTAGAACTTGTATAACAAAGTTGGTTAATGTTATCCTCAGCGGAGATTCAATAATCTATATACTCAGTGTTGTATGCTTTGTTCTGTTTTCCATTTTAATACCTGTCATAATAAAGATTGTTTTAATTCGGTATTATCCTCATTGTGAGTGTGGCTGCTGTTCTGGACCCCCAGACCTTCCACCAAAAATAGAACTTTGTAGTTCTACCAATTTGTAACCTGGGGTACTGAGGACAAACCTACAACCTTCTTGTCAGATTGGCGAGTCTTTTTCACATAAATTTCACTCATAAATCCTCCCTAGGCTACACAGTCTAGGTCAATTTGAATTACAGTCGTATCCTCCAAAGCGCTAGCAACTCCTCCCGGTTTGGTATCATCTGAAAACTTATTAAACATATTTTCTAGGCCATTATCTGATCTGCTGATTAAGATATTGAACAGAACCAGTCCCAAAATGGATCCTTGTGGAACCCCACTTGTTATGCCCTTCCAGCATAACTGTGAACCAGTGATAACTACTCTTTGGGAATGGTTATCCAACCAGTTATGCAATATAAGGTGGCTATAGTAGCTCCATCTAGGTTGTATTTCCCTAGTTTGTTAATGACAGGGTCATGCCATTCCGTATGAAATGCTTTACTAAAGTCTAGGTATACCATATGTACCGCTTCCCCCCTTATTCACAGGGCTTGTTATCCTTTCAAAGAAAGTGATCAATTTGGTTTGACATGATCAAACCAATTTGGTTTGACATGATCAACCATGCTGGCTTACTTATCACCTTATTTTCTTCTAGATGTTTGCAAATAGATTCCTTAAGTATTTGCTCCAATATCTTTCCTGGCACAGAAGTTAAACTGACTGGTCTGTAATTCTGCGGTCTGTCATTATTACCCTTTTTATAGATGGGCATTATATTAGCCCTTTCTCTTCTGGAATCTCTCCAATCTTTCATGAGTTTTCAAAGATAATGGCTCAGATTATTATGTCTCAGTCACCTCCTTTCCAGTAGGTATTTCATCAGGCCCTTGTGACTTTAAGACATCTAACTTGTCTAAGTCATTTTTAACTTGTTCTTTTCCCATTTAGGCTTCTGAAGCTATCCCCTTTTCACTGACCTTCACTATGTTAGAGGTCCAATTGCCACCAATCTTCTTGATGGAAACTGAAACAAAGAAGTCATTAAACACCTCTGCCATTTCCACATTTTCTCTTATTGTTTTTCCCCTTCACTTTTCTGTCCTGTCCTTGGTCTTCTTCTTGCTTCTAATATATTAATAGTATGTTTTCTTGTTACTACTTCTGGGTCTGCTCCTCCTTTTGTGAGAGGCTGTGGCAAACCTTCTGGGTTAGATCCTCAGCTGGTATCAATTGCAGGCATACCATTGGTGGCACAGGAGCTGTCACATTATTATCTGTTGAGAATTTGGTTCCCATAACCCTCAGTGGAGGCAGATGAAATGATACTGATAATGTTACCTATGTCTCAATCCCATACTTACTGCTTCAATAGTGATGCTTTCTGGAAGCTGGTGGAGCCTCCTTCCTTTCTTCTTTGAAATGGAAGTATCCTTTCTTGTTGGGTACGTCTTGACTACAGGCTTTTGTGGACAGAGGTTTTGTCAACAGATACCATCGACAAAGCTTCTGTCGACAAAGAGTGTCTAGATTACATCCAGTTCTGTTGACAAAGCAAGCCGCTTTGTCGACATGAGAGTGTAGACGCAAAGGACAGTGTAGATGCAATAATGCCTTCTGTCGACTGTACTCTGTTGACAAAAGGCGTTATTCCTCGTAGAATGAGGTTTACCACCGTTGACAAAACTGCTGAGTTCTGGCGACATTATGTAAACAGAACTCAGCTGTAGACGCAGGTATAGTTTTGTCGACAGAAATAATGGATGGCAGAAATAATGCACCGGAGGGGCCATGGTGGCAGAGTTTTTGGGCTATAGTTGGATTTGGAACTAGAGGGTGTATTAGTCATTTGTAAGTGAGTTGTGCAGAGACCTAAATCAAAATAAGGATGTTCGGAATGCATCCATTTTTTTGACCTAATAATAATAAGCAACTATCTGTATTTCAGGGACGTGTTTGGATACCATAATGATGAGCATAGGATTCAAACTCAGATTCTTGTTGTAGACTGGAAATGCATGTGTGAGAGTCAGAGTCGTCATGTTGAACAAGCAAAAAGCTATATGTTGTTACTCTAGTCCTACTGATAGGAAACTGGATGGCTTCATAAGAACTGGGGTATCTGGAATATGAAAGATCTGAGAGATTTAGCATGTCCAAATGGTTTTGATGTAATACACTGGGAATACTGTGTTTGAATACATTTAGAATCTGCTATTAGCTCTTCTAATTCAGAAATAATGTACCATGAACTCATCATTTCTTTGTCTGAGTTCTTAGGAAGTCACGTATTAGTTTATGCATCATTACAGCTGAATTATTGCTACTTATACGGTTTTACAAAAGTATATTTTAATAGCGTTGCCAGAAACCAGCTATCCAGAGAATAATCAGATGCAAGAGCTGGAGTATCATTTAGAGAAGCTGCAGGTGATACCGTATCACTTCAGGTAGCTCTGAATGTGGGATGTTGATTAGCATGCGGGCAGAGTAGGTATTTTGCTCTGGTAACTATAGTTTAAACCAGTCTGTGACTCAATGGATTTTTACAATGAGGGTAGCTCTTGGTATTAGGGATTCTTTTAAACAATGTGACTGTATTTGCACTGAGCTTGGTGAAATGGTTGGCTAGTCTGGGATTTTAAAAAGGATTCAGTGCCCAATTCCCCTTTAATTTCTCACTGCTTTTGTGCAGGATGGTGCTGCATTTACCTAGTTATTAATTACGGTAGTGATGCTTAGAGATCCCTCTTGGGGATCAGGGCCCCATTGTGCTCAGTATGGTACATAAATGTTCTGAAGAAGGAGCTAGTCTGTGTCCCAGAAGATTCACAGTCTGTCTGCAATTGCAGTAAGCTTCAGTAGAGGGCTGTGTGGACACAGCCCATGGAGAGATATCACACACTGGATGGAGAAGAACAAAACAGTGGAAGGAAAAGGACAGGGTAACAGTAACATGAGCATATTCAGTGCCAGCATACCCGCCGCTAACCATTGTGTCCGGTGTTGGGTCGGCACTGTCGCTTATAACCCAATCCGAAGCCACCAGCTCATGAAAAGTTTTAGAAAACAAAGAACAAATAACAGTGTTAAATGTGAGGGTTGGATCACAGAATTCGCCTTGAGACTGTCACCCAATGTTCTGATCACACCACTGAGCCCACCTACCTGCCCTCTGGGAGATCAGAAGTTCTTGGTCTCCCCAAGCAAAGGCACAGAGTTGGGATAAGAGCCCCCCCCACCACCACCACCACCCAGCAAGAATAACACGGACACTTATAACAGCTCAGCTCTGGGAGGATTCAGATACAGAGATTTTCAGCACCCAGGAGCACAGCCCCAATTAGGACCAAAACCCCAAATAAATCCATCTTACGCTGTAGAAAGGTTTTACACAAAGACAGTTCATAATAAATGTTTGTGCCCTTTATCAGTGAAAGAGAGATATGCATAGCTGCTGTTCCCCTTCCTCTCCATACCCAATAATAATGATTTACAATGGGTTTATTAATAAACAAAAGTAGGATTTAAGTAGTTATAAGTGAAAATAGACTCATCAAAGTAAGTTATTAAGTAAAAATAAAATAAAACATGCCAGATAAGCCTAATACACTAAGGGTATGTCTACAATGTGGAGCTATTTCGGGATACAGGAAGTATCCTGAAGTAGCTACTCTGTGTCTATTGAAGCAGCCCATTATTTTGAAATAGTTTTCAAAATAATGGGTGGCTTATTCTGATGTCCTGATAACACTCGTTCCATGAGGTTTAAGGGGAATTTTGGAATAGTGCATTATTTCAAAATTTGTCACTGTGGAGACAGCCCCAAATTATGAAATAAGTTATTTCAAAATACAATAGAAATAAGTGTAGCACAAATTGCATAGCTTATTCTGAGCTAAGGGCAATGTGTAGATGCACCCTAAGAGAAGTTGCTACCAATCCTATTTCTCATTCTTGTGAAGAACTGTACTGGCAATAAGAACAAGTCAGGGCTGATCTTTTTCTCTGACCAGGGCCCAACAATGCTCCTACGCCCTTTTTGTTATAGTTCTTTTGTTTTCAGGTATTCTTGTGTATCCTCTTAGGGTGGGGAACCATTTTCAAAAGCCAACTGAAGACCCCTATTGTTTGCTACCCATCCCTTAAATCGAATTTACCCATCCCTTAAATAGAATTCTCCCCATCTCAATGGAAAAATACCAAATTGAAGATGGATTCCAGCACAAGTTGGCATGGTCCCCTTCCTTTGTGGGACCAACCAAAGTTTAGGCTTATAGGAAAAACAAAATTATTTACAGATCATTGTCTTGAGCACCAGGCCATTAAGTACCTCAAGCGCCACTAATGGCTTTCACTAGAAGACCTAGATACTAAGTGGGTTTATATTTCATACTGATAAGTTCACATACAAGAATGATACATGTACACAAACAGAATATACACATTCAGCAAACTACAAGCTTTCCAATGAGAAGTTACATGCAACTTTTTGCATAAAGCGTATTCAAGTTATGCATATTAATATACAAAACATATTTCCATAAAAACATGGGGGAATAGTATCACATTAACTATAGGAAGTAGTTTATTTATTAGTGGTCGAACGACAGTGGTATCAAACACCTGCTCTGGATATACAGATAGGTTCAGGCTGTGTAAGAGTCTCCTGATGCCCTTAGGAGTTCTCTTCAAAGCCTGTGTGGCTTTCAGATACGGTCAGAACTCACTAGTGTGTTGTACTGACAGGTATCTTGCTATGTCCAATGATGCTAAACCATTTGACTGCATGTGTGTGCTCTTCCTGTGTGTTGTACTGACTCTGTACAGTTGCCTGCTCAGAGAGAACTTCCAAAGACCACAAAATCAGATAAGGGATGAAGGCACCAGGCCAGGTTTATTGTAAACAAAGCACATCAGGCTGGTTTTTTCCTGTGCCTTCAATAAGGCTTTAAAATGCAGCCAGCTCTCTTGGATTCCTTTCCCCTTCATGTTAGCATCCCAGGGAATCCTGCCCATCAGATCCCTGGGGGAGTCAAAGTCTGCTTTTCTGAAGTTCAGGGTGTGTATTTTGCTGCTCTACTCTCTTCCTTTGGCCAGGATCCTGAACTCAGCAGTCTCATGATCACTGCTTCCCAAGTTGCCACCCACATCTACTTCCCCTACTAATTCCTCCCTCTTTATGAGCAGCAGGTCAAGCTGCATATGGCCCCTGGATGGTTCCTTCAGCACTTGTACCAGAAACTTTCTGGTTTGTCTGTGTACTGCTGTCTTAGTCTCCCAGCAGATGTCAGGGTGATTGAAGGCCCCCCTGGGAACCAGAGCCCATGATCTGGAAGCTTCTGTTAAAAGCATCCGGTCTGATCTGGTGGTCGATAGCAGACAACGACCATGACGTCATCCCTGTTGCTCCTGCCTCTAAACTTTACCCAAAGACTCTCAACAAGCTTTTCTCCCATGTTATACTGGAGCTCTGAGTAATTACACGGCTCTGTTACATGCAGTGTAACCCCTCCACCTTTTCTCCCCGCCTGTCCTTCCTGAACAGTTTATACCCTTCTATGACAGTGCTTCAGTCATGTGAGACATCCCACCAAGTCTCCATTACTCCAGTCAAATCACAGTTATTTGACTGTGCCAGGACTTCCATTTCTCCCTGCTTGTTTCCCAGGTTTCTTGCATCTGTGTACAGACACCTTAGATAACTAGCTGACTGCCCTACCTTCTCCGTATGAATCAGAGGTCTTCCTCTGTTGCACCTTCCTCCTTGTGTTTCTTCCCAGTATCCCACTTCCCCACTTACCTCAGGGCTTAGGTCACTGTCCCCCGATGAACCTAGTTTAAAGCCCCTCCTCCCCCCACTAGGTTTGCAAACCTATAGGAATAAAGTAAAAAAATCCCATTTAAAAATTACTAAAATTAACTTCATAGAAATAACACTGATTTTTGAAAAATACAATAATTTCAATAAAGCATGTACATTTTCCTTTTATTTAAAAAAAATTGAGTTAAGGACCTGAGCAATATGGGGTAACTCTGCTAGTAATTAATATATATGAATAATATGGCCATGGAGTCTATATTTGTAATGTATATGGGCATATATGAATGTGTACATATGATACCACCTTATATGCAAACGGAACAATCCTTTTCCAATCTGTTGTTTTAGTCTGCTCCTTTGCCTTTGGTACTGCGGATAGCAGCACGTTCCTGCAATTAGAATTAGATCATTTAAAGCAGAGCTGGGTAGTAGTTACCAACTCCTGATTTGTCTGTGCTCCCTCTACTATTCCTACACTCACCGCTTCTCTCTCCCATTGCCCTAATAGAGCCACAGCGGCTGCTGTTCCCTTTTGCCACCGGTATTCAACTCACAAGGCATGCGCTCTTTCAGTAACACAACCAGTGGCCCGAGCACTGACTGCCCAGTCGGGGTATGTGTTGTCGCTCTGCGCTGCCTGCACAGCCCTGTTCGTCTCAAGAAAATCATTGTTGCTGATCCACCTGAATATATCCTGTCCTTTTCCTAATCTTGTGTTATTATTCATGGCTCCTGGCAAGGAACTATTTCACGCTGCAGAGTTATTCATGTACCAAGATAGACGGTAAGACTGAAAGCAAGTCTGAATTCATCGAAGTGGGCAACAAGGCAAAATTTTTCAACAAATACCATTGACTTTTATGCTAAAAGGGGAAAGATGCCTGTATGTGACATTTAAACATAATGCCACATGTCGACACTAAATGCCTTTTTAAGTCCACCTGGGAGCTTTGACTGCGGTTCTACTTTTTCTTTTTATTAATTGTGTAATCAGCAAGGATGTACTTGCCCCAAGTACTGCTTTACATCTGAAATTGAACAGTGACCGTAGCAAAGGTATCGCCGCAAGGATTAAAAGAGCTGACGTGATCTGCAGCTGGGTGGACAGGGAACTGTGCATCAGATTTAATTCCTTTGCTGCTTATTTTAATAACATTAATCATGAGGAACTCTTTAGTCATTAAAGAGGATGGAATATGCAATGCCATGGGAACTGCTTTGCAATTTAATTTATAATTTATCTCCATATTGTTGTGAAGAATACTTTTTTTTTTAAATAGCTTCATAGCAGGCAGCTTCTTCCATGGACTTGTGGTTTCATTTTGCAAATGTGCATAATATTCATAATCAGAAATTGACGCATATTTTTGTTTAATTTAGCAAGAAGAAGAGTTCAGGCTGTAGGCCTGGGCCATTAAAATTACATACAATTTTAGGAAGTTAGGAAAAGGAGATTTCACTTACCAGCTATGCTGAGCTCAGTCCTTTGGCCTCCCTTTGTCCTGATGGCCGATTTGTAAGGTAAAACGCTGGCTTTATCACTGCCAATGGACATTTTGCCATTCACTTCAATGGAACCAGAAATTCACTTGTGGATTTTAATACTCGGCAGGGACTACTGTGATACTAGGCATAATACAAACCATAGAATGTCATCCTGTACATCTTGCATCAAACCCAATAACGTGTGGCTGAAAGACACCCAATTTTGATTTAAAAAGATGGACAACCCACTGTATCCCTACATGCAGCAATCAAAACCCATCCAGACATTACAAGTCCCCCCAATGCAGTTTATATCAATTGATGGGACACCTTAATCTTGAATATGGTGTTCAGTGTGGCTGGGAGATTCAAAAGTGCCTTAGATACTTACGAGCAGAAATGCTATTGCAAGTCAGTTGTCAGAGTGCTGTGGGACTTGGTCTAACCTTGGGTTGTACAGGATTTTTGTTCTTCCCTACGTAGTCATCAAATCTTACTGCATTATGGGAGTGTAGTTCAAACTTTGATGATGAAAGCAATGATAAACCTTTCCCTGATTTCAGTGGTGCAGGACTGGACCCCCCCTTCCAAGGATTCATACAATTATTACAGAGTTCATCTAATTTAAAATGGGCCATTCCTGGGCTACACCAAATAAGATCTCAGTAAACCATGCTGTCCCTTGAACTCCAAGGTGATATAGATTATTTGCTCCTCACAATTCTAAAGATTTCAGGGGAGAGCCATGCTACAGCCCTTGATCCAAAACCCACTGGGATTCTCTGCATTCACTTCAGTGGGCTTTGGATCATGCCATTATCAGAACAATCTTGAACTGGATTTCAAGGAATGGTTGAAACATTTTCAGTTTGCTAACTCATTTGAGATTTGAGTTTTACATGTTTGGTTCAAAGGTTAATTTGCTGAAACAATCTAACAACCTTCATGCATATCAAGCTGGCAGGTAAGAATTTTAAGGCAAACTCTGTAATGTTCATAAGAGTCTTTTATAGTGTTCCCATTGGAGGATCTCAAGGTATATCACATGTTACCAGCCTGGCACAATCCCAGCACTCAAGGCAATGCAGGGAGTGCAGCTGTCGTCAGCCCCTGGCCTTGAGTTAGAACAGTGGAGAAAGCTTCCCCCCCCATCTTTTATCCTTGAAACTTATGGATAAACATGGTGCTGGACACAGGATAACACAGTGAGTCTATGGCAAAACCAGGAAAACTTCTGATTCTGATTGTTGAGGTTGCCAAACAGAGATCAGGACCTCATTTTGACATTTCAAAAAACAAAAACAAAAATACCAACAACTGTTTTTATCAGCCAAAACTATTTGCCAAATTTGATTTGAATTCACAAATAGTTTTGGTGTTGCCCCAAAATACAAATTTCTGAGAATTTACTGTTACCCACCCAATTTAAGGCTCTCAGATCCCTGGCTCACTGAAGTCAGCCCAGCATGCCCAATAAGGCACACAAACTTTTCTTGAAGGCCAGTCAAGATTTGATCATCTGGTGACTCCGACTTCTGCACAGTATGGTGAGAGGTCTGGGCTCAGATTAGGTTCCAAGGGGCTTCATATTTGATACACATTATATACATACTATTTTATCTATACCATAACCTAGCACATTTGTAAGAACTTTCAAACAGCATATCTTAACCAATCACATGCAATTCCCTTGTGTTTTACATTTATCTATTACTATATGTATTACAAGTCATCTTTGGGTACGTCTAGACTGCAGAGTTATTCCGGGATACTGGAGGTATCCTGGAAAAACTCTGCCATGTCCAAGGAACATGTCTGCTCTTCTGAAATGTTTTTTGGAAGAGCAGATGTGGTTTTTTGGAATTCCTGTAAATGTCGTTTTATGAGGAAGAAGGGATGTTCCAAAAAAAAGTTTTTTTCCAACATTTGCCCCAGTGTAGATGGGCCAAATGTCAGAAAAGCCTCTTCCAAAAGAAGAAGCGGAAAAAGATACACAAATTGCGGTTTGCAATTTGCATAACTTTTTCCAGAAGAACTGTGTAGTCTAGACACAGCCTTTGTGGCTTTGTTTTTCCAGAGGGTCAGCACAAGACATTTCCCAAGATTGCATTATCTATGATCATTTCCTCTTGGATTCCTCTGATTCCGCCCTAAAATTCCTTTCCATTGGTGTATCATTCCATGTGACTGTTGATGGGTGCATTCTTGAGGTGGATGTTTTTTGTCAGCAGTTTTGAATTTATTAATTGAGTGAAATAGTATCAAGTTTGCTTGGTAATAGAGCATATGAGGGGTGGGTAAATTGCCATGGCTATATTACTGTTCCCTGAGAAAAAATTGCCCCATTCTACTGACAGCCACCATCATGATGGTCTCTGCCCCCAGAGAGCTCACGGTCTAGAAATGGAACTCATTTCAGTAGAACTTGCTTCTTTCTCTGAACCAGCTACTGGCGACTCAGGATGCTACAAAAATTGTCTGCTACCATTGCACTGACAACACTGCTAACACAGTTCTATCATGGCCAGCAGGTGGGTGTCTTGCACTAGAGAGAGAGATTACAGAGTGTTTGTCCTCCCTCTCCATTGCTTTTCACCAGGCCCTTATTTCTAAGGGCTGTGAGGAAGAATCTGAAATTCTTCTGCCCAGCCAAATACTAGTGTGTTGGTTTTTCCCAAAGTGTTCTCTGCTGCCTTGTTCATGCATGGAATGCTATATTTTCACTCAATTTATTAATGAAATCTCAAAAAAATTATGAAACCAATGTAAAAATGCCATAAATTCCAGCTCTTTTTTTGGTTGTCATTCTATATTGTCATTGCAATGACTTCCCTGGAGACAGATCAGGACATTCCTTGAGCTAAACCTCATACACAAGTAATAGGGGAAAAAACAAGCTCTGCCCATGTGGCTCCATATTCCATCTTTTACCTGTAATTTTCCACTAGCTGAGCTGAGGGCTTTGTTTGAAACAATGGGATTCCATCCACATGGCAGAGGTTATAAAAGGCCCTGGAGACATCTCCATTTTACCTCTTTCCCGCTCAAACCTTTGGACTATGGACTTATACTAATGAACGTGTCCTAATCAAGGGATTAGAATGAGGGCCTAGCAATGATTTAGAAGCAATTGGAGACTTACCAAGCCAGCAATTTATTCCATGGCTACACGCCTGATCCAAGAAGTTTACATTTATTGTACATATTTAATTCATTTAATTTTAACTCTCACCATTCTTTCTTTTTATAAACAAACATTTATAGTTTCGATTCTAAGGGCATGTCTACACAGCAGGGCTAAAGTCAAATTAAGCTACGCAACTTCAGCTACATCAATTGCGTAGCTGAAGTCGAAATAGCTTAATTCGGCTTTTGGCACTATCTACACAACAGGAAATTGAATCAAAAGAAGAACACTCTTCCTTTGACTTCTCTTATTCCTTGTGAAATGAGGGTTACCATAATTTAGAGTAACAAGTCCTCCAGCTCAACATTATTTCCAAAAAAAAAGGCTTGCTGTGTAGACATGCACTATTTTATTTCGGCATAACACCAGTTACTCTGAAATAACGCTGCTGTGTAGACATACAGTAAAGGATTGGCAACCGCTTGATTACTGGATAAAATCTGAGTTATATACTGATGAGAGTATGTAGCTGATCCTTTGGGTTAAGAGAAACACTTTTGTTTGATGAATTCAGTGTTAAATTGCCCCTCATCATTAAATCTAGGACTGGAATACCTAAGGAGACTGCATTTCTGATTTCTTGTTAGACAGTTTGTTGCTGATTTGGTATATCTCATGCAAGAATAACCACCATTTTGGGGTTGTTGCCCTATTTCTCAACAGCTTGCTCTGAATTGTCAATTGTTAGGCACTGTTACACACCTTTTCCCTCCCCAGCAACCTCCAATCAGAGCTAATCAGTTATTTCTGAAACTGGGTGGAATTTAATGGTTCTTTGTTTAACACCAATATTTAGCAATCTCTGTTGTACCAGGGCAGAACAGACACCAGACTAATGTTTTGAAAATGTTAAACTTTATTTAGAAGTCCATCTATTGGCAACTAAATGATTGGTTGGGTGTGTGAGGGGAGGAGGAGGAGGAGAATCTCCAGTACTAGTTTCCTTGTGCATGCCTGTTCTCACTCGAGGGTACTTTGGAGACAATTCAATTTGTCACAGTACAGCAACCCAGCACTTTGGGAATTATAATGCACGATTTCATAGCTTTGGTGGATAAATAGCTGTAATTTTCATTAGCCCTCCTTGAGTAAGCATTCCTGTGGAAATAAGAGGCAAGGTTAAAAGTGAGGTTTTCATCACCAAAGCCGTGGCTATATTGTGTTAAAAGAGGAAGCTATGATAAAATGGCAGTAATGATAAAGCAAATAATTTTTACCCTGGATACACATAGCATATATGGCAGAGAAAGGGTTTCATTTTTAGCAATTTTTTATACATATTTAGTAGGGGGCTGTGGCCCCTGCTTGCTATGTTAGCCAACCCCCTATCTGTGTCTGCTTTCACAGCCAGAAAACCTGTTAATCTTGCACTGATTATATAGAAAAGTGAATAAATGAAACTGTATAGAAAAAAATGTTAATTGGTCTATTGCTCATGTACTACAGTTACATGTTACAGTACTACCTTAAACACTACGCTTTGTGCTTTCTCAACTGCCATAAGTGAGTATTTTGATATCCCGTCAGCTTCTACACTAAGACAGAGCTATGTAGACCAACCATGGTGGACTATTAGAAAAAAGCTCAATGTAGACAACCGCTCTCGTTCTCAGTGTGGTCATCCTCACGAAAAAAAGTAATGATGTGATCGTGCAGCAAATATATACTATAGCCAGATTTATTGTGATTCTATGGTACACCGTCTTGCACATGAAAGCATTGACTCTACTATGAAATTCTTTCCTCTTGCATAAAGCAGTGTTAGTTATTACTATAAATCTGTATTTAATTAAGGGGTTATTGTATTAAATCCTACATAAAATATCTGTCACATTCATGGGGCTGCTTTGAATGGACTTAAATCTCCATCCTCTAGGGATGGAGATTCCACCACCTCCCTAGGTAACCCATCCCAGTACTTCAACACCCTCCTAGTGAAATAGTTTTTCCTAATATCCAACCTAGACCTCCCCCACTGTAACTTTAGACCATTGCTCCTTGTTCTGCCATCCGTCACTACTGAGAACAGCCTCTCTCCATACTCTCTGGAACCTCCCTTCAGGAAGTTGAAGGCTGCCATCAAATCCTCCCTCACTCTTCTCTTCTGTGACTAAATAAGCCCAAATCCCTCAGCCTCTCCTTATAGATCATGTGCTCCACACCCCTAATCATTTTGGTTGCCCTCTGCTGGATCCTATCCAATGCATCCACATTCTTTCTGTAATGGAGGGGCCCAGCACTGGACACAATACTCCAGATGTGACCTCACCAGAGCTGAATAAAGGGGAATAATCACTTCTCTAGATCTGCTGGAAATGTTCCTCCTAATACGCCATATGTTAAAAACTCTCTTCAAAATGGTCAGAAACTTGTTAAATTCTGGCCCAGTGGGTTGACTGAATTGTTATAGAGAAGTCTTGTGATAATTATTAAGGAAGGTGGCCTTGCATATTCTCAGAGTGCTATGTTGGAAAGAGAAGGGAAGTTTACATAGGCATTTTAAAATGCTTGCATCATTGTGCTGTAGAACTGATTTGGTTCCCTGAAGCTAATGGAATGGAACTAAGTGAAAGATCAGGAATTTCTCAAGTAACATTTGTAATGTATTGTAACTTGTAGTTTCTGTAGGATCACAGATGTTTGACAGTTTCTGGACGTGGACATTCTAACGATTAATGTTGGAGGATTTATAGACTGAACAGAAGTCAGATCTTAGTGTGTGCTGATGTGTAGGCAGGAAGGCTTGCCACACAATGGAGGGTGTGGTAGGAGATCTATTACACGCACAAAAAACATTACCGAAGCGCACACACACACACACAAATGTATGTACTCAGTGTTGTGACTGAAATTACTTCCAGAAATATTCAGTCTCTGCAGTAGGTACTGGTTCAAGTTTCTTCCTGAAGTACTATATGAATGTGCATTGTCTTAGTTAATGATCTGAATGCAAGGGGAGGATGATTCTGGACTCTGTCCCTTGTTCTAGGGTCTTCAGCCTCCTCCAACAGCTGTAGACTTGGTGCTGCCTTGGCAAGTGCTCGTTCCTCCTCTTAATGCGTTGTGAGGGTTAATTATAGTGTGTGTGTGTGTGGAGCTGGAGGTCAGGCAGACTCCCGACTGGAATTAGTGTTTATGTTGGAGGAGGTTGTAAACAGTCTGCGGGAGGGATAAGGAGCTTCCTGAGGTGGGTCTGTTGTGGAAGCTCAGGGGGTTATAAAGAATCCTAGAATCCTAGAACTGGAAGGGACCTCGAGAGATCATCATGTCCAGTCCCCTGCCCTCACAGCAGGACCAAGCATTGTCTAGATCATCTCTGGCAGGTGTCTGTCTAACCTGCTCTTAAAATTTATCCAGTGATGGAGATTCCACAACCTCCCTAGGCAATGTATTCTAGCGTTTAACCACCCTGACAGTTAGAAAGTTGTTCCTAATGTCCAACCTAAACCTCCCTTGCTGCAATTTAAGCCCATTGCTTCTTGTTCTATCCTCAGAGGCCAAGGAGAACAATTTTTCTCCCTCCTCCTTGTAACTCCCTTTTAGATACTTGAAAACCGCTATCATGTCCACTTTCTGTCTTTTCTTTTCTAAACTAAACAAGCCCAGTTCTTTCAGTCTTCCCTCATAGGTTGTGATTTTTAGACCTTTACTCATTTTTGTTGCTCTTCTCTGGACTTTCTCCAATTTCTCCACAACTTTCTAGAAATGTGGTGCCCAGAACTGGAACAATACTCCAATTGAGGCCTATCAGCACAGAGTAGAGTGGAAGAATGACTTCTTGTGTCTTGCTCACAACACTCCTGTAAATGCATCCCACAATCATATTTGCTTTTTTTGCAACAGTGTCACACTGTTGACATATTTAGCTTGTGGTCCACTATGACCCCTAGATCACTTTCAGCAGTATTCCTTCCTAGACAATCGCTTCCTATTCTGTATGTATGAAACTGATTCTTCCTTCCTAAGTGGAGTACTTTGCATTTGTCCTTATTAAACTTCACCAGACCATTTCTCTAGAAGGGTTGTGTGTGTGTGTAGCGTGGGGGGCTGGTGGACTGTAAGGAAGCTGGGGGTCTGGGAGGAGATTGCGGAAATGTGTACTCTTGTTTCGAGGACTCTGAGGAGGCTGGGGAGCTCTGTGTGTTGAGGGAGACTGGGCTGTGTGGCGGACTGAGAGGTGTGTGTTTGTGTGGGGGAAGGCGGGACTCTGAGGAAGCTGCTTAAGGCCAAGGGACTGGCTGAAGATTGTGTGAGAAGGTTGGAGTGGGCCTGGGAAGAGGCTGAAGCAGTATGAGGAGACTGGGGGAGGCTGCCTGAGGACTGTGCTGGGAGGTTGGAGGGGGAGGAGGCTGGGCGGAGGCTAGGAGCTTTGGGGGAAGGCAGCCTGAATGCAGGGCGAGGAAGCGGGGGCAGGGTTACCAAACAGCCATTTTTTCCCAGACATGTCCTCCTTTTCAGTCCTTAAATGGCCATCCGTCCGGGTTTTTTAAATATCTAAAAATGTCTGGGATTTTCCCCTGCTCATTCTTTTTCAAACAAACTGATCTGTTTATATAGAACCTTGGAACAGCCCTCCTGCTCTGCCGAGGGAAGCGTGGAGCCCTGCCCAGCCCTGCCCTGAGCCGCATTCTAGGGGCTGCAGCTGCAGCTGGGTGATCCCAGCTCCCCTGTGAGCTTGGGCATACCCAAGAGTGCTCATTTGCATACCCATGATGCATTGCACAAGGTGACCTGAATCCCTGGCCCGTGAGCTGGGTTTGCTCCCGACCTCTGGTTCTGATGCTAAAACTTGGGCTTCCAGAGCACCCATGCAACAGGATGCAGAAGCAGGGCGGGTGTCTTCTTTTTTGAAAGTTCAAATATGGTAACCCTAGGCTGGAGGTTTGAGGTGAGGCAGCCTGAGGGCAGGGTGAAGAGGCTGGGATTTTGGGGTGTGGCAACCTGAGAGCTGTGCTTGGAGGCGGGGAGGAAGAAGGAGGCTGGGAGGTGATTTGCAGGGAGACAGCCTGAGGGCAGGATGAGGAGGCAGGGAGTTGGGAGGGAAGGCAACCTGAGGTCAGGACGGGGAGTCTGGGGGCCGTGAGGGGAGGGAGCCTGAGGGGAGGGCAGGGAGGCTGGGGGCTGTGAGGGGAGGGAGCCTGAGGGCAGGGCAGGGAGGCTGGGGACTGTGAGGGGATGCACGGGGATGCACAGCTGTGATGTGGGGCCTGCCGGCTTCTGTGCTATGTTTCTTGGCCTTGAGAGCCCCGGGGGATGGGGTGGAGGAAGGGAAGTAGGGGCTTCATTTAAAATAGCAATTCCAAGTCTCGAGGGGAAGCAGCGAGGTTGGGCTCAAGCTGGGAGATTTCGCCTCCTGCTGCAACTTGTGCCAGGTTCCCTTCTCTGAGAGAGCCTGTCAGTCTGTCGTCCCACAGGAAAACAATATATATATATATATATATATATAGCGAGAGAAATATCACCTTCTAATAGAACTGTCTCTATGGAGGTCTTAAAAATACCAGGCCTGATCTTACTCCTCTGAGAGTTATTCTGTTGTTCCTAAGGTATCACAATCTGGCCTTTCATAGCTTTGCTACGAAAAGAGTAACTGGGACTTTTTTTTTTACCTGGATGTGAGTGATTATCTGGAGTTTAGCAGATGGTGATGTTATGTGAGGAAATGGAGTCTGATCCTCCTCTGGTGGAAATGGACACAGTGCTAGTAAAAGCCCATGAGATGTTTAAAAGCAGTTTGGTAGCGGTTCCAGGACATAGCCAGTGGTGGAAAATGTCAGTAAAAATGCTAGGACAAAAGCCAGAAACAGTTGTGTACACACAAATCCATCCCTGATGAATTGAAGGGTTTTAAATGACACTACATAAAATTACATAAACGTGCAGGGTTTTTTAAGTCACATTATTTTAAATGTCAGTTTATAAAGGATTAATAAATTATTAGAACCAGAAATTCAGTAGCTTGCTTATAAACAAATCAACTTTCTGTTGATTTGCTTATAACCGTCTAGCCTATGCACTGCCTTATGTCTTAGTAACATCTCTTCATAATTTGTTAAACCTTTATTAAAGTTGTTTTATGAAACGTGACCAGAAGAATCAGCAGTCATGAGAGGAACTGGCTGGTAAAGGATAAAAATAGCGTCCTTTCCATCGGTTGAGTATATTTCATCTAGAGTGTTTGATATGGAAAAGAATAATTGACTGACTACTGTGGAATAATTTTACCACTTCAATATACTTTTCTATTTCTCATGTCTTGCTCTTCGTTACCGAGGGCATTAATGCCACCTCTTAATATTTCAGCTGTTTCCCCTCAGATCCTTTAAACTCTTGTTTGTGGTATTATTTCCATAGCAACCAGTTATGTCAATAAGCAGAAAATTTTATCAGCAACAGCATGCGCTCCTGTGGGAAAAATCAGGGGAGGGTCAGAGTTGAGGTAACAAATTAATTTACCATTAATCGGTGAATTTCCCAGCAATGCAACTGTTACTTCCCTTGGAGTAGGAGCAGATGGGTTAGTGCCAAATCTGGCTTATGCCAAAGCACTGAGGAGAGGTGTCCGAGAGTACAAAAAGGTATTGATTGCATCTTCTTGCAGATGCCCTGAGATCCCCACTGATCCTTTGCCTGGCTGAAGTACCTTGCTCTCCTCTGTGGGAAACAAAACTCTCCCCCTACTTTGGAACTTTGCCTGTCTGTGTTGAGTTGTTTTCCAGATCACTAGTGCTTACATGCAGGGGAATATGTGGTCCAGTCCCACATCAGTTATAAATTAACAATAGACACAAAGCAATGCTGTGATCAGTAAGCCAATACTCACACAAAGGAGGATCATGGAATTCTTCCTTCGGTTAAGGATTTTGCTTAGGAGAAATGTAATCCAGTACTAGGCTATTTATGCTATGCTTAAAAAAACAAAACAAAGCAAAATAAAAAATGATAAGCAGCATCTAAAAACAACCCAGAAGCTGAATCACTCTGAGGGCTGTATTGTGAACTAGCAACATGAAAGCAAATATTAGTGGTGTCGAGGTAGGGGAAGAATTGTACAGCATCTCTTGCAGAGGGAAAGGAACATCTTATTGTGTGGTATATTAGGGGCCAGCTACACCGCTGGTGTAAATTGACATAGCTCCATTGACTGCAGGGGACCTGTGCCAATTTACAGCAGTTTAGGATCCAGCCCTCTGCTTTCAAAGCCTTATAACAGTAATTATATTGCTTTTCAGACATGAAAAGCTACAAAAATCAGCCAAGTACATAGATTTTATTTCCATCCATTTTGCAAAATGACACTTATAATTCATTGCATATTACTTCTGACTAAATGCACAAGCTCTTGAGTTCTGAAGGAAACATATATATATAT
>JANRFK010004149.1:164380321-164400996 GCA_030068395.1 Apalone spinifera
GCCCAGATAATCTTCATCCAAGAATATTAAAGGAACTAGCACATGAAATTGCAGATCCATTAGCAAAAATGTTTACTAAATCTCTAAACTCAGGGGTTGTACCATTTGACTGGAGAATTGCTAATATAGTTCCTATTTTTAAGAAAGGGAAAAAAAAGTGACCCGGGTAATTATAGGCCTGTTAGTTTGACATCTGTAGTATGCAAGATCTTGGAAAAAATTTTGAAGGAGAAAGTAGTTAGACACATTGTGGCTAATGGCAATTGGGACAAATTACAACATGGTTTTACAAAAGGTAGATCGTGCCAAACCAACCTGATCTCCTTTTTTGAGAAAGTAACAGATTTTTTAGATAAAGGAAATGCGCTGCATCTAATCTAGCTCGACTTTAGTAAGGCATTTGACACAGTACCACATGGGGAATTATTGGTTAAATTGGAAAAAATAGGGATTAATTTGAAAGTTGAGAGGTGGATAAGCAACTGGTTAAAGGGGAGACTACAGCAGGTCATATTGAAAGGTGAACTGTCAGGTTGGAGGAAGGTTACTAGCGGAGTTCCTCAGGGATCAGTTTTGGGGCCAATTTTATTTAATCTTTTTATTGCTGACCTGGGCACCAAAAGTGGAAGTGACCTGATAAAATTTGCGGATGACACAAAGTTGGGAGGTATTGCCAATTCAGAAAAGGATCAGGATATCATACAGGAAGATCTGGATGACCTTGTAAATTGGAGTGATAGCAATAGGATGAAATTTAATAGTGAGAAGTGTAACGTTATGCATTTAGGGATTAATAACAAGAATTTTAGTTATAAGATGGGGACACATCAGTTGGAAGTAACGGAGGAGGAGAAGGACCTCAGAGTCCTGGTTTTCTGGACCTTTTCTGGGATGATCACATTGGTCTGAGATATTGTGGTGGTGCTTTCTTGTATACTTGTTGGTTTAAAGACCCTAGCTAAACTGCATTTGAGTGAACAAAGGTAGGGAACCATGTCATTCTTAGTATTAGTAGGGCCTACCATAACACAAAGCAATAAATCCAGTTGCAAAATTTGCATTTCAGACCTGGTTAGGTATATAGGTCATGTGGTATTGTTTCTTTTCCCTGGCTGGCATGGCATGCATTACAGATATTACAGTGAAACGTGTAATTTGAAATTTGTGCCACAATCTACCTCAGTGAAATTCCCTCGGAGGGCAGAGGAAAGAGTGATGGAACTAGACATTACAGCAGCCATTTCAAATGATAAACTAACTGCTTGGAAACTGAGAAATTAGTGGATGAAGACGCCCTGGAGTAAGTTTAAATAATCAATAAGTCTGAGGGTTATTTTTTTGGCAAACAAAATAGAAAAAAGGTAAAATCATTAGGTAAGTTATTCGTTGTGAGTTATTCACTCGGCAATGTCGGCACTCTTTCAGAGAATAAATACCCAGTTCCTTTTGTCTGTCCACACAAAGCATCTGCTATTCCTCCAAACTAGCTCTTTACAGTGCTTCAGTGGGATTGCTATGCAAGAGTGCATATCATTAAGGGAGCTTCATGGTCTATATTGAAGGGAGAAGAGTTCTGGCTGAGATTTCCCCAGTGGGTAGTGAATGTGCAAATCTCTCAGGCTTTTCTGATAGCTGCAGACCCCTATTTGATTCCTAAAGTTGGGGAAGTGGGGGGAGAAGTGGCCAAGGTAGAAATCCTGTTTTCTAGACATTTGTTTTAGCCCTGGGCTGTTATCTGAAGATGATTTATGCTCAAAGCCTTTCAAAAGAATTGATATTTTTATATATGCCTGATCTCTCAATATTCTTGTACAGTTGCCAGCTCTTAATACTCATGAGGAGTGGTAATTCAGTTACTATTTAAAAAATCAACCTAAAATGTGAGGAAACAGAATTCTAATTTGACCTTGGTCTTTTATCCAAAGTCAGAAACTGTTTGTCTGAAAATGTGGTAATTGCAAGATTAAATTCAATCCCACTGGGAGGCTGAGAAAACCTGATATGTATCTGTGCCGACCTAAGTTGAATTGAAAGAAAAAGAATGTACAAAACCCCATCCTATAAAGAGCTTTATATTAAAAAAAACAGTATCTTATATTTCTGGCAAACCAATTTTAAATGAGCAAGTAGGACCACATGCCCTGCTCTGATCTTAAAGGCACTAAATGGGGTTGAGTTGCAACCTTTGAAACAGTTTTTGCAGCCTTCAGTCACAACACTCAGGACTTATCTACGCTATGGAGAAGATTGACACTGCTGCAGTTGATTTTCCGGGGTTCAAATTAGCAGATTTAGTGAAGACCCACTAATTTGAACTGAGAGAGCTCTCCTGTCAGCACCAGCAGACCTGCTCCTCAGGAGGAGTAAGGGAAGTCGACTGGAGCATGTGCTCCCATCGACCTCCTGCTGTGTGAATGGTGCCAAAACCCAATTTAAGATACTTCGACTCCAGCTACGTAATTAACATATCTAGAGTTGCATGCCTTAAGTCGACTTTCCCCTTTACATTGAAATCATGTGATTTCAGTGAAAATCATGTGTCTCAGTGAAATCATGCGTCCTACTCCCATTGACCTTGCTCTACCAATAGTCCATTGGTGCCAAAGGCTTTACTCATGGAGCAATGTGTTACTCAGCATGAATAAGGATGTCAAATCTGATCCATCGATAACATCCAAAGCAGGATGCTGGTCTTGTTAATACTCTACATTGCAGATCTTTGTTTCATTCTCACCTCTGCCACAGATTTCCTGTTCAGTCTGTTCAAATCATTATTATTTAGCCCCTCTGTTCTTGAGTTACCCATCAATCAAATGGGAATACTACAACTTCCTTTGTCTTGGCTACTGAGGCTGGGAGCGGGGGAGGGTGCAGGAGCAGGGACTGTTGCTTACTAAATGTATGGGCAGGACATAGCACAGTGGGACCCTGTTCTCAGTCAGTGCTTCTAGGCACTTCTGCAATACAATAGCAATAATATGATGGGGCTCAAGTAAGTCAAATCTTTTCCCTGTATATCTTAAAGACACTGGGGGAGAAGAGCTGTCAACTATTGCTGTGATGCACACACCGAGTGTTACTCCAAATGACTGTAAACTTCTATGGAAGAAGAGTCCAGGCTTGTCGCTTGTCTATGTGTCACTCCACAGCTAGAATGTCTGAGTCCGCCCATGGAAACAGATATAAACACCGCCAAGGGATCTTTTTGTTCAGCATATCACCCTCTTCTGGCATCATTGGAATTTGCAGTCTGTGACCATCCAATTGTTTACATTGTCAGTCATTTTGGCTTGCATGGGTAAGGCCCTGCCAAGAATCCTAAGCCATTATGACAGCAGAGGTAACTCATCCAACCACAGCTTACTTTACAGCTAATTTGCATGTTACAGTGTTATGGGTGGGACTACACAGGTGGTGGCTTACTTGGCCCAACAACCAGACTCATACACCAGCAGGGGCTTTCAGTTACTAGTTACAACATAAACCGCTTAAAGCCAAGCAATCTAACGTTAAGGTTGATAATCCATCCTCATCCTATTGCATTATGCCTCGTTATTCTGGTGTGCACAACACACAAGGCAAAATTATTCTGTCTGATCTGAACTAAAGATTGCTATTGCCTGCTCTGGGCTCTGTGCCCAGGTGGAAAGGATATTAACCAATAATGATTGTTCTATGAGTACATTGCCTGGGCAGATCCACACTCCCTTCTCTCTTTGAGCCACATTCTAGGCTGAGTTAAATCTGCTGAGCTGCAAGGAAGTCAGAGCTCTACTGACTTACACCAGGGGAGGATCAATAAGATATGTGCAAGCTAAACATTGATCTAAAAAGGCATGCAGACTGATTCAGAGTGTCCCCACAAGGACATCAGTTGATTTAAGTTGGTGCAAGTTTTGTGTTCACAGAAGTCATGTTATAAAATTCATTTATCTTGTTCTAGCTGCATAGTTCCAAGAGGGGTTCCGAGGTCAGTAGACTGAAAGGAACCTCAAGAGTCAAGTCCCTTGTACTCATGCAGATAGATACAATATTAACCCATATCGGTTCAGCCAGGGTTCAGGCTGGTTTCAATCAAATGCAAATAAAATATTCTGATCATATTGTATATAAAATACTGGCCATCATACCATTCCATATGTTTGCAGTGAACTGGACTGTCAAAATTCAGTAAGAAATATAAACCAATTCTGCAGTTGCACCCAGAATTGACGGTAAAACATAGGCTATGTCAGCTGAATTATCCATTTAGTGTGTGTAGCAGTAGCTGATGCTAGGCCCAGTGCTATATACTACAATCCACATTTTGTGTCACTAAGAAGTGCAGGCCTTCCACAGCTGCACCATTCACTCCCCTTAATCCAAGTACAGGTCAACAGAGCCATGATCTGTAAGGTTTAGTAGCCATTTATCTTTACACACAGAACTTCTCCTTGGTGACCAGCGTATGTGGCTTCTAGGCCAATTTCATAGTTGTCATAGCAACTCTGTGTACTGAGGAGAAGGTTGGGAGTATTGTAAATTTTATCCACAAACTAGATCCATTCTGGCAGCTTTGTGTCATCTAGCTATAGCTGCTGCTTTGCTGAGCTCCTTCAAGCACTCTAAGGAAACAGGTGCCAATCCTAGTGATTTTTCTTATCCGTCTTTCTCACTATGTAGATGGAGCCATGATGACACAGAGGGTTAAATGACCAAAGGGAATTAACTTAGAGACAGAAGGCGAATGCAGGCTTCCTTTAGGGCCATATCAGGCTCATAGGCCAGGGTTGACGGTGCCACAATACCTGAGGTACCCGGAGCATCGTAAGTACTGACACCTGACCTCTGTGTCAGTGGTCTGGATGGAGACCTTTTCTTGGACGAGGGCTCACGATGAGGCACTGAGGAACTTCTCACCTTTGTGCCCTGAGGGTGATCATACCTCGCTAGGTTGTTCTCCCGAGTCCAAGGCACGGTGCACATTTTTTTCTGTAAGGATGAGCTTCAAACGGAGGTGTCTGTCCCTTTGTGTCCTGGGCTTGAGTTTAGCACAATGAGGACACTCCTGGGATGAACGATGTTCCCCTAAACACCTGATGCACTGTGAATGTCCATCAGAAATAGGGATTGGCTCCCTGCAGGAGGCACAGCGTTTAAAGCCTGGTGAATCAGGCACACCAATTTTTTTTTTAATCTCACAACAGCAACTATCTAACTAAGTAACTAGCTATAAAGGTAACAACAGGCTAATAACTACAAACTACTAAAGACTACCAGAGAAATGTCAGGTAAAGCAGAGAACTATGGAGCTCCATCTCAGGCCGAGGGCGGTTGAGAAGGAACTGGAGGGCTCGGGTTGCGCATGTCTGGTGCCTACTAGTATGGTGTGCACCATTTGGCACTGTGCATGCATGGCCTGTGCAGGGACTACTTCAAAATCTCTGATCCAGGCACCAGGATGGCACCAAGACCCAAGCGTGGAGCATCCATGGGGACCTCTCAAAGAAGAAGCACTGTTAGAGACCTAGAGAAATAGTTGCTAATCCATGCTATGTGTTCTCCACCCATAGGCAGCATCATAGCTTATTCAGCCACTGCCACTCAGGACAGCCAGCAACCAGATTAAAACTGGTGATCAAGCCAAACTTTCCAGTACCCCATCAGTGTACCTGCCATCCAGACATGTGTTGACTTCTAAAGAGTGACTGGGTCCTTTAACGGGTTTCATTTTGTTTGGCTTGTCTTTTTTGCTCTACAAGTTCTTCCTTTGCCCGAGATTTTAAGGTTTTTTTATTTATTCCCTTAAGAAAATTCTTCTGGTTTCCCAAAATACTCAATCCTGGAGGAGAGTATTTTGGAGAAAGTGTGGGCCCAGGCTGCTCAGGTTACCTGTTACTTCCAATCATTTGAATGTAGAATTGCTCCTGAACATGCAATTGTCAAGCTAACCAGAACCTAAGCAAATCACAAAAGGTAATAAGCAAAATGCATCACAGAACTAATATGCTCCTCCTTCTAACTAGTTTGATATACTTATGACCTTCACCTAGTGCGGCTGTTGAGAACAAACAAGAAGCCATAGAATTGCATTTTAATATATTTTTTATTCAATCTCCATAAAGCAACAATAAAAAGTTCAACTGGGGAGATAGAAATGCAGTGAGTAGCTGTTCCCAACAGCCATACATCTGGCCTTTAATTACCCTGTGGTATTTATATTGTCAAAAACATATTTCAACTCATATGACTGATCATGCTGTAGTGGAGGAAAGCATTAGCAAATAAATAGCAAAACATACAAATTTGTCAACAGATGGATTACAACCAAATGCAATTAAATACAAAATGATTTTGCTTTTAAAGCAATTGAATATAAATTAGCCTGTCAGCAAATGTATGCAACTAATTGCAAGAAAAAAAATTAGTCCTTAAGACAATATTCTGCATATAGTCTTTTCAAACAATGTAGTAATGATTGGGTACATTATTAATGAAACACAAGTCAAACTGCATTAGTTTAATTGCTTTTTTGTGAAAACCTATTAGAATAAATTACAACATATTTACTCCTTTTTTTTACAATTGATGATAGGTGATTAAGTCTTGTTTATAAACTAACAATAATGATTTTGCCTTTTTCTGGGCTTGCTAACCACAAGAGAATTGTTACGCTGTCCATAACGTTGGTGAACTGAGCAATGAGTGAAGAATCTAATTCCCATAAGCTCTGAGCAGCGACCTCTAAAAAAACAACTGATGCTTTTAAATGCATGCTCATTTTTCAGCGTAGCTGTGGGTTTGGTGGAAATGGAAGAAAGAAATGAATTTAACTATTTGCAAAAATTAAGAAGGAAAGACTTGTAAACACATTCCTAAAGAGATGTATTGGTAAGAATATTTGGCCAAAGTGAAATGGAAGTTTGTACTGGTACCGGGTGGAGCCTGATTCTGAGAGTTGTGTTTATTGAGGTCCTGATTCATTACTCATTGCAGTCCATGGAAAAACTCTGTTTGGCTTCACTGGGCAGCAGATTGGACCCCCAATTAATATTGATCGCTGGTGTGAATTCAGTATAAAACCAGTGTAAGTGCAATCAAGACTCACAGGGGCCATGTAACATACACATGTTATTAAAACTGCTGGAATTGTGAATGCTTGTAATAAAATGTTCACAAGCCCCCAAATGGACTAAGACTCTCCTAGCCATTCGGTGAATGGTTTTGAATAAAGAAGAAACTTGGGGAAAAACTGAGATGTTCACTTGCTACGATTTAGGATTTTTTAAAAAACTTGAATGTAATGCATCAGGAAAGCAAGCAGCAAAGTCCTGGGCCTTGGCTCAGTAATGTGATATTCCCGGGAGTTACTGCTGGACTAATGAAGACTGAGTAACACAGTGGCGAACCAGACCCTGTAGTCCTAAGTTAAAGAGTTAATGTGTGGGCATTTCTTCAGAAGAGATCCAGGGGATGTTGGGAAAGGCTTTATTTTCCTGTTGTTTTTTATCTGGGAGCTGAGTCCTTTCAGAGCTGACAATGCCTACAAGGAAGGAGAGGATAGGTGAAGGTACTAGTTGTACCTAAAAATAAAATTAGGTACATATGCTTATGGAACAAATTGACCTACAAATGTGTGTGTTAGAGTGAGTATATAAAACAGGTCGGAGAGAATACACCCTGGCTACGTCTACACTGGCAGCTTCTCGCGCGAGAACTCTTTTGCGGAAGAGTTCTTGTGCAAAAAGTTTTCCACAAGAGCACGACTACACTGGCCTGTGCTTTTGTGCAAGAGATGTGCTTTTGTGCAACAGTATCCATGGCAGTGTAGATGCTCTCTTGCGGAAGAAAGCTCTGATGGCCATTTTAACCATAGGGGCTTCTGGCGCGAGAAATTAAGGTTGCCTGTCTACACTGCCCTCTAGTGGAAGAGCTCTTGCGCAAGAGGGCTTATTCCTCCTGGAGAAAGGAATAACTCTTCCGGAAGAAGCCCTGTTTTACAACGCTATACTGTAAATTTACTTGCGCAAGAACGTGCGTGCAGTGTAGACAGCCAGCAAGTTTTTGCGCAAGAATGGCTGTTCTTGTGCAAGAAGCTGCCAGTGTAGACGTAGCTCTTTATTCTCCCCAATTAGTAGTATTGCCTATTATTTTAAATGTAAAATAATCTGTTATATATCAGAGAATGAAACCAACTCATTTTCCCACTTATAGGATTTAACGTACTACGAGGTTTTGACTTGACGTTGTACTTGTTTATGGTGGAGGGACTTTAAGTTTACTGACTGACTGGGTTCTGTTCCCAGATCATGGTAATCACATAGTACTGTGGAGATTTCATATCCCCTGCTGACTGTTGCAGATGCTGCTGCCATGCATAGTAAGTAGACTCCATAAAGTCCGGAGGCCATTTAAGCCTGAATTTCCTCATTTGGGATTCAATTAAAGCCATTCTATGTTGTGCATCACAGATCTGAAGGGACCTAGAGTTGCAACAAACATGGTTTTAACCCTTCTGTTTGTGGACCCTGCTCTCTCATCACAAGGTAGCAAAATCTAGACTAGGTCAGTTAACAGGTGTTTGGTCTCTCTAGAAAGGAGAAGTCCAAATGATAACGATTCATCATTTGAAAAATGAAGCTGCTGACAACTGCAGATCAAGGTAACGCTAAGCAGGTAAATCTGATATTGCGAGTTATTCTAAAACAGGAGCCTTTACTACTTGGTTTTATTTTGGGTCTGCACATACTAAACTCAAAACTCCGGTCATCTGAAGAAGTGGGCTGTGCCCACGAAAGCTCATGATACCATCTACATGTTTTGTGAGTCTTTAAAGTGCTGCCAGACCATTTGTTGTTTTTTACACAGTTTTGGTTAGGGATGCAATCCTAACTCCATGGTTTCAATTGCCCAACGGACAGCTTGGATAGAGGCAGCAAGTTTATCCACTCCAACTGCTTATTCAATTTTGTTCCTGGTTCAAAATGTTGCTACAAATCAAAATCCGTATATAACCTGTTGGAGTTGTTGGCTACAATTTTCTCGGTGTGAGAGCAGATTTGCATTTTGTTCCTGAGCAGCCTGTATTTGCAATGAGACCCTGACCAAAGATTCCATCAGGTATCTCATGAGCTTCTGGGTCAGTTTCTCCAGTTACTCCCAGGGCAACGGGGAAGTTGTTAGGATCATAGGGTCAAATAGAACCAAGGGTAGTAAGGAAGGATCTGTAGTCTTAAAAAGTAGCTTAAAAAGTTGAGGGAGTATCTTGATTATATTCTATAAGTACCTATAACGAGAACAAATATTTGACCCTAGGCTCTTCATAAATTGAGCAGATAAAGGTACAACACAAGCAATGGCTAGAAATTGAAGCTAGACAAATTCAGGCTGGAAATAAGGCGGAAATTTTCCATACCATGAGTCAGGGTGGATTCTCTATCTCTGCAAATTTGTAAGTTAAGATGAGATGTTTTTCTAAAAGATCTGCTCTAGAAATTATGTTGGGGAAATTCTATGGGCTGTGTTATTAGACTATACCAGACTCGGGGCTTGGCTATCCGGGCAAGTTACTAGCCTGGAACTCAGGGGAGGGAAAAATTACTCTCCCCAATTGCAGCAAGTTTCAGCACTGTAAAGCATCACTGGAGACAGGCTCCCAGAGCTGGGAGCTATGCCCCTCATGGAGGTGGGTTTTTTAAAGTACTGGGATACCTCTTCCAGCGTTGGCTGTGTCATGGCAGCACCTTAATCTGGTAAGTTTAGAAAAAGCCTTGATGATCACAATTGACCCTTCTGGCCTAGGATTCTCATATTATGATTCGGGGCTTTGGGAAACCTTAGGATGGAGATGTTAAAACATAAAGATTTTTTTTTCCTTCACGGGAACAAGCACATGCATGCCTTACAATTGATAGTCTTAAAATATATTTAATAAGCATCCCAAGATGCCCATGTAATAGGGAAAGTAAAGAGCAGAGCTACCAAAGACTTCAAGAACCTCGCTAAGTAACTGTGCGGGATAGTGGTAGCTATAGAAAATCTTCAGGCTGTTTTCAGTGAAAAAGAGAAGTTAAGGCCTAGCTCTGGAGAATTCTAACCATATTCTCTTAGGGCCAGGTGAATATTCACTTGGGGTATGTCTACACTGCAAAGAAGATCAAAGCTGCCACTGTCGATCGTCCAGGGTTCGAATTAGCAGGTCTAGTGAAGACAGATAATTCGAAGTGAGGGGGGCACTCTGGTCAATGCTGGTAGTCCTGCTGGTAGTCCTGCTTCCACAAGGAGTAAGGGAAGTTGAAGGGAGAGTGTTTTCCCTTCAACTTCCTGCAGTGTGGACAGCGCCAAAAGTTAAATTAAGGTACTTTGACTTCAGCTACTCAATTAACATAGTTGAAGTTGCGTATCTTAATTTGACCTTAGCCTGTAGTGTAGACGTACCCTCAGTGGGAAAGAAAGTAGCATTATTTTTGAATTAGGAATTTGAATTTGGCTCTTTTTCTGATCATAACTGAATTTTCACAAGATCTCAAGTAACATCGGGTGAATTGTACTTTTCAGAGGATGACGAGGGCAAATACTACTCTTCATAATTATTTGTAGTATTTAGGAGTCCCAGACCTGGACATTGCATTAAGGTGCTGCCCAAACCCTGAGCAAAGACAATCCCTGTTCCAAAGAGCTTACAGACAAACGACAATAGGTAGATATAAACAGATGAGCCAGGCAAGAAATTAATGACATGATATTGGTCACCATGCTAGGCTATGGTCAAGGTTTCTGTAGGCATCACAGAAAGGGAAAGTTAAGAAGGTAATTGAAAGAAGGAGAACGATGGAATATTGAGGATATTTATAGGGAAGTGCCCCCCAAGCTTGAGGGGCAGCATGCGAGAAAGCTTAAAGGTACTTGTTAGTAAATTGGAGGACTGGGCCAAAGGAAATCTGATGAGGTTCAACAATGACTAGTGCAGCATCCTGCACGTGGGATGAAAGAATCCCAAGCATTGTTACAGGCTGGCAACCAACTGGCTAAGCAGTTCAGCAGAAAAAGACCTGGGGATTACAGTAGATGAGAAGCTGGATAAGAGTCAACAGTGTGCCCTTGTAGACAAGTAGGCTAACAGCATATTAGGATGCATTAGGAGGAGCATTTCCAGCAGATCTAGAGAAGTGATTATACCCCTTTATTCGGCTCTGGTGAGGCCACATCTGGAGTGTTGCATCCAATTCTGGGCCCCCCATTACAGAAAGGATGTGGACACATTGGAGAGGGTCTAGCGGAGGGCAACCGAAATGATTAGGGGGTTGGAGCACATGACTTATCAGAAGAGGCTGAGAGATTTGGGCTTATTTAGTCTACATAAGAGAAGAGTGAGGGGGGATTTGATAGCAGCCTTCAACTTCCTGAAGGAGGGGTTCCAAAGAGGCTGGAGAAAGGCTGTTCACAGTGGTGACAGATGACAGAACAAGGAGCAATGGTCTCAAGTTACAGTGGGGGAGGCCTAGGTTAGATATTAGGAAAAACTATTTCACTCTGAGGGTGGTGAAGTACTGGAATGGGTTCCCTAGGGAGATGGTGGAATCTCCCATCCTTAGAGGCTTTCAAGTCCCAGCTTGACAAAGCCCTGGCTGGGATGATTGAGTTGGGGTTGGTCCTGCTTTGGGCAGAGGCCTGGACTTGATGACTCCTGAGATCTCTTCCAGCCCTAGGATTCTATGATTGTATGAAACGTAACCAGTGGGTGATAAAGGCTGAAACTGGGGCAGAATGGAGGTCAGAATCACCAGCTGAATGAAACGATAGGTGAAGTAGGACACCCCAAGAAAGGCCTTTAACATGAAGACAAGTAGCTTATGTTTGGTGTGATTGAGAATGAGGTCTCCACTGTTTTCTCCACAAGAGAGATCAAAGCTATGAACTAGGAAACTGATCTTTGAAGGGGCATTTTAAATAGACATGAGAAAGGCAAGAGAAGAAGGTGTCACAGAGATTGAGGTGACAGGAGCCTAAACGAGTGTTTGAATTGGGTGGGTGGATAGGAAAGACCCATCTTGGAGATATTGGGCAGAAAGAATCAGCAAGATTTAGACACAGCATAGATGGGAGGATTTAGACAAATGGCTGAGTCCAACATGGTGCTTAGGTTATAGTCCTGAGTGCCAGAGAGGATGATGGTATTGTCCCCACTGACCAAGAAAGGTGAGGGGGGTTTCCTTTGAATATTTTTATTATGCTGCTCCATTTCTGTGCTGTAAGACAAGTAATCTTGAGTCATAAGCTTTTGGAAACCCAGGCTTGCCAGTGTGGGTGGACAGGCCTGTCCTCATTAAGATGAACCATTAACTAAGATGCTTTATAAACTCCAGATGATCTCTCTCCTATTAGCCTTTAAGAAGATTAAATTTTTTCATTGTTGACTTCATGCAGTTTCTTTGGAAAGGGAAACAACCTGAGGTTAAATTGAAATGCCTTTTCCATTCCAACAAAGAGACCATATTAATTCTCCATCTGCTTCGAAAGTATATACGGGCTTCCAAGATGTGAGACTCCTTCTTTACAGACTCCTAACTGACCGGGTTATAATGCAGAAATGCCTTGTTCGGCTACACAATTTATTAAAATGTTCTTATTGGCAGCAACACAGCCCACATCAATTTCAATCAGCAAAATCCAATTTGTACAGAATACAAGATTGCAAAATATATGTAAAAGGCTGCAAACCCAGCACTTGCAAATTAAATGTTTTTAATTTCTTAACATTCCTGCAAATTAAGTGATCAGTGATGCTGATCTTCCTTTTAATTTGTTGGATTCAGTATGAGAAATATGAAATAAAAACTATTTCAATCTTGACAGATATTTACAGTAAGCAATTATCTGGCGTACTGCCAGGGCAGTAGAATGAGTTGAATTTTGAGCTTTTGTGCAGAAGGCCTGGGGTTTTTTTTATTAATTGATACAATACTTGCCAGCCTACAGCACAATCAGTGACACTGACAGCTTCCCTTAGACAATCGATGCACTTTGATGCTGATCTGAATAAATAAATTGCACGTTTGACAGGAGTCTTTGTTCTGTGCAAGACCTGACTAAGGACAGCCATATATGTGATACATGGATTGTGCTAGAGAGTAACCCATTTGGGCCACACTGACCTACTTTTGACCTATTGGCTTAGCACAGGCCCTGTGACTGTTCCAATTCCCCGATCTGTCCAGCCCATCCATCTGGCCTCTCTTTAAAACTTAAAAAGCTACATATGGACAGTTGTCACATGCCAAGTCTCTCCTTTCAACAGAAGGAATAGCAAACTGATTCCGCCAGCTGATTGGTTCTATAATATTTGTTCTGCAGAAACAGTCTTGCTACCTTTCCTGTCATCATGAATGACATTAGTTGTACCTGGATCTAGGATGCCTACCACCCAGCTTGTCGTCTGTGCAGAGTTCCATGTGGAATCAGCTAAGAGGCCTGCCCCCAAGCCCATTAAATGTAGGAAGCAGGAGCTATCTACACAGAGGCCCTGTGCTTCCACACTGTGTAGGGGCCTTGAATTGCTGCCTGATTAATCCTATGTATTGCCTCCCAACCGATCCCATCTGGTGCAGCCTTTCTACGAGGATTCCCCCAGGCTGCAGTAGTCCCTGAGACCCTACTGTTTGTTTCCAGGGGGAGTTTTGTGGTCCTCTGCTTGACCCTCTCCAATCTGTCCACATCCTTTCTGTAATGGGGGCCCCAGAACTGGACTCAATACTCCAGATGTGGCCTCACCAGTGCCAAATAAAGGGGAATAATCACTTCTCTAGATCTGCTGGCAATGCTTCTCCTAATGCATCCTAACATGACATTTGCCTTCTTGGCTACAAGGACACACTGTTGACTCATATCCAGCTTCTCATCCACTGTAATCCTCAAGTCCTTTTCTGCTGAATTGCTGCTTAGCCTTGGTCCCCAGCCTGTAACAGTGCTTGGGATTCTTCCGTCCCAAGTGCAAGACTCTTAACTAGTCCTTGTTGAACCTCATTAGATTTGTCTTGGCCCAATCCTTCAATTTGTCTAGGTCACTCTGGACCCTATCCCTACCCTCCAACATATCTACCTTTCCCCCTAGTTAATGTCATCTGTAAACTTGTTGAGGGTGCAATCCATCCCCTCATCCAGGTCATTAGTAAAGACATTGAACAAAACCAGCCCTAGAACTGATCCTGGGGCATTCCACTTGAAACCGACCACCAACTGGACATTGAGCCATTGATCAGTACCTGTTGGGCCTGACAATCAAGCCAGCTTTCTATCCACCTTACAGTCCATTTATCCAATCCATACTCTCTTAAAACTTGCTGGCAAGAATATTGTGGGTGACCATATCAAAAATTTTGATAAGTCAAGGTATATCACATCCATTGACTTCCCCATGTCCACAGAGCCAGTTACCTTGTCGTAGAAGGCAATCAGGTTGGTCTACATTTGCCTTTTTCCAATCATCCGGGATCTCTCCTGATCTCCACGAGTTTTCAAAGATAATGGCCAAAGGCTCTGCAATGGCATTTGCCAACTCCCTCAGTACCCTCAAATGCATTAGATCCAGCCTCATGGATTTGTGTATGTCCAACTTTTCCAAACAGTTCTTCACCTCTTCTTATTCCACAGAGGGCTGTCTACCTCCTTCCCATACTGCATTGCCTAGTGCAGTAGTCTGGGATCTGACCTTTTCTGTGAAGACAGGGGCAAGAAAAAGCATTGAGTACTTCAGCTTTTCCCACATCATCTGTCACTAGGTTACCTCCTTCATCCAGTAAGGGCCCCATGCCCTCCCTGATCACCCTCTTATTGCTAACATGCCTGTAGAAACCTTTCTTATTACCCCTCACATCACTTGCTAGCTGCGATTCCAATTGCGCTTTGGCCTTCCTGATTATACCCCAGCATGCTCCAGCAATATATTTATACATCTCCCTAGTTATCTTTCCAAGTTTCCACTTCTTGTAAGCTTCCCTTTTGTGTTTAAGCTCACCAAGGATTTCACTGTTATGCCAAGCTGGTTGCCTACCATAATTGCTTTTCTTACTATACATCAGGATGGTTTGCTCCTGCACCTTCAATAAGGCTTTAAAATACAGGAAGCTCTCCTGGGCTCCTTTCCCCTTCATGTTAGTGTCCCCGGGGATCCTGCCCATCAGTTCCCTGAGGGAGTCAATGTCTGCTCTTCTGAAGTCCAGGGTCTGCCTTTTGCTGCTCTACTCTCTTCCTTCTCCTTTCACTTCTCTGTCTGCAAAGGAACCAGACCTTCAGGGACCTTGGCAGGTTCCAGAGTGGGAAACACATTGCAGAGGGAGCGTGTCCCCTCCCCCCTTTGGCAAGAGACTGGGGATGGGATGGGTGTCGTGAAATACAATATTTCACACTTAGTAGTGAGCAGTGTCACTGCACTTCTGCTAGCGGGATCCACTATTTGTGAGAGGTGATGTTTGCACCTTCCTGGTTCCAGGCTGTTCTGAAAACATTTCTCTCTGGCCCACACAGCTGATTAGCAGAGATGCAGACTTACAGCTGTCACCTGTCAGTGCGTGTTCTGCTGCCCCGCTCCCACCTTGCTCCGTCCTGCAGCTGACCTGTTTTCAGGGGTCTCCTGCTAGCTGTGCAGGGGGGAAGGGAATGGAGGAGAGGGGAGTGCTGAAGTTGGGGTGCCCCTACCCCATCTCTGCAGGGCAGGGGTTGGGGAGAGGGAGACACAGCAGAGCTGCTCCAATCTGAAGCATGGGTGGTAAGTGACAGGGGGGGCCTGTGTTAAGAGGCAGTGCCCTGTTTCTAAGATTTCAGTGCCTTTTCTCTCACTCGCTCTCACACACACACTTCCCCCAGGTTTCATACCCTGTTTCTGAAGGGAGGGGGAGGAAGTGACAACAGAGCAGGACAGCTTTCCCTGTCTTAAAGAGACAGCATGTAGCTTCTCTTAGAAACATACCCAGCAGCAGCCAGCACACACCCTCCTGGTGTCACTGTCATAGCCCCCCAGTCTGTGCCTCGTTGTTTCTGTGCCCCCCGCACAGTCACTGTCATACACACACTGCCACACACACTCTCCCAGTCTCTGTGCCACGCACACTCAGTCTGTGTCACAAAATCTGTCTCGCACGCAGTGTCTCTTTCACATGCACATACTCACTTTCTCTCTCTGTAGCTGCCAGCTCCACCCCTTCTGCCTGAGGCTCCACCCCTTCTGGGGGGGGGGGGAGAGCTGGCCCATCACCATGAACCAAAATTCACGAGATGTCCCCCTCCCCCGCGAAAATTATTGCCCAACCCTGCCCTACATTGTGTGCACACCAGAGGAATTCTACCCCAGTGCATTAATGTCCCACGTCAGGGGGAAGATTTCAGTTAAATCAGATTGTAAGATAACACTAGCAGCTGAATAAGTGAATGTGAGGAAATTTACAAGGCACATCAAATCTTATGAGCTAGGAGAGGAGTTCCTTTTGCCCACACAACTCAAGACATTATTTTAAGAAAATACCTAGAGTCTGTTCAGGTAGCAACCCTGTTCTTGACCCAGCAGAAGAAAGAAAGGAGGAATCCAGGGTTATACTTTTAAAAAAGTCCAAACTCTTCTCCCCAGTGGTCATAGGAAGGATTTTGATAGCTAATTACTTAATAGTCTGTTCAAAACCACAGCCACTTTTAAAGTTTATGGCATATTTCTTTATTTCTAACAGATGTTTGCCCATGATGGCATAACTAGCATTTACTCGATTCAGTTCCAAAAACCTGTGTTTCAAAAACCAGTGAAGCTTGCTACATAAATGTGCAGTTATATGTGGCTCACATCATTTGCAAAGAAGACTAAGGTATAAGGACACCATACATGCTGTAAAATCAGTCACAATAAAAATAGTTACTTTGCTTCAGTAGAATCTGTCTACCTCAAGTGCATAGACTGAAATGGGGGTTTAAGGAAACTGAGCACTATGGAAGTTTGATGGAAGTAATAAGCCATTTGAGCCTGAGGGAGATAAAGAAATATTCGATGAAAGCCTAATGGCCAGATACTCCGCTAGTGTGAATAGGCAGAGTCCAGTGGAATAACTGGAATTACACTGATTTACACCCACTGAGCACCTGGACCAAACCGTCAAAAGGTAATTTGTAATGATGACCTGTAGCGCAAAACCATTGGATGGATTTTCTTCAGATGTTGCAGAAACATCCTTTCTTGCCATCAGGGTAAATATGGCAGTTTTCGGTTCAAACTCCTTTGTCAGGACCACCGCCTGTTTATAATAATGACTGGCTATCCATAACTTTAACGAGTCGGGAAACCAGAGTCTGGGCCAAATTTCTCCATGGAGAAGTAGCTTGAAGGGCGTTGTATTGGAGCTACAGTAGGGATAAATTTGACACCCTTATTTGTTTTTCAATGAAAAAATGGAAAACCCTGGGGCTGGTGAAGGAACACACTTTGGAATTGCAGTTGGTACTGACTAATACCATAGTTCTCCAGAAAAATCTCAGCTAGCAGCTGAGCTAGTCCATTTTGGATTCATGTCAAGGTATTTGCTGTTTGGTCCAGAGCGCCTTCCCCTTATTAGCCCATCAGCAGAAAGCCAGTAAGGTGGTAGTTGTGGATGGAGGCTCTAAATTGATCCTCAGAACTGGCCCAGGTGCCAGAGAACTATAAGTGGCTTACAGCTAATTTTGGATCCCCAGGCCCTCTGCCTTGCTGTGACAGGCTCCGCCACACTTCCAGTTAAGGCCTGTGTTGGCTTGAAACGTTAACCTTTGTTTGCACTTTGATTATGGGCAGCCATGGACTTGAAGTCTGCCTGACAAGAGGCCTTGCTCTTTGAGGCAGTTGGCCAATGATTGTAGACCTTAGAAGTGCTGTTGGATGTCGATACTGAGAAGGCCACGTTCTTGCTGTCTTGTCCTGCATCCTCTAGTCATTCTCAAGCTGTCACTTATAGTCTCATTTGTAAAAGCCACAACTGCACAAAATGCACACCTAGTTTCATGTATAGATCAGATGACTGCACTCACAAATGACCACACTTTAGGTGTTTGCCCATTTACCTAATGTGCTAATTGGATTTCTAAATCAAGCCTGGGCCTTGAAAGGTGATTGTGGAATGAACCAGCCATTCATTTAATAAAGGGTAAAAAACAAACATGCCCCCTCTCAGTCAAAGATTAAACTTCATCTTTAAATCAAACCCGAGCTGGGCCTTGGGTATTTGGAATACCTTGGTTACCTCCCTGTTCCCAGAGTGTGTTTCGTTGTCCCATCTCTCTGCGCTTTCTGGTTTCAGCGCTTTGTGGGAAAGCTGCAATACCAAGAACGGTTGTTTGAAGACAAAGTTGTTTATGGACAAAGAGCAGCAGGATCAGGATTTTGACACCTGCCACTGAGTAAAATGACTTCTTCAATCTTCCTTTGCAATTTGAAGCTGCAAACCTAGATCAATAACCTCCCATCCTTCCTGGAAGTACAACCAAGTAGCACAGTCTAAAAGTTCCATGTTATTTAATTTCTATCCCCCTCTCCCCTCCAGCAATTCTTCTAAACATTCAGTCTAGCAGTTCAGATTTCATTCCTCACTTGGAGTCATTCTGAATCTTTGGGAACACTGTGTGACCTACAGTTTTGCAGTAAGCCAAGTAGTTTTATAGCACCTAGATTCAGAGGTAATCTAAAAACAAAGAATTGGTGTTTCCCTTTTTTGATCCCCATACGGTAATAATAATCCAGAAGGCAATTTAAGACATTCTTACAGTTCAGAAAATAAAGGCTGTATAATTTGTTGTGATGTTATTAAAGTCTACGAAAGATCCAGGCATAAAAATCAATCTTAATTGTCTAGTACTGGCTATCAGATTGATCTGCGAATACATCATTCTAATTTATTGCAAGATCTAGAAGAATGGCAGGTGATAAATGCCTTTCCCAGTGGTTAACCAGTGATTACTGTGGCTTGCTCATTATGCATTACTTTTGTGGGCTATTTTATTAGGCAATAGACCCCAATTCAGCAAAGCACTTTACTGTGGGTAGACTAGAGATGGACTTAAGCATATACTCAACTTTAAGTTTATACTTAAGTCTCATTGCCTACAACAGGGCTTATTGCTTTGTTAAATAGAGATGGCGTTAACATCTGCTTAAAATTAAGCACACACTTCAGTGTCTGGTGGATTTGGAGCTCCTTAAAGCCCTGATTTAGCAAACAACATGGGGTCTGAATAAAAATATTGCTAGTTTGGAATAGTTCTAGTGATCGCCAGTAGCCTTAATGTTTTCCATACACAGTCTGGAAGTTGTATTCATTTCCGGTGATATTGGTCATTTCCATGCCAGGATTCTTGTGTTGTGCTGCAGAACAGAAACCAGACGCGATGGCTTTCTGTGCGTCTTTTCCTTGGCTTTAGCCATGGAATGCAGAGAGATAATCAACCTCTGCAAAACCGATCTTTATGGTCAAAGGTCATGAATGCAAAGGAGTCAAGACTCTTTTCCAAATTTTTCCAAGCAGAGTTCCCCTTCAGGCAAAGGAAACCAATCACGCTTTTCTCTGCCCAACGGTTGCCATGTGTTGTTAAATCCTATGCATCGTCACTTACACTGTGTCCACGACTCCAGGCTAGATCTTGGCTCCCCACCAGCCCTGCCTGTCTGGAGGGGTGTGCTAGAGCGTACAAATGTGGCTTGACATCAGCATTAATCATAAGTGCCTGTTCATCAAAATGGTTGATTTGATTGTTTAAAACACTCCTGATGAAAATTATGTTTGCCTTATCGGTGCTATCTGCTTCCTGTGATAGTTCATTCCGTTGTTTGTTTGTTTGTTTGTTTGTTTGTTTGTTTTTTAAACGTGTGCTCCCAGGTTTTGTTGAGTGAACAGCAGCAACAGAGTCTACCATCTTAGACATGGTTAATGCCAGCATTGGCTTATTTTCAACTTCTTTTCGTTTTTTAACTGTCCTTGCCCTGCAGGTGTTTAAAAAAAATGAATTAAAGCCATAAGGCACAGCCTCAGATTTGTTCTCTTAATTAGCCCCTGCCATGGTGGATTAATTCCATCTGCAATGTGTTGCCATTGCTGCAGAAGTTTATCACAGTGGAATGGGGGATTAATGAGCACAGTGGATGCCTAGACAGCCCAGCTGTCCATAAGCTGGCTGGAATGGTATCACTGCAGATGGTACCAGCGTTTTCCTTAAGTACCACTGAAGATGTGGCTATTTTCTATAAAACTGTCACATGCAGCTCCTCAGCCACTGCAGAGAATAAAGTGTCAGCGCCGCAGTTCTGATTAAAAAGGCACCGCGAGAAGGATTTAATCACCTCAGGTTTCTCTCCTTTTCCTGAAGAAATAGTGTAACACCGTGAAGGCTTATAAAACAGAGTCTTTTAAGCCAAAGGGTGAGGACTATGCATATTTTAGTCTCTTTTGTTCTGAACTGAAAACTGAACTCAACTTAAAAACATCCCTCACAGCTCTAAGGGCTGGAGTGATTTGTATAGCTGTGGATAAAGCCTCAAGTCCTAACTCCGTGAGGTGCCTGCCCTTAGGATCAGGCCCCCAAGGAGGAAATTTTAGGGCCAGATTCTCCTCACATTTATTGGTGCAACGCAAGAGTGACTATAAACAAGTCAGTGGCGCTACAAATGCATAAAACTGGGGCAAGGAGAATCAAGCCCT
>JANRFK010004149.1:164404372-164431130 GCA_030068395.1 Apalone spinifera
GAAAATGATTGCCCATCCCTGATCGACATGGTGCTGAGCTGCATGGGCGATGAGAAAATATTAGCTTGGCACTATGAGGAGCTTCAATTTTTTAAAATTTGCACAGACTTGCTTTCTCTGACTTCAGACATTGGGGCTGTGTCTAGACTGGCATGATTTTCCGCAAATGCTTTTAATCGAAAAGTTTTTCCGTTAAAAGTATTTGCAGAAAAGAGTGTCTAGATTGGCATGGATGCTTTTGCGCAAAAGCACTTTTTGCGGAAAAGCGTCCGTGCCAGTCTAGACGTGCTTTTGCGCAAGAAAACCCCGATCACCGTTTTAGCCATCGGGGCTTTTTTGCGCAAAACAAATCTCAGCTGTCTACACTGGCCCTTTTGCCCGAACGGGAGCAGCATAATATTTCCGCAAAAAGCACTGATTTCATACAGTAGGAAGTCAGTGCTTTTGCAGAAATTCAAGCAGTCAGTGTAGACAGCTGGCAAGTTTTTGCGCAAAAGCAGCCGCTTTCTTGCCAGTGTAGACACAGCCTGGATGTTTCTTCCACACAACACTTTTGTTGAAGCCAAATGCACACAACATTCTGATTTGCTCCTGACAGGGCTCTCAGATATCAGCAAGGTGAAGAGCCCATTGCTCCACAAGAGATGCAGATCTTTTTGCACATTAAGGGCACATCTACACAGCAGGGCTTAAGCTGAAATAAACTCCAGGACCTGAGCTATATCAATAGCTTCACTCAGCCTTTGGCGCTGTCTACACAGCAGGAAGTCTGAGAAAGAGCATTCTTCCCCCAACTTTCCTTATTCCTCGTACAATGAGGCTTACAGGAGTTGGAGGAAGAAGTCCTTCAGCTCAACATTATGTCAAAATAACTGCTCGTAGTATAGACGAGGACTATGTTGCTGTGTAGACCTAGCCTAAGTTTCAATACATAGTTTGCTTTTAAGGCTAATTTTTTTTTGGCAGGGGGACCTCTTGGGGCACAAAATACAGCCACTAGTTTGTTGATGCCTCCCTTCCTAAATATACAGAAGTAATTATTGGAGCAAAGCTCAGATCCTGCTCCAGAACCAAAGCTTGGGGCAAGAGTCCGCCCAACATGGAAGGAGAAGCCACTGCAAGGAGAGGTGAGAACTACTGTCCCTTGAGGAGTGTACTTGAGAATGCAGGCACGAGCCTCTGGGGCAGAGGGAAATAAGGTTGCCTTAGCAGTGGTGGGGTAAAGAGAAAAGCATCAGCTACAGCAGGGGCGGGCAATAAAAAAAATGGCAGGACCCAGTGCCGATCAAGGTGTTATATAGACATGCACATCTATGAAATAAAACTAGACTAAATTACATTATTAACAGGTACCTGGATTTTATTCTCTTGACTGTGCTGTATGTCTGGTGTAGTACAGTGTTCTATAATTAAGGGATAATGTTCGAGGAGTGTGGAAGGCAGTAAGCATTTTGTGTAGATGATTAAGCACCAAAGCTGAGGCGTTTCAGAGCCACAAAGCTGTTTATTGTGCGTGTACTCCAGTGCTACGGACATTACTCCTGTTTACGACAAGAAGCGAGAAGATACCATAAACCCCTGCATAAACAAAAGGATGTGTATTGTCTCATGACTTGCCCTTTTCAGATTTTCCATGGCTGACACAATAAAGACAGGGGTTGAGGGAACAAGTATTTGGGGGAGAATTCAAAAGGTCCAAGAGTGATACACAGTGCTAAGGGTTTCTGCGTGGGAGGTGATATTGTTCAATTTTCACAGTGAAAAGTGTTTAGCCACTTGGAAAAGTTCAAGTGTATCTGAGCCGCATGTATAATTTTCCAGTCTGTCTCGTTTTTTTTTTAAAGTAAAGCAAAATTAAGTGCAAAAAACGTATTACAGTGACACAGTGTAGCTTGTAATCCTACAAAACCCACTAGGTTCAAAGTTACAATTCCCAAAACAACCATGTTGTGACTCAGGCCAACTGGTGCATAGCTTCAAGCATGCCCACTGAATGCAGTTTTGCCCTGAGTTCACCTCCCAGGGTATGTCTAGACTACATGTCTCTGTCAACGGAGCCATGTAAACTAGTTTACCCGACATAGTTAATGAAGCGGGGATTTAAATAATCCCCGCTTCATTAAAATAAAAATGGCCACTGTGCTGTGCCGACAATCAGCTGATCCGGCACAGTGTGGCAGTCTAGACGCAGATTGGTCGACAAGGGAAGCCTTTGTCGACCGCTCTTGTAAACCGCACAGTGCGGCGGCCATTTTTATTTTAATGAAGCGGGGATTATTTAAATCCCTGCTAAACTGACTATGTCGGGTAAACTAGTTTACATGGCTCTGTCAATGGAGCCATGTAGTCTAGACATACCCCCCCAGTGAAGGTGACTAGAGTGGTGTGTTCTCTGAACACCTGGCAATCCCGAGCTGTTGCACGTTGGGCACGCATGGACTGAAGCACGTGGTGGTCACTGCTGAGAATTTAGTTCATAGTGCCTAGATATGAAGGGTGAAATCCCACCGTCACTGGACAGAATCCCACTAGGGCTGGAGTTGTGGGTGTGAGCCACAAACCATTGTGCCACTGCAAGGCAGGCTGGCTTACTTCGCTTCTCCTTTAAAATGAGGGTCATTGTGTTCCACAGTGCACCACATGTGTTAGGGGATATGGTCAGCCCCCTTCGGGCGGAGCACAGCCCTTCCTGGAGACGAGACTGTATGGCATCCTACATAGTATCCTGGTAGCTAAGTGCTACAGTTGGTTCACTAAGCAACACAGATTGAAAGGGCAGGAGGACTGTTGAGATCATCTAGTCTGACCTGCGTCGTAACACCCAGCACAAGTACACCCCAGTACTTCCTGTATTAAGCTCATAAGGCAAGACATGGTTCTCCATTCAAGTTATCAAACACCCTCACATAAAAACATTGCATGGGTGTAAGGAGAACAAAAATCTGGCTGCACTGAGAACTTTATGGTTGAGGACCCTGCGTTTTGTGCAGTTAAGATCTCAGTTGCGTTGGGTGTTTTTTCCATTTAAGCAATGCTTGGTAATAACGCAGAGAATGAAAATGGATAACTGAAATCAAACACCACCAGCAAGACAAGGAGTGATGGGGCTGCACCTGCATATGGTTACATTGAATTTGCCAGTAGGAAAAGCGTTTGGAAGGAAAGGACCATCACGAGGTTTTCATAACCAATTCAGTAGCGACACTGGAATCAAAGATAAGTATATGGAGAGTAATGCAGAATCTCTCTTATTGCTAGCCACAGGGATCCGGACTAGCTGACCCAGCAGGTCTTTTCCAATCTTTCCAAGATTTTATGAGAGGAGCCCCAAATATACGAACAGAGACCTAGTCTACCCTTTCACGTACAATTTTATTTACTCTATGTGATGGAAGTCTTAGGGGCTGTATTGAAGATGATTCAATATGCCTGTTGCTTTGGAACACAGTGCCCTTCCCCCCTTATATTACAGCGATCTTCTGTGTTGCTCAGCTGAGGCGCTGAAGCCAGGTTTCTAGGTGGAGGAAACTCCCAGGACACAGCTTCCGAAGTTTGTTTCAGTTGCATTATTGTTTTAAAAAAGAGAAACGTTTGTTTGCAGGAAGCACCCTCTCCTCTTGCCCTCATTCGCATACATGAAGAGACCAGCTCTGGGAAAAAGACGTTTGGCTTCGATATCGTACACTTGCTGCAATCCGTAAACAGCCTCAACCCACTGAGCGTTGCTTTAATTACGAAATCTCCAAGTCCACATGCGTGCACCACCTCTTTCTTACATCAGGCTGCAAAACAAGGAGTTCCTCGAATTTCATAGGGAGGGGTTCAGTTTACAGCTTCTGTTGAAGGGGGGAACATTCCCCTCAGCAGACTTCCTGCCCTGTTGTTTTATTTTCATCTCTGGGGGGCTACAAAAGCTGGTTTGTGACTGGCTTACTCAGACTTGGTTGTGGGATCGGGTGTCTATCATCGCTCGGGGCATTACGTGATTCTTATTTTATCAGATGGGAGTTCTGGCAAAATAGGGAAATTTCAAGAGGGGCCTAATTTAAAGGCCACTAGCATCAATGGAAACACTCCCTGAGGCTTTGGACGAGCCTTTAGATTGGCTGCTGCAGTCTGGGCTGGCAGGAGAGGAGAATGCTCCTCATTACACCAGCGGTAACTCAAGATACAGTCAAGGTCCAGCTGCCAGAGAAATAGTTTTCATGCCATAGTAACAATGATCAGTAAATACAAAGTTTTGGCAATCTGTTGAAAAGCATCTGGATTTGGCTCCTGGTCTGTCTATTGACTTAACAGCATTTATTTGTGTGCCTTATTTGTGTTTTCAGTAGACTAAGGACGCTTAAAGTCAGGCCCACCGATGAGGGGAGAGGGCAGGTGCCCCAGTGCCTGGCTATTCAAAGGAACTGTAGGCTCCTGTTACTGCAACAGCAGCCGGAGCTCTGGGCTCTTTAAATTGCCACCAGAACACCATGCTGCATATTCGAGGCAGCACTCAGGGTGGGGAATCCGGCTCTGCCCCGGGCCTGATGGCTGTCTGGGAGCCAGTGTAATGTGCTCTGGGCGGTGCTGAGGGCTGGCTGTCCCTGGCCCCACCTCTTTGGCCTGAGACTTCGCTCCTTCCAGGAGCATGCAACTGGCCCTCCCTCCACCTTGCCCAGGCACTTGCAGAGGCTGTTGGCTCCCCTGCTTAAAGTTCTTTGTTGTCAACTTTTACCTTGTTTATAACTCCTACTAACTTTAGATGAATAGTGCGACATTTCAGATCGATGGATGTCACAATGGAACTGGTGGGCCAGGGCCACTGTCGACAGAGTGCTGCCTAGTGTGAAAATCCTGCATCTGCAGGCATGGAAAGAGGGGTACAATGTTTTTATCACTATTCGCTTATTCCAAACCATTACTTGAAAACCTGTCGAAATTGAGGCTTTTCAGAGTAGCAATGCAGTGCTGTCTAGTCTCACACATCTATATTTAGATTCTAGCCTCGTCCTTGGCTATGACATGATGCCCAGTGTAACATTACATCAGACTATTAAACTGCTAATAGAGAGCCTCCCCACATTAGCGGGCCATTTTTACAGGCAGAGCAAGAAGCTATGCCACCACAGAATGAGAGATTGAATGACAACTTTCAGCCCTCTACCCTCTGCAGACATAGATCCGCCTAGTATGAACTACTTGTACTGTCATCAGGCACGAAGGTGGTCTGAAGATACCAACTGTATTGCTGTTTTTTTTAAATTTAACCTTAAAGAAGTACTGCTGTGCGAGACCTTATGTGCAAAGCTTAACTCTAATGTGAATTGTTAGCACTGAATTTTAATTCCAGGAAAACTTTTTATTTTAATTATGGGGGGCTACATATTTTTCAGCTGTGGAAAAATGTCTTGGGAGAGCAGCATGCCCGGGAAGGTGGGAGAAATCACGGTGGGATTCTGCGAGGGCAGAGATTAGAGCTTTGTTGCCCCCCCCGACTCCGACAATGGTAGGATTTATTGATTCTATGGTAGCATCTAAAGATCCCAGTTAATATCAGAGCCTGGCAGTACTAGATGCTGCACATCTACAGAGCAAGACAGTCCCGCTCCCTAAAAGCTTACACTCTAGATCGGCAAGACCAACAAATGGATAGAGAGGAAACATGAAGAAAAGTGAGTTGCCAAAGAGTAAAGCAGTGTTCAAGCTACGAATAGACTCCAGGTCTCCTGATTCTGAGTGGTCAGGGATTAGTCCGAACCCGACCACACTGTGTCCGACAACAGGGGATGCATTCATATCCAGGAGCTGGTTCATGGTGTTTGTTCCCTCCCCATTCTAAGAAAAGGAGCTGGACAGGACATCTGTTGCTAGAAGCTCTAAGTTAATCTCGTGTTTCTTTCAGAATATCCACCAGTTTACGAAATATGGTTTCTGAATCACACTTGTCTACCTTGATCGTTGGTACGCAGGGCAGTTAATTTCCAAATGCTTTCTGCTTAGCTCAGGAGATGAGATGCACTGTGGTTTGGCCATGGTGACCCTATGAAATATAGTTTATCGAGAGGCAGCTGCAGTTTTGCTCTGACTCAAGCACAAGCTCTGACAAAACGCTGAACAGCGATTGTTTAACAATGAGCCAGAGTGCAGACAGGCTTAAAATCTGGCACTAATGCAAATGAAAGGCGGTATTTTACATTCAATTAAATTTTATGCAACTTGGTTGATTAACACCAATAAAAAGGGTGTTTGACCTAGAAATCAAAACACAACAAGGTTGTTTATTAAAACTGGATTGACAATTTTTGTGTCTGTATAATCCTGTAAAAATCACTTTTAATGTAAACTGAGAAATCAGCAAACAGAACATTGACATAACAGAGGTAATTTCTTGGATTGTGGTCTGTGAAATAGAACCATTTCCTTACAGCAATCCACAGTCACACTCAACCCATTTCCATGATTCAACTATCCAGTAACTTCCCGCTATGGCATCATTCATCATATCAAATGAAAGATTTGCTAAAGTCACCATGTGATCTGCTCTCATGATGCCAATCCTAGAATATTGCCAATGGGTTATTCAATTTGGGACAGAGACTGGACCAATGCATGTACAGTACCTAGCGCCATGATGCTGGATTGTTGGCCTCTGATTGCTACCACATATCCCAGGGGTGGGCAAGATATGGCCCGCAGGCCAGATACAGCCCACCAAGCCATTTGACCCCTGCTGCACTCCCTACCTCAGTCACGACCTGGGGTGGGAGGAGTGCGCAAAGTCATTTGTTGTTCAAAGTGGTTGGCGGCTCCCTTCCCCCGAGGGGCACATGGCGCCTAGACAGAGCCACCAGCCATTCTGAACAGTGCATGACTTTGCGTACTGCCCCACCCCCTTGGTCTCAACTGGCTTGGGGGCAGGGGAGCGCCCAAAGTTTCCTTCCCCCATCCGGGGTGAGTGGCACCTAGAGGGAAGTGCCAAAGATCCCAGGTATGTGCTGGCTGCTCCTTCCCACAGCTCCCATTGGCCAGGAAAGGCAAACCGAGGCCAATGGGAGCTACAGGGGGGCATGCCTGTGGATAGGCAACATCAGCAAAAAGTCTCGTGGCCTGCCTGTGGATTATTCCGGTGGGCTGCAGGCTACCCGCCACTGCTTTGAACTGTTCAGCTCAAGGATGGCTGTGTATGGGTGAGGTGTGTGGTCTCTGTCTCTCACACAGGGCCTATCGTAACAGGTCCCTCTAGATCAGGCCTGGATAACATACGGCCAGTGGGCCAAATCTGGCCTGTCAAGCCACTGGATCTGGCCTGCGGAAACTGCAGGGAGCCTCAGGCAGGCTCCCCACTTGCCTTGTCTCACCTGTATGCTGCTCAGAAATGCAGATGCAGGGCGGTTTCACTTTAAAAACTGAACCCGGAGGGGAGGGGGAAACTTTAGGTGCTGCTCCTGCCTCCAGCACAATCAAATTGGCTGGCTTCTGGCCATAAACTAGCCAATGGGAGCTGCCTGTTTCAATAACAGGCAGCCACGAAGCACACGGGGCTTGTAGAGCACATGGCTGCAGCCTGTGCAGGGGTGGGGCAGGCAGGGAGGCGGATTCAGGAATGGGCTGCTGGCTGGTAAGTCTCCTGGCCAAAGCCTGAATCTGGCACCCCAGCTCCTCCCTTCCCCAACCCTCTGTCCCCCACTCCTGCCTCCTACTCCACATACCGAAATCCTCTGCCTCTCTCCTACACCCATACCCCCTCCCAGATCTTGCACCCCAATCCCATACCGCAGATCATAGTCCCCTCCTGCCCTAGCTTACAATCCAAAACCCTGCACTCCCTTCTATACCCCGACTCCCTGCCCCAGGTCACAATCCAACCCTCAGGACCCCGGTCCAGTGCCCCAGGTCACAACTGCCTCCTTCACCCAAACTCCCTCCCTTACCCCAAGTTCCCTTCTGCACCCCACCTCCATCCTAGATCCCCACACCTCCTCCATTAATACCATGGAAGAGTGCGGCTCTCGACCACTTTCCAAATTCCCCCGTCAAAAATTATTGCCCATCCCTGCTCTAGATGCTAGGGCAAAATAAATGTTTCAAGACAGGTTGGGGGCTTGTTTGTGGGGTTGGAGGAGACAGTGCAGACAGTGCAGACTAACCTTGTGCTGAGTATGAAAGTTCCCCCCTCCCCCCTTCTAGGTATCTCTGGAAAGTGCTTCAGAGCTACAGTACTTTCAGAATGGATGTGTTATCAGGACAGCTTTCTAGAACTAAACTGGGGAGCAGTCCCAAGCGGAGGGAGTGAGGGTTAGCCCTGGACATCCCCTCCACACACAGCTAATTACAACGGGCCTTGCAGTCTGAGGATCTATGACCCTAAGTGAGAGGAGACTCAAGCCCAGAGACGTTGTGCCCGCTCTTGTTTCAATGAAACACAGAACAGGGCACATCAGCCCCTCAGTCAGCTCTAAAAGAAGAAGCCTTCGCTCCTCTGTCTGCTAGTAAATAGCCCAACAGTGTCAAACACGGGGGTGGGGAGGGGCTCAGTCTCAGGCAGGGTCTAGACGCCAGGACAACACAAATTAATTCAGGTGCTTTTTAACTATCTGGAAAGTAACTTTTGCATTGTCAGTGTCTCCACTGGATCACTGAGCTTGTGGGGCTGTTGGATTCGTTTCAGGATTCCTTTTCATTAAAAGCTTTGCAAGCCCCCTTTTAAACCCAGCACATAGGGGAAAGCCCACTCCGCAGGGAGTGGGGTGTAATTCATAAAATCAGGTGTGTAACATACCCCAGATGGTGTGAGAACTTAAAGGTCACATAGTAACCTTAGTAACTAGCATAGCAAATTGTCTAGTAACCCTAGTAATTAGCACGGTCAATTGCATGGGAATTCATGAATACCAATGAGTACTGAGCCTGGTGGTTTTCCAACCCAAAAGAGCTCAACCGTGTGTGCTTGGGGCTGTTTCCATTGCCTCACACAGACTCAGATGTTCTAGGCTTCAGCACAACACAGTGACTATCCGGGAAGAGGAATGTTAAATTTCGAGTAATTGACTAATCAAATAGTTGATGCAATTTGCATTGACTATTCGATTACTCAATAAGGGCGCCTCCACCTTTGAAGTGCAGCAACAGCCCCGGGGCTTCACGTGGCACTGCCACTTTGAAATGCTGTTGCTGCACTTCAAAGGCGAAAGTGCTACAGGGAGTCCCCCACCTGTACTCCCCCATGGCATTTTAAAGCAGCAGCGCTACATGGAGCCCAGGTTCAGCTGGGGTTTCCGCTGCTGACCCTGGGCTCCATGCGGTGCTGCTGCTTTGAAATGCCACATTCAGCCTGGGGACAGCCCAGCTGGCCCTAGGCAGCACTTGGTGTTTCAAAGTGGCAGCACCACATGGAGCCTGGGGTCTGGTCCCAGGCTACACGTGGCACTGTCGCTTTGAAGTACCCGCTTCTCTATCCTCCCTCCTTGCTGCGTCTTTCTGATAAAGGGAGGATAGGGGGGTGGAGCGACTGTCAATTAGCTTTGGGACTATCCAATAAGCATTTCTTATCCGATAGTCGACAAGTCATTCACGTCCCTATCCTGGAACCTTCTTAGGGTGTGTCTAAACTACATGGCTCCATCGACGGAGATTAGGCAGGATGGCAAAGGGAAATGAAGCAGCGATTTAAATAATCACCGCTTCTTTTAAATCAAAATGGCCACCGTACTGTGTTAATCAGCTGTTTGTTGGCACAGTGCAGTAGTCTAGACAGGGATCTACTGACCTAGAACCCTTCGTTGGCAGATCCTTTATGCCTCATGAAACGAGGCTTACAGGCTCTGCCGATGAAGGGTTCTGGGGTCGGCAGATCCCCATCTACACTGCTGCGCTGTGCCGACAATCAGCTGATCGGCACAGCGCGGTGGCCATTTTGATTTAAATGAAGCGGTGATTATTTAAGTCACTGCTTCATTTCCTTTTGCCGTCCTGCCTAATCTACATGGCTCTGTCGATGGAGCCCTATAGTTTAGACACACCCTTATAGAGATGTTTAACCTCACTGGACCCTATCCTTCTGTTCTTCCTTAGGCAAAACTCACATAATCTACCTATTTGTAACTAGGAGGGAGAGGATTTTGTGCTCACAGCCTATTTCAAGAATTGTCTTGTTAGGCCACATCGCCACTTACCTAGACAATCAATGCTCTGGTGATCGATCTTCCAGGGTTTGATTTAGAGTGTCTAGTAAAGACCCACTAAGTCAAATGATAAGGGTTGCCCCATCGGTACTGGTGCTCCTACTTCTCGTGAGGAGTAAGGGAAGTCAATGGGAGAGTTTCTCCTGTTGTGCTCCCGCTATGGGGCACCCCAGAAAATCAGTGCAAGGTACATCGACTCTAGCTATGCAATTCACATAGCTGGAGTTGTACATCTTGCATTGATTTTCTCTACCAGTGTAGACCTGGCCTAGTTAGTCAATATTCCTCAACTCAGTGGAATCAAAAGGACTTGCCCCACCCCCAAACCCACCAAATGGTGGGGGCAAGAATAAAAAAATCAAAGTTTGCACATGCACATTTCTCTGTTGTGCACATTTATTTTAGGCCTTAATAGGCTTAAGTATTTCTGAATCCGTAAAATAAATGACAAGGTAAGGCTTATAACACATTGCTTTTAAGCATCTCAGGTTTTTAAGCTGCTCATCAAAAAGAAAACACAACGAAGCCACCATTATTAAGGAATCAATTACAAAATTATTTCATAGTAACCAATTCAAACTCTTTGACTTTACTAGGAAAGTGCCGAGAGCTCCCGTGAAGAATGGGGGTTAAAGTTTCAGGTGGTGAAAGTGGCCTTGCTTCATTTAATAGCTCAGATTCTGGCCCTTAATATTTCACCCTCCCTTACCTTTCTGGTCTTCCTATAGATGCGGATATGTCTCAGACAGCCTATAGTCAGCAGCCCTAATGAGCGTGGTAATTATATAGTTTTTAATGTGCAGCCTTGATGATACCATAAATAAGACACACCCTTGAAGTAACTTGTCAATGCAAGTTTTCAAACTCTCTTCTGGGACTAATTTGGAAGGGAAACTACTTTCCCTGGGAGGATTATGTTGAGGGGCGCTTGAGACCTTAAAAAGCAACCAATAGTCTAGTAGCACTTTAAAGACTAACAAAACATGTAGATGGTATCATGAGCTTTCGTCGGCACAGCCCACTTCTTCAGATGTCTGGAGACTTGAGATGACCTAGGAGCTAGGAGTTACAACACAGAAGACAAGGAAATCAAGTTCAAGTTTTAGAACTGCTTTCCCCCCTCTTTACACATTTAAAATGTTATCTCCTGCGAACGCTCTATTATATTCACACCTGCAGTCTAATAGCTGTCATTCGCAAGCGATGCAGACTGCAGCTGAATGGCACAGAGAATCTGAAGTGGCAGTGCCACTTCGTTATTTTTAATGTAAAGCAGCAGATCAAAATCATGAGCATTAAGAGAGAATATTTAACTTCCAAGTAAAATCTCCTTGAAGCTAAAAAACAACAGAAAGATGTATGCTTGCACATCAGGTGGTTGTAGACCCTTTGGCTTAAAACGCTAAAGGAGTCAAGCTTTTTCTTGGTATTAAACTTACTACATGTTTCCTTGCTGCTCACTTACTTGTCTATGTCCTTCAGAGGATAACAACAGCAATGCTTTATTCAAATATATAGTGGGGTGGGGAGGCCAAGGCCCACCTGTCCAAGGGCGATGCCCACCTGTCCATCCTACTCTACACTCACTACTTTTTCCTAGGAGCAGGTCAGGCAGGTTTCAGAGTATCATTCTAGTGGTCTCTCTCTTGCCTGGCAAGAGTTTGGTTCCTTTTCAATCCCTGAGTCAGGCAATCTTGGGATGTCAGTGGGATCAGATCTCTTCTTCTGCACTTTGTCACTTGTTTGGCTACTTAGTTCTCTCCTTATTTTCCTGAAGGGAGATTTACTTTACTAAGTGCCACAAGAGAAGTTGTTCTAGATGGCAACACCTGGCCTAACAGTATTGCTGAAATCACCTGTGGTTGTGGAATCCAGTTATCTAGGGACTCTAGGTGGGAAATTTTCAAAGTACTTAATGGGTGTAGGAGCATAGCTCCTATTGACTTTCAAAGGCCCATTAATAGTTACCTTTTCCCCTGATCAACACCTGGGCTCTGTCTACATTATAGAGATTTTTTTGGAAAAACGGCCATTTTTCTGAAACGTCACTTATGGCCACACTGCAATTGCGTTCTTTCAAGAAAAACCCTCCGAAAGAACTGAGGGATTTTTTCCAACATTGGTAAACCCCTTTCTATGAGGAAGAAGGCTTTTCTGAAAGAGCTCTTTCAGAAAAAGGCATGTGTGGACGGGGAAGAGGGAGTTCTTTTGAAAGAAGATGAAAAGGAAAAAGCACAGGTGTGCTGATGGCCACTCGGTCCATAGTAATCACAGCTTAAACGCGAGAGCACGTCCATTCAGTGTGGACACTATCTGTTGAAAAAGCAGATGGCTTTTTCGATGCGCTTTGGCACTGTAGATACTCTCTTTTGGAAGAAGTTTTTTCGGAAGATCTCTTCCAGAAAAGCTTCTTCAAAAGAAGCCTTCAGTCTAAACATAGCCCTGGAGTGAATTAGTACTGGAGTCTTGTGTTACAACATGACACCTAGAAATGACAAAGATATTCAGAGACCATTGGCCAACCTTTAAGGACCACCTTATCTTAGAATCCTAGAGTTGGAAGAGACCTCAGGGGGTCGACTCCAGCCCCCTGCCCAAGGCAGGACCAATCCCAACTAAATCATCCCTCCCAGGGCTTTGTCAAGCTGGGACTTGAAAGCCTCTAAGGATGGGAGATTCCACCATCTCCCTAGGTAACCCATTCCAGTGCTTCACCATCCTCCTAGGGAAATAGTTTTCCCTAATATCCAACCTAGACCTCCCACCATAACTTGAGACCATTGCTCCTTGTTCTGCCATCTGCTACTACTGAGAAAAGCCTCTCTCCATCCTCTTTGGAACCCCTCCTTCAGGAAGTTGAAGGCTGCTATCAAATCCCCCCTCACTCTTCTCTTCTGTAGACAAAATAAGCCCAAATCCCTCAGCCTCTCCTCATAGGTCATGTGCTTCAGCTCCCTAATCATTTTGGTTGCCCTCTGCTGGACTTTCTTCAGTGCATCCAGTGTCTGTAGTCAGGAGCCCAGAATTGGATGCAGTACTCCAGATGTGGCCTCATCAATGCTGAATAAAGGAGAATAATCACTTCTCTAGATCTTCTGGCAATGCTCCTACTAATGTACCACACTATGCCATTAGCCTTCTTGGCTACAAGGGCACACTGATGACTCATATCTAGCTTCTCATCCGCTGTAATCCCCAGGTCCTTTTCTGCCAAACTGCTACTTAGCCAGTCAGTCCCCAGCCTGTAACAATGCTTTGGATTCTTCCCTCCCAAGTGCAGGACTGTGCACTTGTCCTTGTTGAACCTCATCAGATTTCTTTTGGCCCAATCCTCCAATTTGTCTAGGTGATCTGCTGCAGACCTCTGGAAAGGTGCGTCCCCACCTCAAGACCTCTCTCACTCCTTGGTATTTCAGGAGATTTCTCTTCCACTCATGCAGTCAGAATCTTCTTTTTTGTGCTCCCTGCTTGCCTAAGTAGATTGACCCAGACTGTATGTAAAGGGCTTCAAGGAGACTTTACCACATTCAGAAAGGATTCCTTACTAGCACTGGGAGAATAATTGATATTTTGGTTGGATTGCAATTGGAGAGGAGGAAGGCAAATTAAAAACTCTATTCAGGTTAAGTGAAACATTTTGTTCAGCCAAAAACAGACTTTTGAGCATCTGTAAAGGTCTGGGACTCATATAAATGCCAGAAGACATGAAGGCCATGCCACCAATGATTAGGGTACTCATCCAGGATGTGGGAGACCCTGGGTTAGTTCCCTCTCTTTACCTGATATGGAGAAAAGATTTGAATGTAGATTCCCACATTGCAGGAGACTATCCTAGCCACTGAGTTCAGGGATATTTTGGAGTAGGCCTCTCAATCTTTCCTGTGGGGATGATCAACTTTGTATAGTCATTGGAGAAGGGACTTACATCCTAGGTAAGTGCTCGCACTGTGACTAATCACTATAATTTATAGCGGCCAGATCTACTAATGGAGGTGAAGGGGGCAATTGCCATGAGGCCTGGCAATTCCAAAGAGCCCAGGGCCCCACCTAGAGCCAGAGCCCTGTACTGCATGCTCCGGCCAGCACCAAGAGCTTTTGGATGGGGTGGCATTGGGCCGCTGGGGCACCACTGAAGGCTGTCTGTCCCAGCCCTGCCCCTTCTCCCAGAGGCCTTACCCCCTCCCCACATTACCCAGGGGCCCGGCGATCCTGTCAGCTCCCCTCACAGTGGCACTTCATAGTCATTCAAAATCCTGTGCCCCACCTTGAGGGAGTGCGTGTCTCTTTAAGTCCTCCAAAGCCTTTTGCCTCCCCCACCCCACTGATTAGTTCATGAGGTAACCTGTCTGGCAAGGCCCACCAGAATGTCAAAGCAAATGGCTCTTGCTTTGCCCCCTGTGTGTTTGGGGAGAAGTGGCCCTATCTCCCGTGTGCGTCTGATGGCAACCTGGCTATTGAACTGGCTCAATATATGCACAAAGCCCAATAGCCTCGCCAGGACACCACATTCTTAAGTTACAGGCAGCTCCCAATGCGCCCTCCCCCCTTGCAGCAGCCTTGTGAGGCCCGGCAGGTGAGCCACGTGCCCATTTCAGACAGGACACAGCAGGTGGAAGGCCCACCTCAGCACTAAGAGTCAGACATTTAAATCCAGACTGGGGCACCTCATTAAGTAGCCTGAGGTGCCAAGCGCCTGGACATCAGGGGGAGCTGTTCAAAGCCTGGACTCTTTCCTGGAATCAATGGGAGCGTTGCCTGAGAAGGGCTAAAAAGTCAGGCTCTTCCACAGGGAAGAGTGTGCCTTCGTGGTTCTCACCCTACCCAACCTGGGCTTCCCTGGAGCACCCTCCATCCAATAATATGGGAAAGGCAAGGAGGGCAGATGCCTGCCCCTGTTCATAACCTCCCTGTTAAAAACTCATGCCCCCAGTGGAAAGAAGGGTAGTGAAAATGTGCCATATTCTTGGCAGGGATCAGCTAGTAGCAGCTCTTCCCTTTTTAGCTTCGCGGGTGTCAACTTCCGCCATTTGGTGGAAAGAACGACCTTTGTGAATCTGAAGTGCTGTCCTGAGCCTTTCACAATCAGGAGCCTCTTGCCTCACCTGACACCTAGAAGTGGGATTAACTGTTTTCTCCCTACTTTGATACTTCACCTTCCTGTCAGTTGCTCAGCTTTCTGACAGCTGCCTGCACTGGGACAGATTTTCACTTTCCAGCCTTATTAAGGCTGTTGTCTTTAAGGGCTGCTGACATTCCCGAATTCAACTTTTTAACCCCAAATCCTCACCTGACCTATGGTTGAATATAAAAACCATAGGATAATTACAATCTCATATATATTATACAGCATAAGAGCTGTCTAGTGCAAGCATAGAAACACACTGAGAAGGGCTAGCAAACCATTTAATAATTTACCAGGGATATTTTAACTCTCCCTGGCCAGTGGTAGTTTAACTCCTGCTAGCAAACAATGTACGTCCAGAGTAGCAAAGGCACTTGAAAGCCAGACACCCCCACCCAGGCCAGTTCTGGGAAGCTTGTCAGGAGGGTCAGAAGGAGGAGGAGCAGATCCACAGCTGGATGGTCATTTGGCACCAGGAGCAGCCAGGTGGAGTGGTGTGAGCATGTTGGAGAGGGAAGGGACTATAGTTCTGGCCAGCCCTTCCACGGAGGAATTACAAGGATGGGAAACTCCTTGGATGTTTCCCCCTTCCTCCTTCCCCCCCGTATAACAGCTTGCTACAGTTTAATTTAAACACTAGAAAGAGGCCCGATTCTCATATAGAGTAATGGGCTTGTGTCATGGTCCTAACCAGTTTGAAGTGGTAAGGTTGTTTGCCTCCATTAAGACATTGGTTTGGTACTGCAGAAGCAAAAACCTCAATGAGCTGGAGAGACCTTGGACACAATTTCTCAGCTTGTGCTGATATTAAGGTCATGCCTGCCTGACAGACTGTGCACAGCGACTTCAGAAGAGAAAAAGCAAGCTGTGGGGAAGGTTTGCAACCAGTGTCAAACCCCAGTAGAACAGGGTCTGGCTTCATGTTCATTGTGTTCACAAACCTCAGCTTCATATGGTTCACACCATCGTGACATAGAATCATAGAGCTGGAAGAGACCTCAGAAGGTCATCAAGTCCAGCCCCCTGCTCTAGGCAGGACCAATCCCAACTGAATCAACCCAGCCAGAGCTCTGACAAGCCGAGACTTAAAAACCTCTAGGGATGGAGATTCCACCACCTCCCTAGGGAACTTCTGGTATCCTGAAATAACTTTGATGTGCAAATGTACCCTACATGTGTGGGTTACATGCTTCCTCTAGCTAAAGGGGCACCTCCTAAGGTTCAGAGACCCTAGACAAACCCTCACTTGGGACTGCTACCAGGCAGATTCAAACCCAGGACCTCTGGAGCTAGTGTAGGAGCCTATACCATTTGCACTGAGCACCAGCTGACTTTTAGCTCATGTGGTAGAGGCTCCAACACTAAATTCTAGAGGTCCTAGGTTCAAATCCACCTGGTGGCAATTGCAAGTGGGGGCTTGTCCAGGCTCTCTGAAGCTTGGGATGCAGGAAGGGAGAGTAGGCCACCAAATGGCTCTGAAAACATCCAGGATAAAATATGATTTTTGAAGTCTATGAGGTGGAGTGGACACCTGAACCTCTAGGCAGAAAATGAAGGGGAGTGGGCCAGAGCAACCTCTGTGAGCTAAGCTTAGCAACTTTGTAAGCTCCCCCCATACAAACTGCTCCCCAAAGTGTCCTCATGCAGGCCTGGAAAACAAGGAAGAGCGATGAGACGTTGTGTTCTCCAAGTGAGAGGAAGGGGGAAAAGTAGCTGCTTGCTGCGTAAAAGGGCAGGCCTGCGGTTGGAAAGAGAGATTTCACTGTTGCGCCACAACACTGGAAAGTTACAACCCAGCCCCTAGGTACTTATTGTAAAGAGTGCTCAAAATGCTCCTTTTGGCCTGAGCACTATAACTGGAATAGGTGCTGCGGGTCCCATCCCCCACCTTGCTCAGATAATTTTATCTACCAGTGCTCAGGTAAAGGCTGTTGATTCCGATCCGCTCCACTTCCCACTCGCTGTCACACAAAAACAACATGCTCTGACTCTAATCTACCCACTAAAATGGAAGTAAAAGCTTTTCCCTCTGAACCCAAACACGTTCTTATCTCGCACACGCCATTCCTGTAAAGACGTGCAGCTGTCCTTTAAAAATCCGCTTTCTGCTTCCTGGGCTTGGCGACAATTTCAGCAATGAAATGAATAACTTTCCTAAGAATGCTCTGCTCTGGCTGACGCTGAACGCTGCTTTCCATTGTATGCTTTGCACCTTCCCTCATCTATTCCAAACCCCCACACAGAAGGATATTGTGGTTTTTGTTCCACAAGAACTGAATCTGTTGACTCCACATGTATTTTAAAATGTATAAACCAATATTACTTTTAAATTGTGCCCTGTGTGATCTGTAATTGCCTTATTGATTTCACAAATCAAACACCATTTTGCCGTATTTTAAGTTGGCAGTTTTGCTTTGAAATGTGCCATCTTTTGAGTCCTCATTTTTTAGCACCCCTGTAGGCCTTTGGAATCCTCAAAGCCCAACAGTTTAATACTGCCGCCACCGGGACCCATCTTTGCACCTACAAACCATGTATCGATAGCATCGCTGATTACAGTCACAGAGCAGAATTTGCACACAGGAAACCCATTTGTGGCTCCATTTACATGAGGGTTTGTGTGTTCAAAAACAATAGTGAGTCTAAACTGCTCTCTGAGGGGAAGAGGGGTAACTGGGTCTGGTGGCCAGTATGCTGGAGCGCCCCTGCTCCCAGGTCCCCCAGCTAGGGTGTGTGTTGGCTGATCTGCTGAAAGAGCACCACAGGTCTGGGGATTCCCTTCTATTATTCACTACAAGATGATCCGGGTGTTGCTACTCCTGTCCATGTAAACAGTGAGGCTGTGTCTAGACTGGCCAGTTTTGGCGGAAAATCAGCCGCTTTTCTGCAAAAACTTGCCAGCTGTCTACACTGGCCGCTTGAATTTCCGCAAGAACACTGACTTCCTACTGTAGGAAATCAGTGCTTCTTGCGGAAATACTTTGCCCTTCCCGTTCGGGCAAAAGTCCCTTTTGCGCAAATCATTTGCGCAAAAGGGCCAGTGTAGACAGGACCGCATTGTTTTGCGCAAAAAAGCCCCGATCGTGAAAATGGCGATCGGGGCTTTTTTGCGCAAAAGTGCGTCTAGATTGGCACGGATGCTTTTCCGCAAAAAATGCTTTTGCGGACAAGTGTCCATGCCAATCTAGACGCTCTTTTTCCGAAAATGCTTTTAACGGAAAACTTTTCCGTTAAAAGCATTTCCGGAAAATCATGCCAGTGTAGACATAGCCTGAGGGTATATCTAGACTACATTGTTTTTTCGAAACCCCCCCATCCTTTTTTTGAAAAAACTTCACCTGAGTCCACACAGCAATCGTGTTCTTTTGAAATTAAATCGAAAGAACGCAGGGGTTTTTCGACTTTGGTAAACCTCAAATTACAAGGAAAAATGCTCTCTTTCAAAAAAGGGCGTGTGTGGACGCAGAACAGGGACATTTTTCAAAAGAAGAGGCAATCAAAGAAAAGCACAGGTGCCCCGGTGGCCATTCTGTGAATAGCAATCAGGGCTTTCTTCAAGAGAGCATCCATGCAGTCTGGATGCTCTCTTTCGAAAAAGCAGATTGCTTTTTCAATCCGGTTTTGAGGTGTGGACTTTCTCTTTCAAAAGAAGCTTGCAGTCTAGATGTACCCTGAGAGGGATGCCTCAGGTGGGTCCCTTTGTCTCCAGTGAGGCGCCAGTAACACACCCTCCACTGTCCAGCCGTGATCCTCAATTGGGAGACACCCAGAAAGGTGTCTCACTAGAAACGGAGGAACAATGACTCACATCTGGGAGACGCCAGGGTAGTTTTATTTCTAGGTCTTTGACTCTGAATCCCAGCCTCATGCAAATGAGATGTTAGCTGCAAATGCCAAGAGGGCTGGTGGAAAAATTCCTGCCCAAATTTTTGATGGAAAATTGCTTAAAAAAACAACACTAAACAAGCTATTTGTGCAGACAACTTGTTTAAAAGTTTCCTACTTTTTTTCCATTTTGCCACTGGAAAGTGGGTAAAGAGAGAGAGAGAAACAGACAAGAGAAGGACCAAACAGGGTTCATAATTTGACTTTTCAATGAGCAAATTAATGAATTTTAGCAGGAAGGTTTGGATGAACCTATAATTAAAAAGCAATTCCTGAAAAAGACAATTAGCATTTTTTCAAAGCAGCGTTCTTGGGAGGTGAATAGGAGGTAGATAGATTAGATGGAGCCAACCCACATCAAGCTATTTGCTATAGAGAACCCAACAACCGAGGCCTGGACTAGAAAAGACATGGCGTGGACTCTAAAGAGGAAAGAAAGTTTATGTGACTCCAGAAGAGCGACTCTGCATTCGAATTCTGCCATGCCTGGTGCTGAACCTCCAGGAGCTAAGAGAGAAACTAAGGTAGAGCGTAGGAAGATAAATCAAATAGTTTTTTATGAACGTGAGTGGGCCAGGATGAGCTAAGAGGGTATTAATAATTTATTTGACCTGAAGTCTCAAATGAGAGTTTATTTCTCAACCTTGTAACCATAGCAATTCTAATTAAGTAGTAACCTGGGAGACATTTTGTTAGCATCTTCCTGCTAACTCACAGCAGAGACAATGTTTAAACAGTGGATTAACTTTCATCATAATTCACTCAGATCATATTTAGAAGATTGACTTTAGCTGTTGCTGATAGTGGTTGTCTGTCTGGTATGGTCACGTCTACACTGCAACGCTGTTTCAGGATACTGGAGTATCCCGGAATAGCTATCCCACATCTTCACAGCAAGTCTGTTATTTCAGGCTCGCTATTCCGACATCCCTGTAAACCTCGTTCCACGAGGAGTAAGGGATGTTTCGGAATAGCAGGTTATTTCAAAATTTGGTGCTGCGTAGCCAGCACCAAAGTACGAAATAAGCTATTTTGAAGTAAGATTGAAATAAGATACACAATTTGCCCCCAGTGCAGTGTAGATGTAGCCAATGGGTGCATTTACACAGTGCCCTTACCTCAAAATAAGCTACAGAATTTACGCTATGGCAATTTCAAAATAGCGCCACATTTCAAAATAAAGCGCTATTCCGAAATGTCCCTTAACCCTCCTGAAATGAGGATTAAAGGGTCTGCGTGCTTCTCAGGTGGAGGTTGGGGCTCTGCGGGATGGTGGATTGTGGGCTACCCCTAGCTTCCAGAAGCCCCCTCCATCCTGCAGCCTGTTTGGGGAGGCACTCCAGGGAGCTGGCCTACCTCCATGGGCTTCCCCCAGCCTTCAGCCCCCTCCCTTATGGCCTGCTGTCTGGGGAGGCCTGGGCTCTGGGGGCTGCCTCTGGCCTCCAATGGCTCCCCTGAAGCCTGCATGCTGCATGGAGGCAGGAGAAGACTCCTCCAGTTGGTCCCCCATACACATTCTGCAGATTGTTTGGAGAGGGACCAGCCTCTGGGGGCTGCCCTCTCACAGCCTTCAGGCTGTCTGGAGGGAGGCTCTGGGGGCTTCCCTCCTCCAAAGGGTCCCCTCACATCATGCAAGCTGTTGCGGGGTGCTGAGGTTCCAGGGGCTAGCCCTTCCTCCAGCTGCCCCCTCCTCCAGTGCACCCCCCATGGCTTGCAAGCTCTCCACTGGAGAGGGCAGGCTCCGGGTCTGGAGCAGGGTTGCTCCTTACCCAGTCTAGAAGCAGGCAAGATGGCAGAGCCCTGCTGGCCACTCTCTTTGCGCTGCATTTGCCCCCAGTGGCCACTTTCAGTATCACATCCCTTCTCTCTGTGCCCCTCCCTACGCGTTCCTCCACTCTCTGCCCCCTCCCTTTTCACGTTATTGAAAACAGTCCCATTCCTGGCATTTCCCACTTTCCAAATGCAACCAAACCCTGACCTTGGTTTAACTTGGGGTAAGAGGAAGCTGTATACCAAATTTGGTGGTCCTAACTCTTACGGTTTAGGAGGCGTTCTTGAACAAATGGACTCACAGATGCACAGGCAGATGGACTCACAGACAGACAAACACCCTCTAAATTAGACAGATGGACAGATAGACTTAGAGTCTAAATAGCAACTCCATAGGGTTTGCATATGTACAGTACAGACACATCCTGCATCAAAAAACAGGCATGGGGCAGCAAACAGCTGGGACCACCTTTACAGGTAAGATTGTGGCTGTATTTTAGTGATGTATCCATGGAGATGTTGAGAGACAGTGAAGACAAGCAAAATTACGAATCAATTTACTGTGTAAAATTATTGTTAAAAAAAAAAAGCAAGACAACAAGATCAACTGGGGCATGAAAAATAACATTAGCTCAAAAAAGCCTAATCCTGAAATAATGGTCTTTATATAATCCCTAATTTTAATTAATATGAGGTTATGTGAGGATCATCCTCGCAAAGGACCACACAGAAGGATTACTGCCTGCCAAGCCAATGCAAAACTGCACAAAGCAAGACTTATTACAGCTTAGTTTTCTGCCATCTTTTTTTAAAGTTAAGTGGATTGAATTAAGGGGTTGCATGGGTGAAAGGGCAGTAGAATTTGGTACATGTTCAATTATTTTTAAGATCTGCTAGTTCACCCCATGCTGCCAGTTCAGAGCATTAAGAAAGTCATAAATAAGCCCCCGTTGCATAGAATCAGAGAATCCCAGGGCTGGACGAGACCTCAGGTGTCATTGATTCCAGCCCCCTGCCCAAAGCAGGACCAATCCCAACTAAATCAACACATCCAGGGTGTTGTCAAGCCAGGACATCTGACACTGCCAGTCATTAGCAAAGAACACTAACTTGCCCAAAGGTGCAACAATTTTTGTCCATTTCTATCATTTTCTGAGGAGGGAAGAAGAGAGAAAATGTCACAGCAACCAAGAGGAGGCCATACCGCCTTTCACATGTCATTCACCCGCTGATCCATCCCACACTAAAAACAGGTCCCAGGATAGGAAAGTGACCCAAATTCTTCACGGAAAAAGAAGCCAAAGATCCGATTGACCTCTTGAGAGGACACAGGGCGCCCAGTCACACTCCCCCATATTTTCCCCCAAATTCACATTGCTGTCTTAATGTCCTCACTTCTGCCCCATTAGCTGTTGCCTCTGCATGTGGAACCAGAAACCTTCTGCTATGACAAGAGGGCTTGAAGACAAATGCATTGGAAAAATAGCTATACTCTCTAAACGGCTTTTCTTTTGGCTGTGTTGGGTTGCGAACACAATACCAATCAAGGGCTTTTCCATTCCGGCAAGGCTCAAAAGCATACACTTAGTATCAAGAGGTGTCCAATCAATCCAGCCATTGTATCCCCAAAAGATCTGTACGTCAAATTACAATAAGGGTTCATCAAATTGCTGCTCTCCCCTATTGTCTTTGGCGAGGCTGGCAGTGATAACACAGATCCACTGGCCTTGATGAGACAAGAAGTCTGAATTTGTGGCTTACGTAGACTTTCCCGAGGAGAAGTACTCAGCCAGCCAGCCTGGAACGACTGTAATAACCAACAGCGTAGCAAAGCATCCTGCAACTTGCAATGCAAATTATCACTGCTAGGGGGAGCTCTAGTTTTCATCCCAATATATTGTCCCTTTTTATCTCCTGATGCTCTGTTTCTGACTGCTCTTCCCCCTCTCTTCCCTCCCCCAGCCCCTGTGGTACCTGCATGCTTTCCCCTCCCAGTCAGTCTGCCATCCAACCCATTTCCCTTACTTTCTCCTTGCCCGTGTTTGTATTTCCCCTTTCCTCACCCCTTCTCTCTCTACTTTCCTCTCAGCAATTATCATTTCCTCACCCCCTTCCTCAATTTCAAACGCCCCTCCTCGTGTCCCATCTCTGGCAGAAAGGCGTCCTTTGTCAATCTCCTATACTCCTATTGATTATGCCACAGGTGAATCATTCTAATTGCAAAAAGAAAACAAAATCAAACCATGTCATTCGTAAATTTTTGCTTATGAGTCTGATTGTATGATACAACCTAAAATTACACAAATGAATATGTAAAATTAGCAATAAACATCTCTCTAAGACTGTTAATACAGATAGACACAGCATCCGGTAGGAAATCACTGTGTAAACAGCCCCATTTTCAGTTTAATAATGTCTGTCATGACTTACAACTGAAATGTAATTTGTTTCTACAGATAACTGTTAAAATTGTCTGCTGTAGCTGCAAAGGCAGATATGGAAGCTTTAGCAGATCTGCTGGGTATTTACTTTAACTGAAACTGCAATCATCGCTAATAAGAGATATAATTGCTATATGCAAATCATATTCATTTACAAACACCAGTCAGCCTTTGAATATGAAGAAGAGCTTTAAAAAAATAAACAAAAAAAACCCACCACAGCAATTCAGTGAGATTCCAGAGCAGCGGTACATTAAAGGATACATAGCCAGGTACACTGTACATAAACTTGTGGAAGCACCTGAGAAGGGCAAGGCAATGGTACTAGAGGTCAGATCACAGGACCAGGAGTTCTGGGTTGTATCCAACACTAAGCCACTGTCTTCTTTTGTGGCCCATCATCTCCGCTTACACCTTTGTAAAATGGGGATCTACTAGCCTACTGCACAGGGAGGCTGCTAATTGAGTCTTAATTAAATGTTTGCAAAACAAAGATCCTTGATTGGAATACACTGTATATGGGCAAATTATCATTATTAGGCTCAGAACGCTCGCCATGGGAAGACCTTTGGGAATGTTGTCTCATTAATATTAATGAAAATTAACAGTTCGGTGAAATTCATGCTGAATATACACTGCCTCCCATATGCACACTGGCTTTATTATGTATGTAGGGCCACTGACATATATGGGAAGAAGAGGGTTAGTGGTTCTGGCTACCATTTTCAAGTGTTTTTTAAGGCCCAGACGTAGGCCTCTAACCCCTGTGATCCTGTTTGACTGCCACCAAATCCTATAGGTGCCTAATTTCACATAGAACCTACATTTTCAGGGTAAAGATCCTTAGGCATTGTGATGGGCGGACAGGCCCCGGCACTGAAGGGCAGGGAGTAGCCCAGGCCCAGCTGGCTGAGAAGGCCCCGCCCATCCAGCTCTGCTGGGCATGCTCCCTGCAGAGCCAGAGTATAAAGGCAGAGCCCCGCAGTGAGGGAGGCTGCAGGGGGAAGGAGTAGGTCAGGCTGTGCTAGTGTTTCTGCAGCAGCTGAGACCCAAGTTGCTGTCCGCAGCGGACCCTGGAGCAGAGCCAGCAGCTGCCGCCAACCCCTGCGAGGCAGGAGCAGCCCCAGTGCCAGCCCTGGTAAGGACCAGTCCGGGGGGCCAGTGGACCACAAGGGTACCAGGGCGTGGTAGGAAGCAGCCCAAAGCAAGGGACTGATAGTGCGGCTCGGTGTGTATCGGTCGGATTCCCCGCCTAGCAGGCAGGAGCCGTAGTCCCTGCCTAATGGGCCCTGGGCTGGAACCTGGTGGAGAGGGAGGGCCCGGGTCCCCTACCACCCTTTCCCCTCCCCTGGACAATCAACCCCCTGGCTGGGGGAGGCTTTTCTGGTGATTGGCCTCAAGGGCCGTATATACTCTGAGAGAGGGGTGGGAACTTTGCGATTAGGCCTCAAGAGCTGTATATCCCCCGATAGAGGGACCTGAACTTTATGACTAGGGCCATGCATGCTTTAGTAGCCAAGCAGAGAGCCCGGACGGGTGGCCCCAAAGACGAGGGGGAGAGATGCCCCTTGACAGGCACCATGAGCATGTGCACTGCTGCCTCCAAGTAGGTCGGGGTGGGGACCCTCAGGCCTGGGGGCCAGATGTGGCCCCCAGCTTGCCTGGATCTGGCTCCCAAGTCTCAGCCCCCTCCCCTGCACTGGGGAGCCTGTTCCAGTCCCGCTCCCCCCTCCCCCCTGCTGCCCTACCACAGGGCTGGAGCACACAGAATCTATTAGGATGGGCCCCTGTAGGCTCTGGTGTATGAGGGGAATGTGGGGAGGGTCTTTCTCCTCGGTCAGGGGCCATGTCAGTCAGGCCTTTTTTTTCTTTTTTGCTACTCACTTGTGTGCAGCCTTGACTGATTTTTTTTTTTTTTTTTTTTTTTTTTTTTTTTTTTTTTTTGTGGGTCTGATGCCCCGACCCGAAGAAAGGTTCCCCACCCCTGCACTAAGTGTTCAGATACTTATGTCAGGCCTAAGCCCAAGTAGAAGCCACAAGTCAGAGAAATAGGCAGAAGGACTCTTATTGCACCTGTGGGGCCCAGTTTGCTAGGTGGCTTCTGCCCTGCCTATTGGATTGGGTACCACAGCCGAGGTGGGTATGGAACATACTTGAAGAGTTATTGGGCCAGACAAGAATAACTCTATAGCCTGGTGGTTTGGGTGCTCATTTGGGAGATGGGAGACTAAACAAGCAATCCCTCTGCTGCTAGTGGCTAGTTATTAATATAGAAAGAATAGCTCCAACAGGGAGACCAGAGAAAGTCCAGATCAGAGGATCCCCTACCTGGCTGGGGAGATGCACGAGCCCTGTTCAAATCTTCTCTCCCCCTCTGTCGGAAGGGGGATCTTCGACATCCAAGGTAAGTGTGCTAGCCACTGGGCTAGGTGGTTAGACCCTGCTGCAGCCATCTTGTGGTTCAGTATGCAGGCCCTTTTCAATCAGTGCCAATGGGAGAGTTACTCAGTCACATGAGAAAGGACTTTGGCACAGCAGTCACCGCTCTCCCAGAGAAGGGCCCCCAGCAGTGGACTGCAAACAGAGATACAGACCCCTAGCTCCGTGATAAGGGTAGGGCGGGGCTTTGTACATACCCTTCTCACTAGCATCTCCCATTGGCTGGTTTAGGCAGCTGCCTGTCCAGCCAATTGGTTTTTATGGCTCCCATTCTTAGAAGCCTGTCCGTCCTCTGGTTCAGGTACTGCTGTGATGCACCAAACTCCTCCTCAGAGGCGGCCCAATGCTGATCTAATTTCACATGGTGCCTAGCCCTTCAGGGTAAGACACCTCGACACCGACGTGTCTGCTCATGGACATCAGGCTTTGTGAGCTGTTCCAGTGATTGTCTAGGCACCTAAAAAGCTGGCGCTCTAATGCTAAGCATGGGAAAGATTCCATCCCGCCGCAGGTTATGTCACGGAGTGTGGGGGAGTCACCGGGCCCTGTCCCCCCATCCGCAGCCAGATGTGACGCTCAGCCGGTGGGTAGAACAGAAGGTTTATTTGTTCACAGAGATACAGCGTAGCACAGTCAGTACAATACAACATGGGGACTGGGGTGGCCCCCCTCTACATCGTTAGCCAGCCGAGACTAACTCAGGCACTCAGCAACCGGTCCCAGGCCTGCAGGCAGCCCCGCCTCTTCCTTTGTCCAGCTTCCCAGGCAAAAGTGTCATCTGATTGCATCTCCCACCTAGGCTCAGGTTACAAGATAGCCTGAGCCATTGTGTAGGGGCTGGACTGGGCAGCCTCCCTCCATGAGAGTTACATCCAAAACTCCCATCCCCAGCCGGGCACCAGGGCAGTGCTCAGGGAAACTGAGGTGCATGCGCG
>JANRFK010004149.1:164431141-164466819 GCA_030068395.1 Apalone spinifera
GAGGAGCACAAATTTAACCCCTGCAGGCCCACCTAGGGCTCACACTACACAGCCCCCACAACCAGGGCCCATTCTCCAGGGAGCTGCTAAGCACTGCTTTGGAAAACCAGGCTCCGTGCAGGTGGGAGCTGAGCTGCTTGAAAAGTTTGGCTCTAGGTGGTGAGGGGGGGAGCCATTCTGAACGTTCTGGTCTCATTCGTGGTGGAAAGCTGGGCTTTTCGTCAGCTGGGTCATGTGGTCAGTGTGAGATGTCTGCAGAGCACCACGCAGTTTGGAGAGTGTTCCTGTGCAAGGGACTGGCGCCATAACATTATTTAGGTACCCAGCCCCCTGATTTAGGAGCCTCCATGAAAGCACAGCTTCTGCCTATACCGAGAGGTGCCGACACTCAGCAAATACAATTTTTTTCACAAACATTCCTTGAGTACCCATGGCTCTGCCACTGGGTTACTTCTGTCTTGGTGCTGGATACTTATAGGAATGGGGAGAGGGGAGATGTTTGTCCACCTTTCTTGCCTTTGTGGCCCAATCAGATAAGTGTGCTTAGGGGCCTCTTAACTCCACATAAACAGCGGGCTGGGTGGTGGGAACTTCCCTTACAAGCTTTAGCCCAGGATTTGGCTTGGCACCGGTTCAAATCCCCTTTCTGCCTGTGCGGAGATAGGAGTGGGGTAGGGGTCTTCTGCCTCTCCGGTGCGGGCCCTGAGCTCATTTTCACTGGCTCAATTAATTTAGAGAGTGAACCAACTTGATTAAGAGATTGAAGCCAGCCCACATCAGACTGTCCAATGGATGAGTACTGTAATCGCTGGGCCAATGGCAATAAGGCGGATGTTTGCCTCCTGCCTGTGTCATGTGAAGTTAAGCAGGCTCTGAGCATGCCCACGGGATCAGGCCCCACATGTGAGTTTCTCCTCCCACTTGGTGGGTTTCTAGCAGAGATAGGCACCTCCCTGTAGCCTGCATTGAGGCGCCTATCACTGTGGGAGGGGTGGGGCTTAGGACACACCCCTCTCATTGGCATCTCCCATTGGTTAGCTTAGATAGGGAGCTGCCTATCCTGCTGGCTTTTGCAGATTGCCTTCTAAGGGGTGTGTGTGTGTGTGTGTGTGTGTGTGTGTGTGTATACATTTATACTCTCACACCTTTCTTTGTGCACTGAGCCGAGCCACCAAACCCAGGGTCCATCAATTGCAGTATGTTCCGGTGGTTTCCTAGAACCCCCAAAGTTCAGGGCTGTGGCACTCAGCATTGCAAAGTCTGCATCCATGTTTGGATACCATCCTTCCTCCCTAACTCTCCTGTATGGTCTCCCCAGACCTTGGATGCAGGCATGATGCTGTGAAGATGTCTACATGCCTGACTGCAGCAAGGGAGGTTTAGGTTGGACATTAGGAAAAACTTCCTAACTGTCAGGGTGGTCAGACACTGGAATAAATTGCTCAGGGTGGTTGTGGAATCTCCATCTCTGGAGATATTTAAGAGTAGGTTAGATAAATGTCTATCAGGGATGGTCTAGACAGTATTTGGTCCTGCCATGAGGGCAGGGGACTGGAATTGATGACCTCTTAAGGTCCCTTCCAGTCCTAGTATTCTGTGATTCTTGGTCTCTTGGCTCCAGGTTTTTCAAGGTAATTCGGCACTGCTGTACACTCAGCGTTAGTGTGCCTAACTGATTTGGGATCCTAAATATCATTTTCAATATCTCACCAACTTTCAATAGAATTTTGACTCCCAAGTGCCTAAATCCCTTTTTGAAAATGATGTTGACTCCTAAAGTAGCTACCCAACAACACTAAGTGCCTAAATCCCTTTAAATTCTGGGCCTTGGTTTTTTCCCAACCCAAACAGTAACCAGCTATAAGAAGTGTAAACATAGCGACACATTTTCTGCCCCACACTGAACATTTTCTCACATCATGCTCCGTTCTGCAAATTTCTCCAGAGTCTTTTTGGGAGCATTTTTGCTTAGGAGCCTGAATGAGCAGTCCTGTGGCACCTTAGAGATTAACAACTATGTTATATCTTGAGCTTTTGTGGACAAAACCCACTTCATCAGATGAGTTGGAGTGGGAACTACAGATCCCAGAGTATATATAAATGCAAAAGCAGCTATTTGTCAATTGTAGGACCGGTGTTCATGACACTAATTGAATCAGGCTGGATGTATCCCATTCATAACTTTTGATGTGTAAATGCAAATGCTTTGTAGTGTGCTAACCAGTTAATGTCTTTATTCAACCCCAAGTTTATAGCATTTATTAGGGTATTAGAGCATAAGCTTCAATATAAGCTTCAACTCACTTCCTCAGATGCTGAAGAGATTATGAACCAGATGCATAATTGGAGTAAATCATTAGCAGCTCAGGATCTGGCTCTGGATGAGAGCAAGTGTTCTTATGTTTGTTTGCTTCTGTGTTTGCATCATGCTTTCAGTATCTAAGACATGCCTTTATAAACTAATGTGGGTGTGAATGGTGTTAAAGTTCTCTTCCACACTAAATCTGTGGAAGATTTCATTACTTGAGGCCTAATATTGCACATCTGGGTCCTCAACAATTTTTTTTTTCAAACCATCTTCAGCACATTAAAAACCTAGAGCTGGTTGCGGGGAAGCCTTTGGACATAAGAAATATGTAATAAAAGATGATACGGGTTAAAAGACCATTATTTGTGCTAAGCCTCTCCGTTTCCACTGCACACCACAAACAATAATAAAGTAAACAAAGACCTAGCCGAGAAAAGGCTGCATCAATAGATGTGAGGTTAGTGGCTCTTCTGGGAGCCCCTCTGCCAAGCTGTAGATTCCTTTTAAATGCTTAAAAACCCTGCCTGCAGTACAGGGCTTTGTCCAAGGGCAGGGATTTACACAGTCAGTCAGCAGAGATCTTGAAGTCCTCAGTACATTTTATGGAAAGATCCCTTTAAAAAATCCTCCATAACTATTAATTATTGTGTATAATTTTGAAAAATGACTTCAATGGCAATATGAGTTATTTATGTACAGTAGCTGCCATGAAATGCAGGGCTCTCCTGGGTCTATGAAACCTTCCAAGTCAAAAGCCTTCACGAGCGTTCTGGGACTATGAAGGAGGCTGGTGGAGGAAGCCTAAGAGCCATTAAAATAGCATGTTGTTAGAATGCTAATCCATGTGCAAATTCCTGAAATACTAAGGCCCCCAGTCCTTTAAGATGTGTGAGTGTAGACCCCTTGCTATCATGAATCCCAATGACTTATATGCATCTCTATGTAGCTCAGAGATTAAGCGAGCATGTCTGTTTGTGGGATCAGTGTTTAGGGAAGTTATTTGAGGCCCCAACATTTCTTGGGGGAATTCTATAGGATTTTCTTTATAGCTGGGTCTAATCACTGTTCCTTCCCCTGTGCATAAGACTGATTAGATTGTGGACCAATTTGAGGCCAGCTCTATTCTTATGTGCTAGAGAGCAATCTTCTGGCATTTGATTTAGCAGGTCTAGTAAAGACCCACTAAATTGAATGCCGAGGGTACCTCCAGCTGGTGCTGGACTAAAGGAAGCCGCTGTGAGTATTTGCTCCCATTGACCTCCTGCTGTGAAGATGGTGCCAAGCTCGGCTTAAGGTAAGCTGACTCCAGCTATGCTATTTATGTGGCGGGAGTTGTGTACATTTTGCTGACCTTCCAAGTCTAGTGTAGACCTGGCCTGCGTTAGTGTAAGCTGGCATTCATTTTGATGAAGCTATGTCAGTTTACATCAGGTTAGGAGCTGGCCTGAAGAGTGGAGATGGGATTTTACAGGGTTCTGTTTTGTAGCAAGTGGGGGTAGAAAGGTACCATGACTGATATGGCCTATCTAGCACCTTTTAGCATCCCAGTATTTGTCACAGATGCTCTTCTATTTAATGCTGAAGCATCAGAGACAATATCACAAATCAGTAACCTGCATACCAGACTCTACAGAAAAATAGTACTTCCCTACCTTCAGGGGGTAGCCGAGTTAGTCTGTACAGGATAAACTTAAAAACCAACAAATGGTCTGGTAGCATTTTATAGACTAACAAAACATGTAGATGGTATCATGAGCTTTCATGGGCACAGCCCACTTCTTCAGATGACTGGAGTTTTTACTTCCCTAGCTAGATCCGGTTTCCTTTTACTAGTAGACCAAGATTCTGGGTATTTCATTTTTTTTACTGTTATAAATCCTGTCTGTGGCAATAAATATGTGATTGTTACAAATTTCCCCCACCACGATTATTTTTACATACACTTGCAAGTCTAACAGTGCCACAAGCCACAGGAGAAATGATCCAAACAAAAAAGAAGCGAAAGAACAGACTCCTGACCCCCAGGGAGGATGCAGCAGCGGTGTTTAAGTGTGAACAGCTAATTGCAGGACAGCTGGTAGAGCTGTATGCTGGAGCATGAGACACCATGTTCCATACAGCTAGTGCAAAAGAGTCTTAATCCTGCTCTTTAAGGAAAGGGAAGGAAGAAAATTCCAGAGAATGAGAGAGAAAGTCCTGTCAGCTTATCCACTGCTCTGCAAGGGTCACTGCAGAGCTGCAAAGAAGAGGAAAAAGGATGAGTCCCTCCAAAGTTGTTCTTCCTTTAAAACAAAAATAAACACGCTCAAAAACATAACAAAGACACTAAGAAGGAAGCATTTCTCATTCGTAAACGGACCCTTCCCCCAAACGATGAAAGGGAGCCCATCCTGGAGGCAGAAGAGGAGACTTGCCCTACATATGTCCTTGGAGGACAAAAATCACAACACAAACCAGTTGGAAGGGCCAGTGAAACCATGAGTGTTTCCCTGATTACTGGTAACAAACTCTCACTGACTGACTGTGTCTGTCTGTCTCTCTCTCAGGGTATGTCTACACTAGCCACTCTAGTTCGAATTAGGGTGGCTAGTGTAGTCAATTGAATTTGCAAATGAAGCCCAGGATTAAAATATCCCGGGCTTTATTTGCATGTTCCCTGGGGCCGCCATTTTTAAATGCCCGGTAGTTCGAACTCCCTGCCCGTGGCTACACGTGGCATGGGCTAGGTAGTTCGAATTAAAGCTCCTAATTCGAACTACCGTTACACCTCATTGCAGGTGCAGAGAACCTAAAGCCAGATGCAGAGAACCATTTTCTTCACATGTAGGGTGACTATATATGATTAATATAGGACACCTAGTAAAATTACTCATCTTCAGGTGAGGTCATTGGCAATCAATCAGAACTATGCAGTACAATCATTTAAATGAACACCAAGTAGCTCCATTAAAAAGAAATACTGCACAGGTGGAGTCTCTTTTTTTGCTTTCTTATTGTTAAGGCTGTAGGGTGCATGGCGCGCAAGTGATCCTGTACACCTCTCTCAGACAGAGGTGGGGAGAAGAGACTGACCAACACTCCCTTCCTGGCCCAGGACTCTGAGCCCCCTCAGGGACGCCTCTCCTGGTACCTGGTGCTACCTCTTCCCACAACAGCATGTGGGGGGCAATACAGGGTCACATGCCTGTCCCCAGATCTCTGCCAGGGTTCACACCAGTAGTGAAGGAGGGAAGGGACAGGCTCTTCTCCCCTCCATCTCTCTCTATCCCTGTGGCTCAGAGCAGCTTGTCCCTTCCTGTCTGCATCCTGTCAAAAGGCAGCTTGCACCTCCAGGCTGCTGCTGGCCACCGACATAACCCAGCTGCCTCCTGACCCCCAGTTACAGCTCGGGCAGGGAGGGGTTGAGCTCTGAGGATGCACTGTGCACCTTGGCCCAGGGAGCCTGATTGCAGGGGCTTTGGTGAATGGGCCGGAGGGATGAAGCAACTCTGCTTTCCCTGGGAGCGGGACCCAGGGTGGGAGGGGACTCAGGTGAAGAGGGGGCAATGTCCTGGCCTAGGCTTGGAGCATGAACAGGCTGGAAATTGCTTTTGCCCCTTGGCTCCAGAGGTTAGCTGAGGGGCACAGAGGCTTCCCAATGCCATCACGGGGCTTTGGCTCCTCCTGGAGAGTACCCTGGGCCAGAGGGTGTTGGGTTTTCCTGGGCCCCAGCTGGAAGCAAATGAGGAAGGGAGGAGCCTGCCAGCCAGGCTGTGGGTGAGCTGCGTGCTCTGACCAGGGCTGGTTCTCTGCCTAGCGCTGGGTTTGGGGCTTGCCTCACCTGGAGGATGTGGAGGAGCAGGGCTGGGGGGTGAGAGGGCAGAGCAGGGAGAGGAAGATGAGAGAGGGAGCACGTCAAGCCCTGACAGGTGGGCAGCAGAGGCGACATGTAACCGCCATTCCCTGGTGCCTCCCTGCACTCACCAGCCAATGCAGCTCCCAGCATGCAGCCCCCCTCCCTGCACTCCCCTTCCCCGTCTGTACATGGGGTGGGACCAAGAGCTGGCACCCAGCAGGGGCTGTGCTGATGGGGCAGCAGGAGGAGCAGCCAGTCTGGCGCGTTGCAGCTTGGCCCCGCCAACAGCCTTGCATTCCCAACCCCATCATAAGCCACTGCCCGCCTTGCCATGGCTGGCAGACGGGCACCTGGCAAGTAGGGATGTGGCCAGCAGTAGGGCCTACCAGTGCTGGATGTGGGGAGACAGAATATACGGGACAATTTGCCCATTTTTAAGAAGAAGTTGGGGCACCTGCAGGAGGGCTTCCAGATCGGACGATCCTTTTACAAGCAGGACTTCTGATCACCCTAGTCCAGTGGTGTTTCAGGTTTTCAGTGAAAACAGCCAGTTTGCTGAGGCCATTTTCCAACTTGCACATCTGTTGTGCATCTTGTGGACATTTTTCAACTTGCACATCTGTTGCAAGTGAAGCAGAGCCCACGGCCACGTCCCCACTCAGCTCACCAACTAGCTTTGTGATGACATTGCAGGATGATGCATTGCAGCCATTCCACTGTGTTGTGGGCCAGGAGTGACAGGATTTGCCCTATTGTTATCAGTAGCGCTATTGAGCATCCTCGTAACTCATTGGCTACTAGATCAATACTTGGGCCCATTCCACAGCAAGGGTCTGCTTAAGTAGGTTAGAAAGGCTTCATAAATGTCATAGATTTTTTAAAAATAGCTAATGGGTTGTTATAGAGCCAGCTTGTACCCATAACTTATAACCAGCTGTATCACTGTCTCCTGGTTGACCTGGATCAAGTGGTGAATTGGTCTGCAAAAAAATTCAATAAAGACAAGGGCAAAGTGCTGTGCTTAGGAAGGGGGGGGGGGAAATCAAAGGCAGAACTGCACAATGGAGCATCATAGCTAGCAAGGCAGTAGTACCGCTGAGAAAGATCTGCGGGTAAGGGTGGACCACAATTTGAAGAAGAGCCCTCAATGTGAGGCAGTTGCAAAGAGGCTAATGCCAGTCTGTGGAGTCTGATATAAGATGCAGGAGGTAACGGTCCTGCTTTAGTCTGCCCTGGTGGACTGTGTTCAGTTCTGCACACCATCCAATACGAGGGATATATACTAACTGCAGAGAGTCCAGAGGACAGCCACCCAAGTGAGCAGAGATTTAGAAATCTAGCTCGATGAGGAAAGATTGAAAGAATTGGGTGTCTGTAGTCTTCAGAAAAGAAGATTGAGGTGGATGTGATGGTCTACAAATACATTAGGGGCTGTTATATGGGGGAGGGCAATCAATTGTTCTCTGTGTCCACTGAAGTTAGGATAAGAAAGAATGGGCTTAATCTGCATCAAGGAAGATTTAGGTTTGATATTAGGAACAACTGGGCAGTTAAACTCTGGCGTGAGCTTACAAGGGAGGCAGTGGAATCCCTGTCATTGGAGGTTTTGAAGAATAGGTTAAACAAAGCGTCTATTGGAGTTTGGCTCGGTCTTGCCTCATTACAGGGGGCTGACTTAGATGACATGCCAAGGTCCCTGCTAGCCCACTGACTCTGTATTCTTACAGCCATCTATAGCAAGTCATGTCTGTAATGTGCTTCTATCATTGATTTATTAATGAATCCTCAATATTAATACAATTCTGGAATCAGATGTACTTTGCTTTTCAACCTCCGTTGTTTTATTATTGGGCCCTCATTTAGTTTGTCTCATTTCTGTAGCATCAGGAAGGTGCTCACCTAAATGCCCCTCTAGCCACACCTGTTATGTCTCCCTGAGGGCACTGCCTTCTCCTGCTGCTATCCCTGCAAGAACTCCACCCATCTGAGCAGGGATTTGGAGAAGGTAGGGATTTGGGAATGGAGTGTCCTGGCCTGCTAGTGCAGCAGGGAATCCTTGCAGACTGTGGAATCTCCTTTTGATGGGAATTCTGGGGCGTTTGCTGGCAGAAGAAGCTCTCACAGCCTTGGGGACGAGCTACAGAGGGTCCCCAGCCCAGTGCAAAGGAAACTTCTTGTTCATGTGGATGACCTAGACCACTTGTGGATGCTCAGGAATCTTTACAGGTCTCGGGAGATCCATAGGGCAAGTAGACAAATTATCCAACTCTTCTAAAGAGGTGGGTGGCAGTGATCTTCATGATGAAACTTTGTGGTGAAATTGCCTCCCTCCCTAGATAGTCTTCCTTCCCACAGGACAAATTTACCTGGCCCCTGTTTATTTGCACCTCGTGATTTTCTTGCTGAATAAGGGTGGCTTATATTACTCTTATTGAGAGTAAGAGGTTATTTAGAACAAAACAGTTACAGCATCAATATCTTCTGTTCACTACCCGCACCTCCGGCCATTTCCGAGCAACGTTTCTGGCCAATAGCTCTCTGCAGTCCCTTTCATTCAAGTCCTTTCATGTGCGCTCAACACTGCCTAGTTAAAATCCAATATCTCTGTGCCGCTGCCTTTGAACATCTCCCCCCAAATACCTCCGGCAAATCGGATGGCATAAGGATCAGTTCACCTCCCAAAATGGCTCCCTTTTAGTTGCCATTTGGGGTTCATTTCCAACAGCTGCAGCCTCTGAGCTTGTTGATTTCTGAAGAAAAAGAGCAAGAAAACTGCCCCCAAACAACCACCAAAAATATTCACCCTTTTCCCAACCCTTCAGCCATTCTTATTCTACTCAACAGCAAGGTCATTCAGATCCTCCATGGTCACAGTGCTATGTTCTTTATGAGCCCACATAAACAATCCGGATGCTGCCCTCCTTTTCCACCCTGAAGGTCTGTTACAATCGCCGGTTATCTTTTTCTATCATTTTTATTTTCCCCCTTGAGTTCTCCTTATTAGAGTTGCCAAGTCTGCTTAATCAAACCAAGTCTGCTTAGAGCTACTCCCTAATTCATACATTTCTAGAACTCCGCGTGCCCTGTTGTCTCTCTTCTTTTTCACAGTCCTTATTTTATCGCAGAGAAAAGTGGCAGGATTCATTGGGATAAATCTGGTTATGTATCTAACAGTGCAGGGGGATGTATTTTCCATGCAGCGGTTTCCATTTAATAACTACAAATGCGAAAATTACAGCAACAAAGATCATAAACTCACTGTCACTCTTACATTCAAGATATGTTTAAAGGCATCCAATACATTGAACACAAGTTCTTTTACATCCTAAAAGAAACATTAAACTAGAACATGAGCCCATTATCCACAGTAGAAATCAAACAGTCCCAGTGAAGTCTACGGGATTTGTTCATATGTGAGTAGCGACTCAAAAGTGGCAGAAGGAGGGCTTCATGTTCCAACTCAAACTCTTTCAAATAGACCATGGCATTTACAACTTTATTCACATGAAGTAGTAGGGCATGTTTATATTAGGAAATTATTTTGAAAAAACTTATTTCAAAATAATAACGCCCAAAAAACTATTTCGAAATAGCGTGCCCTCAATACAGGGAAGCCTCGAAATTAGACCATGGCAGGCTCCCTTAATGTGGACATGCTACCTCGACTTAAAGCCTCAGGAAACACTAGGGTGTAATTACTTTGAATGACTCTGGGGAGTAGTTATTTCGAAATAGCCACACTACTGCTATTTCAAAATAGCTATTTTGAAATAAGCGTTATTCCTCGTGGAAAGCAGGAGTACAGATTTCAGAATAACCAGCCTGTTATTAGTGTAGTATAGATGCGCTGCTTGTTATTTTGAAATAAGTGGGGTGGAACCAGGTCTCCCAGGCAGCAGGGTTCCCGGGTGATTAGGTCCTGGGTTAGCTGGGGTCCCGGGGTGTAGGACTTCTGGTCACTTAGCAAAGTCTGCTCCTTCAGGGTGTGTCTAGACTACAGAGATTTTTTTGAAAAAAGTGGCCTTTTTTCAAAAAGTCTTTACCTGCGTCTAGACTGCTGCCGCGTTCTGTCGACAGTAAATCAAAAGAACACGGCAGTTTTGTCGACTGTGGGAAAACCTTGTTTTACGAGAAAAATGCCTTTTTTCGAAAGCGCTTTTTCAAAAAAAGGCACTATGTAATGCAAACTGTGCTTTTTCGAAAGAGAGCATTCAGACTGCCTGGGTGCTCTCTTTCGAAAAAGCGGCTTGCTTTTTCAAAAGTACTGGTTGTAGTCTAGTCGCTCTTTTTTCGAAAGAGGCTTTTTCGAAAGTATCTTTCAAAAAAGCCTTTTTTGAAAGAGGCTTGCAGTCTAGACGTAGCCTCAGTTTGGGGGCATGACCCCAAGAGTCCAATTTCCCCATCCTTTGGGGGCAGGGTACCCTCTGGTTCCCCCTGGTTTTCCTCCTTTGCACCTGGAGGTTGGAGGGGTGGAGGCTTACGTCCTCCTATGGCCGACTCAGCCGACAGCTCTGGCTCAGGTCCTGTGGACGCCAGAACCAGCTCCTGTTTCTTCACTGGTCAGCCCTGAACTGAGCCAGGTTCCCTCCTTTTATTCTCTCTCCAGGCCTGGCATTGGCTGCAGGTAAAATGGGATGGGGCTAATTGGGCAAAAAGGCCTCGTTTATCTCCTTCACTGCCAGGCCCTTCTCTCACTCCCTCACACAGGGTTATTTTGAAATAACTCCCTACTGTAGATAGAGCGTACTTCCCACTGCAAGAATCCCCACTGAGGGCTACTCACAGAGCACATTACTACTCAGGGTGAGTGGGCCATCAAAATCCGACCCTTAAAACGTACATTGAATATATTTGCATTATTTTTCCTTTTTAAAAAAGTGATATCAAGGTAGACTAGGAAGCCCTGCGTACTCTAACTCTTTGTGAACTAGAAGAATGTAAATTAATCATTCCAGGCTAATTATTAAGATTCATCACTAATTTCCATTATAGAAGAATCAGACCCTATTATCTTCGGAGATGAAAAGGAAGTTTAAATTGTTTTAAAGTGAAACCCGTTTTTCATTTATAGTCTCTTCCTTTTGCACTCATTAAGAATCCATCGTTTAAGGCGCAGGGATGATTAATGGCTGGCCACTCCGCATAGTACTTGTAAGTCACAGCGGGTGAAGTTCAAAAGGCTCAGTTCACTTTGGAGCAGCAGCATTAAATTAAAATGCTTCTGCAAATCTTATGACTCATCCGAACTTTTGGAGCCTTGGCACAAGGTGGAGTCTAAAACGAACTGCTTGACAATTGGGGGCGGGGGAGTTCGTGTCTGAAGAAGCCATGAGAAGGAGAACGGGGGCTCTGGCTGAAAAGCTCAGTGAAGCATCGAACCAGGGAGCCCAGCAAAGGGCAGCGGGTAGCTGCACTGTCAGAGACGCAGACCAAGAAGGAACTATGACTCAGACTCAGGGAGAACCTGTTGTTGGTCCCCAAGTCTAATGGGACCACTTTGCCCGCTGCATGGTGCAGGGCACAGTACGTGGGAACAGATCAGAGCAGCACTCCCCACAAACATGCAAGGCAGCATGGAAAAGCCACCTGGAATTTCCTTAATGCCACAGAAAAGGGACAGTGCCCGGGGATCTAGCCCTGCAACCAGCAGGGGCAGGTGGTAGAACCGGATGCAGCACACCAGTTGGAATCAGGGATGCTCAGAAGAGTCCTTGTGGCCTCTCTCAACACTTCCTGTGCTTCTGAAGGCAGAACAGCATCCTGCAGAGGTGCTGTGTCCCGGCGATGCAATACACACCCGCGAACCTCGCTTTTCAACAGCAGGCCTTCATGCTAGGATTAGCAGGAACATGTGCCTAACCTTGCAGTGCTGAATAATCCCATGGGAGTCAAAGGGCAGAAAGCTCAGCACAGGTGAAAGTGTTCATAGGCTCAGGGCCTAGAGAGCTGATCATTAGCACTGCTCTACTAGGCAAAATCTTGCTGTCACACACCCAGCGGAACCCAATTTTCCTTTCCTGGGGGCCGGGGAGTCTGCAGCATGTTTGTTTTTGATGCAAAATGTCTCGCAGCTCCGTGGGCTGGGAGAGGGGGCAAGAACCAGACTATATGTCTGTCTTGCAGCCAAGGGAGTCCTGGATGCATCAGACATATGAGGAAAACGTGTCCTGATCAAGGTGGTCACAGTGTACATGGGAATACACAAAGATTACCTGGGCTACCTGCACCTGCCCCTGCCCTGCCCCTTCTGCTGTCCCCATAGCATGTTCCTCTCCTTTCCTGTGCTTTCTGTCCTGTTAGCAAACCTTGGCTGTTTTCTTATCTTCCCTGCTCTCCACCCCTCCAATAGAAACTTTTATAACTTCCCTCAATCTTACCCACCTCTCACTCCCCAGCATTCTTCCCAGCAAAGCCACCTCTCCCAGAGTCATTGTCTTCAATTCCCAGACCATGAGAAACTCACTAAGGAATGAAGGAACGCTATCTGGGACCGCAAGCCACTGCTGCGTTAGCTTCCCCAATGCACCTGCTAAAGCTTAAGCTCTTTTGTTTGCCAGGGTGCAGTGGTGACAAATAGCAGGAATGGGGCTATTAATCTGTGCTGGACAGTTGCATGAATAGGGTGGTAATCAGTGTTCCCTCTAAGCTGAGCGCTTGTGCGGGCACCCAGGAGAGGTTCAAGTGCCGTCCAGCTGATTAGCAGAGTGCCCACAGCGCCCTGAGCTAGTAGCATGTGTTTCTACTGGTGGTGCACATCTGCATGTGTTGGTGCACATAACAAAATTTATTCCGCACATGGATGGAAATGCATAAAGGGAACACTGGTTGTAATGTTGGTGACCACTGGTCATATTTGGAAGATTGCTAGCCTCTGTTGGCTCTTGGCAAAATAACTCCTGATCAGAGTCTTTGAGCAGGACACATTTGACTCATGAGCTAATTTAATTTTCCGGGAATTAAGAAATGAATGACTTTCCTGTGCAGTGCTAATCTAGCGAGCTCATTGGTATTCTGCCACTGGGTTGTTGTTGTAGTAGAGACTATTATCACAGCTATATACAAATAGGTGACTCACTCAACCTTAGAAACACAGAAAAGAAAAATATCAGGGTAACGCATTGCATTAGCGCTGCCTTGAAAGTGCAGTGAGCTTGGATATTTGAAGACAACTTGATTATCATCCCCAGGGAGTCTGCAAATAGCAGCCCAGTCTATAAGAGGCACTGATGAGGATGAGCCAAGTTGGAGTGTCACCTCACAGTCAGGAGTATCCTCTCCTAATTCAATGGGTAGAAGAGACTCATTCAAATGCTCAGCTCATTATGGTACATCTGCTGGGCTCCATGTTACTCACAGGACAAAATGGGAGCCTCAGCGGCCTAGTCACTTGGGCCTGATGGTGTCCTTCTGCGCAGGATGGGTAGGGTCTCACTGTCCATGGTAAATGCACAGAGAGGGCAGGATCCTGAATACGAGAGGCTGAGCAACCTTATTAAGCAGGGGGGCAATTGGTGCCTTTTAGGCCCAGGAATTTGATTCTCTGAGGAGATAAAGGGCTCCTAAGGCCACCGAGTTTCACGGGGTGCCTAGCTCAGACTGGCTGTCTTAGGAGCGGTGTGGAGCTACCTCACTACCGCAAGAGCCCGGAGAAGCCAGCTCCCAGTTGGAGGCTCCCAGCCGGCAGCAGGCGGGACTGCACAAACCCGTGGGAGTGGTCAGCATCTAGCACAACAAGGCCCTGCCTCTGGCTGGGGCACCGAGGTGCCAACCCAACAACAGTCATCATTCTGGGGCTGAGGCTGCCTGTTCCCAGCTAATGCCACAGGCTGGTGTGGCGAGGGGGCATGGGCTTGCCGTTCCCCGGGGGCTGGAAAAATTTGCATAGTGGGGGCGTTGAGAGTCATGGAACCAAACTGGAACCCCTGTGCCTATCGGAAGCCACTTGAAGCCGGGGGTTGCCGCAGTGCCCCCAGCACCCCTCACTCCAGCATTGGTGCTTACCCAACACCTTTGGGGTGCTGTGTGCTCTGAGGAGGCCGTGCCCTTATTCAGACCAGGTTAGGGGTGCAGTTGTGGCAGGCAGTTGTGCCAGTCACTGTAGCCTAGTATCTGTGTACACCACAGGGAAAAGCCTCAGAGAGGTGGGGGAAACCCGTCCCTCTGCCAAGAGAATCCCTGCGGCCTTGGAAGCAAGGCAGGATTTCCCACCAGGTGGCAGCATGGGAATGGAGGGTGGGGGCAGCACACAAATTGGAATGGAGGATGGGGGCAGCATCCGCCCATCTGGCACCCAGAGCAGAGAGCCCCAGGGAGCAGCCGGCTGCTTAAAACAGCAGGCTGTGATTGGTGCACAGGACTCAGGGCCGGGTACAAACTTGTAAAGCAGGGCAGGCAACATACAGTCCATGGGCCATAATTTCACTTGTCAAGCCTCTGGATCTGGCCCCTGTGGGCCGCCCCACCGGGAACCAGAGATGCACAGCAGCTAGTTGCTTCAGAGTAGCCCCAGGCTGGTTCTCCTAATTTTTTTGGGAAGAACGGCTCTTGCATAAAGGGGGGAGTGGGGGAGGGTTGAGCAAAAGCCTCTTGCGCAAAAATGGCCCCTAATTAATTATGAAAATGAAGTGTGGCAACATGCTAATCTGCGCTTCATTTGCATAGGCTTTTGCTCAAGAGAGGTGCAGTGTAGACGTAGCCTATGTGTGCTGTCCCCCCCCTCCAGCAAAATCTCCCAGCTCCTATTGGCTGGAAACCACTTAGGTAAGTGCCTCCTGTCCAGAGCCTGTCTCTGGCACCCCAGCCCCTGCCATCGGCGACCTGCCTGTCCCAAGCTACCACTGTCTCCTGCCCCAGGTCATCACCCAAACCCCCTACACCCTTTCTCCCAGGCCACAACCCCCCACTTCACCCAAACTCCCTCTCAGACCCCATAGCAACTCCTGCACCCCAGTCCGCTACCACAAGCTCCCTTCTGTACCCAACTTTCGTCCCATCCCCCCCCCCCCCCCCCCCCCCAGAGAAAACTGTGGCCCTTGCCCATTTACCAAAATCTAGGAGTGGTCCCCCACATAAAAAATTATTCCCACCCCTGAACTAAAGTTCGCACTCATTGCTCGTTTTATTTCACAGCTCTCAAAACGAACCACTGAGCCCCAACAGCAGGCAGAATGGAGAGACCCTGTCCCAGAAGGGAAGCATATGCACAATCTATACAGCAATCTATGCACCTTATCTGCCTCCCTATTAATTCCATGCATATTGACAAATGGATTTGCACAATTTCCTTTGAGAAGACATGAATCTTCTCCTCTAAACGCTAAGCACCATTTTAGAAAGTCTCCCACTGAGCGTAATTTTCCTATCAATGCATTAGCATGTAAAGATTGTGGCAGAGGAGAAATGGAAGAAGATATTAAAAAAGTGACTAAGAAAGAATCTAACGGGGATCAGTAGCTCTTCAGAGACACCCCAGTGTTAGGCTTTTTCACTTTGACATTCACTTTATAACCTTCTTCAAAAGATTGCCATCCACAGCCACACACTTATTTATAACTGCCCCATTAATCACTGTTAAACACGGCATGCAGCTCAAATCCTGGGCGCATAAAGTTCTGTCTCTACTCTCACAGATGGCTGTTAACCAGCGGGAAGCAAGCTTTTAGTTAAACAAGTGATGCTCATAATATGTAACATGATGAAGTAGTAGTAGACACTCCATTTAAAGTCACATTTAACATTTTAATTAGCCTCACCTCAGGTGGCAAATGCTCATTTGCATTATTCATGGCAACGGTCTGATATAAAGAGAAATGGTAGGAGGAAAAAACCCAGGGTTTGTTTCATAAAATACAGAGACAGCTGGTAGAGTAGCTGCAAATAATTTTCTTGCAGGCTATGTATGTTTTACCCCTTTTATTTAAAACATAACTTGAGGGAGTTTCTTGTTTCGACTCCACAGCAGAATAAATTCCACCCAGCTGCCCAAAACCTGGAACTAAGCTCTCTTATATTTCGGGATTCCCACCACACCACCCTCCACCTCATGTCCTTGAAGCTTTCTAAGAAGATCTGGGCTTTCTGATGACCTACACTTGGCTGCTGCTTTTCTGTTCAACTCTGTTCATTTTACACCTGCTTCATCGTCTCAACGGCCCCTGCACACTTCCAGCACCTGAGACATTGTGTTTGCCACACACACAGGGTGCTTTTGCAACTGTCTTCTTTGTTATCGGCCCAACATGTGACCCTGAAGCTGGATTAGGGTTCCTAGATCTGACAATCACACATTATAACCACCATGATGATTAGCGGTCCGCTGCGGATGGGTTCTAATTCCACAGTGGCTGGGGGAAAACCAGTTGTTCTTTTTACAAGTGTGATAGAGCCACCAGGCTAAGGGAGAAACCCGGACTTCAGTGGAAGTTTTGTGCTGGATTTCAATAGGATAAGGATTTCACTTCAGCTCCTTTACCGCAAACAGTCCCAGGTTCGATTCCATAAATGATCCAAGGACCTGAGTTTAATCCCCAAAAGTGACCCCCGCACACACATCTAGGGATCATGGGTGTGTATAACATGTGCACGCACGCGCGTGCGCACGCACACACACACACAATACCCTTGAAATTCATTTTCACATCACAGTATACCTGCTCAAATCCCTGGTGATGCCAATGCTCCAGAAACCGGGGGACATTGCCTGTTATTCAGTGAGTGCACTTTAGCAGCTAGTATTCTAGATAAGAAATGGTTTCTGTTTCTGTAGTTTATATTTTGGAAGAGGCTGAAGACTTATATGCAATCGCCAGCCATTGTCAAGATGAGGGAACTGAATATTTTTAACCCCAAACATTTAAAACTCATAATAGCGCCCCCAAAATCATGAGAGGGGCCTAAACTCCATCTGATTTTTTTTAAACCGTATGTCTGGGGCTTGGTTTGTTTACTTGCTGGCTTCTGAGCCCCTGGCGTGCATTCGAGACGCATTTTCAAGCTTCTTTGTAGCCTTGCGGGCTAACATTTTTCAAAAAAATTAACCTTCCAATGCAAGGATTCTAGCTGCATGAATGTAGCGACACCCATGCCATGCCCTACCCTCGGTGTGCTGTACTGCAGAAGAGGGCTTATGCTGAATGGAAGTGATTTGATGAGACTGTGACAGTGTAAGCCCCCATACTACCCCCTATCTAGCATCTGCTGCCCCTCAGTTTTCATTCCATCATACCACCACTTCCCAACCAGCACTTCCAATTAAAGCTCCCCTTCTGAATCTGGTTAATTTATGTGCTTACCCTTTCTTTCAATGTAAGTCATCCGGCCCTTGCTCCGTGGCTTCATAGTCCTTCCCTACCTCCCTGCATATGAGGGCCATACTGCAGTCTCAATACCAGCTTCTTTGGACTGAATCTCCTCCTGGAGCTGGTCACAGGCCTCCTACCTAGCCACCGGGAAGAGGCATTTCTTAAACCTTGCCCCCACTCTGACCTCCCCCAGCCAGAGTCAAGACCTTTGCCTTAGAACAGTGGTCACCAACCAGTAGATTGGGAGCTTCTGACAGGTGATCCTGACTGGTTTGGCCAAGAGTCTATCAAGTGTCAGCTGCCCCTCCCCACACTGCTGTGCATCTCCTGCCCCTCCCCCTGGGGAGCCTCCTGCTTTCTCTGCAGGGCAGGGGCGGGTGAGGAGGGTGCTGATGTCAAGGTGCCCCCTCTCCTACCCTGTATCCTTTCTCCACAGAGCACAGAGGGGGCACCACAGAATGTGGAATGGAGTTTGCTGGTTGCTTTAGGGAGTGGTCCAGGGCCAGGACAGGGGTGAACCTGCCTTAGCCCCATTGCACCACCAACCAGGAGCCACCTGAGGTAAGCAGTACCCAGCTGGAGCCCATATCCGGAAATCCTATACCAGTCATGAACCCACTCCTGCACCCCAAGCCCCTGCCCTAGCCCCAAGCACTCCTGCATCCAAACACCCACCCAGAGCCCGCACCTAGAACCCCTCCTACATGTCAACTGCCTGCCCCAAGAGAAGCTCAGAGCCTCTCTCACACCAGATCCCTTAATCCAAGACCAGAACCTGCCCCCCAACCCTCTGCCCCAGCCTGATGAAAGTGAATAAGGATGGGCAAGAGAGGGAGGATGGAGTGAGCAGGGGCGGGGCCTTGGAGAAGGAGGCAGGGCAAGGGTATTTATATTTGAGGCCGATCCTGGATTGCATTTATATTCAGAAAGTGATCTTGTGCTCAAAAAGGTTGGAGATCACTGCCTTAGAACAGCTGTGACATGGAGGCCCAATAGTGGTTCTGTACGCTGTGCCAGCTACTTTTGCCAGACCTGGCACATTCAGCGTACCCCAACATGCTATTCTCATGGTACTGACCCCAAAGGTGGATTGTACAGGTTGAATCTCTCTGGTCGGGGACTCTCTGGTCTAGCAACATCCATGGCCCAGCAGGGCTGGGCATCTAGAAACAGGACCGACAGCCTAGGGGGCTAGATGGCTGGTAGTGGCTGTCGCCCAGTGCAGGGCTGGATAGCTGGGAGTACATATGGGGCTGGGTGGCCAGGAGCAGAGCCCTAGGAGCTGACTGGGGGCAGGTAGGTGGGCTGTGGGCAGCATTTTGGCCAGGACAATGTCAGGAGGGGAGCCCCGGGAGCACCTGGAGGCCTGACCTCCCCTAGTTCAGTAAACTCCCTTGTTTGGGACCGTGCAGGTCCTGAGGGTGCCAGATCAGAGAGGTCCAACCTGTCATAAAGCATAGGAAAATTAATAGCTCACTGATCAGTAAGATTCTCACATGACGTATGTAGGGAACCCACAAAGAACTGTAGAGCATTGTGTGCATGTGTGTAGGAAGATGTTCCTATAATGTATTTGGCAAACAGTATTGACCCCAAAGGTGGATTGTACAGGTTGAATCTCTCTGGTCTGGGACTCTCTGGTCTAGCAACATCCATGGCCCAGAAGGGCTGGACATCTAGGAATGGGACCGACAGGCTAGGGGGCCAGCCACAGGACTGAGGTGCTGACTGCTCAAATGTGTCTCCTATGTAATTAGACAAGGTGTGAGCACAGGAAGAAAAGCACATTTACAGGCCAGGGAATCAAAGCCAAGAGAGAGCAAGCGAGAAAGGTGTCTACTTCACACAGGGGATGGCGGTTGCATTGCCAGAAGCCCTCTTGCCTCCTGAAGCCGGGTCCGTGTACATTGGGAAGATAGAAGCAGAGAAAAAAATTTTTTGGCATCCAGCCCTTGAGGGAAACAGGGCCCAGAGCTCTTGAAATCCTAGAATATTGCATGTCAGTCAAGGGGTCTGAGCTCTCTGGGAACGGACTACAGGTGAGAAACCTGCTTAGGCAGATTGTAACTTGCTGAAATTAAGTTTTAGTTGGAGAAGTGCAATTTTACTTGTGATTCAGTGATTTGCCTGGTCTGTGACTAAGCAGGGTATGGAGCCTGGAGTTCCAGTCACGACCTTAAACATAACACCAGCCTTCTTGGTCCTAATCCATGATGCGGAGAGGAAGAAAGATTTTCCCCACTAGATGTTTAAATTGAAGGCCACTCTCTGCTCTCAGCTAAACCCATTTACATCCAGGCTAATTCCATCCCTCTTGTCTTACATAGATGTAAGTGAGAGTAGATTTTAAGTGTGGTGATGCTGAAATGCTCTTCTCGCTGAGCTATGCCAAAATGAGTCAAGATTTAATTACATTATTAGTTCTGCTCCTGGTGTACTTGGTTTTTTAATGCTACATTTTTGAGGGAAATGTGAGAGTTTTGTTAGCTTGAGAACGTTTACAAACATGAAGGTCTTTACAAAATATTTTAGCTAGTTACTCGTAAGGCTAATCTAAGTAATGATAGTAAGTAACTAAGGGTGTGTCTAGACTGCAGGGGTTTTTGGAAAAACGGTGTTTTTTCCAAAAAAACTTCACTTACATCCACACTGATATTGCGTTCTTTTGAAAGAAAATCGAAAGAATGTAGGGGGTTTTCCAACATTGGTAAACCTCATTTTACAAGGAACAAGCCTTTTTTGGAAACAGCTCTTTCGGAAAAAGATGTGTGTGGATGCAGAAGAGGGGATTTTTTCGAAAGAAGAGGCCTTCAAGAAAAAGCACAGGTGCGCTGGTGGCCACTCCGTCCATAGTAATCACAGTCTACATGCAAGAGAGCATCCAATGAGTGTGGATGAAATGTGGACGCTCTCTTTCGGAAGAAGTTTTTTCAGAAGTTCTCTTCTGACAAAAGCTTCTTTTGAAAAAAGCCTGCAGTCTAGACATACCCTTAGTCAGTTCATATAGCGACATATTTAATCCTTCCTGACATCTTGATGATGATGTTCCACCATGGTCCTCAGATATGTTGGGCAAAGTCAATACTTTGAAGAGTACTGCTAGTGAGGCATGTACTGAAGTACCTTGCTGAACTGGGACCTAAACAATTTAAATGATTAGTCACTCCTAGGTACTTGTGCAAGAGTCGAAACATAAAAGAGGAAACATCTCAAACACCCTGCTAAGTGTAACTCCAATAGGATTTCAACATTGGTTTTGTACCCGAAACGCATGTCAGTCCTCAGGGTGGGTAAATATTCATGTCTTCCCAACCATCATACCAGTTACCACTCAGCAGAAGCAACGGACAGAAAGGACTGGAGTATTCAACTACAGTCTTACTCCTAGCTGTCCTGTCTTCAGAGCACAGATAGGACACACACAGGTAAATGGAAACCAGCAGCATTTTGCTGTTGGTGCCAGTTCATCTTCCAGGATGGCCAGGGAGGGTGTCCCTCGTCTCTGTTTGTCAGAGGCTGGGAATGGAAAATGGGATGGATCACTCAATCATTGCCTGTTCCTTTCATTCCCTCTGAAGCACTTGGGACTGGCCACTGTCGGAGGACAGGACACTGGGCTAGATGGACCTTTGGTCTGACCCAGTCGAGCTGTTCTTATGTTCTTTTCTAGCACTGCCAGTTAAGCACCTTCCTCAAATCCATTGAAGAGCCTCCCATTGATGTCCACAAGAGCTGGACTAGCACTCAAATTCACTGAGAGTCAATTTCCACGGATGACAACAATATTCATTAATGGATTGTCTTCATGAGGATGCTGCCTTTCTGAATTAGATTCCTTTGTATAGTGTCAGGGCAGCATCTAGCAGAGCTTTTTGTAATTAGAGACAAGGACAGAACATGGATCAGTTTTACTCTGTAAAGTATACGAAATTCTTACTACAATATGGTGAGCCCTGAATATTCTGTTGTTGAGGGTTTTTTTTAAGCTGGTTATTTTGGAATCAAAGAACAAACAAGATCTACAGAATATTGTGCCTTTTAGATAATGAAAATGTATCTGTAGATACAAACCCTGCTGAAAGCTATCAAGTCCTGCCAACATACTCAAACCAATTACTGATAAAGCTACTATGAAGCCATGTGGATTAGTGAAAACTTGGAGAAACCTGCTTGGCACTCTAATTCTCCCTCTTTTTTTCTTTCCAAACTTGCCTAGCAAATGAATCCACTGAGGTGCAATTAAGAGCAATAGAAAAAGCTTCAAGAGGAAAAAAAAGCACTTAAATCTGCTGTTGTAAAAGTCACCCCTTCTTCCCCATCCTGATGGGTCTCACTCTCTGATAAACAACTGAATCCACAGTAGCAATATCAGCAGGTTTCAGACATGTATTTCATTGGAAAGTTCAAGAGATGAATGAATTCACAAGATTTTCCATGCCAGCCTAAAAGTGCTCCTTCACAAATTTGAATGAGCTTTGTTTGAGAAACTGTTCAAGAAAGATGTGGAGAAATTGGAGAAGGTCCAGAAAAGAGCAACAAAAAGGATTACAGGTCTAGAAACATGACCTGTGAGGGGAGACTGAAAGAATTGGGCTTGTTTAGTTTAGAAAAGAGAAGACCGAGTGGGCACATGATAGCAGTTTTCAAGTACAGGAAGACCTCGACTTGAGATGCGATTGGTTCCAGGGGAAGCGTCGCAAATCGGGGGCATCATAACTCGAACTCTCATTTACGATAAGTGCTGTGCGCCATCATAAATGTAGGCCAAGGATGTAAGTCGGAGGTTTTTGGCCCCTTCTGCACTTACAAAAATGGTTGTAAGTGCTGGGGGTCGGAACTCGGGCAGTCACAAGTCAGGGACCTCCTGTATCTAAAAGGGTGTTACAAGGAGGAGGGAGAAAAATTGTTCTCCTTGGCCTTTGATGATAGGACAAGATGCAATGGGCTTAAATTGCAGCAAGGGGGGTTTAGGTTGGACATTAGGAAAAACTTCCTAACTGTCAGGGTGGTTAAACACTGGAATAAATTGCTTAGGGGGGTCGTGGAAGCTCCATCACTGGAGATATTTAAGAGCAGGTTAGACAGACACCTGTCAGGGATGATCTAGATGGTGGTTGGTTCTGTTGTGAGGGCAGGAGACTGGACTCGATGACTTCTTGAAGTCCCTTCCAGTTCTATGATTCCATGATTCTATGAATCCACCAAACAACACGCTGGAGATCTAAAAGAAATACAACCATCTTTCCAATGGCATCTGCCATTTAGTTCTAGCACTGGCAGGTGATATTAGAATAGACCTTAAAATAATGTATCTAAATTATAAATATTGTTTTATTTTCATATGTTTAGTGAGTGTTCTCCTGAGCTCTGCTAGAACTAGCAACCAATGTTTTATGTCATCTGAAAGCTTGGGATTCTGGCCTAACATATATCCCTATATCTAAAGGCACATGCTTTCTTAGCTGATAAATTCACATTTGAACAGTGTTTCTTAAACTTTTTAAGACTGAGGAATACCAAACAATAATTTTTTTTTATGGGGAACACCAAGGTTTTTTTTGTTGAGCAAAACAAACAAAGGACAAGGAAAAAAAGTTAAGCAAAAAAAAAAAAAAACCCAAAAAAACAAAACCCCAAAATGTTTGCCCTTTTAAGGGTGGCCATTTTGAACTCTGTTCTCCGCGGAACGCCTCCAACTGCCTCGCGGCACACTGGTGTGTCGTGGAACACACTTAAGAAATGCTGCATTAGAATGTAAATGAGAAGAAAAAAGCAAGGTGGTAATCAGGATGATTTGAGATATGATATGCCTTGCCTTTAGCTAGCTAGAGCTGTAGACACACAGAACACTCCAGATCCATGCAAAAGCTTTCAGGGTTACAACATTTATACATGCTAGTCCTGAAACTGCAGTCAGAACAAATTGAACAATGTTGCTCTCTGCGCTAGATATATCTGGCTTGGTGTTTGTAGGGTGGTTGTAGCCATGTTGGTCCCAGCATATTAGAGACAAGATGGATGAGATGATATCTTTCATTGGGCCAATTCCCGTTGGTGAGAGAGACATGTGTTCAGGCTTACACAGAGCTCTTCTTCAGGTCTGGGAAACTCAGAATGTCACTGATAAATACCCGGTTTGCCAAGATTGCTTAACATAAGTAGTTAAATATTTCAAGAGACCATTCAAGGTGAAGAGGCCCACTAAGACCCTTCCAGTCATAGGGAAGAAAGGAGGTGGGGGAAGAGATGGTGGGCACATTGTGAGTGGACTATAGATTGTCCTAATAAGCCACAGATCCAGTGTCTCTCTTCAGGCCATGCGTTTTCGTGTCTAGCAAAAATATGACTGTAAACTCCCAGGTTTGCCTGTTGTGCAGGTTTCCTCTGAGGATGAGGGCTGAGAGGTCAGATACAGAAGGATCGCTTTGTGAAAAGTGGTCACCCGCAGGTGATGGATGTTTTCGTCTTTCGTCTTTTTCCTATGAGAGTTCATTCCAGGGTTGTAGTGATGGTCTGATTTCACTCACACCATTACTGGAGTTGTATACCTGACAAGGACCCCACCCTGAAAGAAATCTTTCCCACACCCACCTCTTCTGGAATTCAGACCACCACCCAACCTCATCATCAGACACAAGCACCCTACAGACCAGGACAAATCACCTCAAAGCAGCAACAGACCCAGCTAGAACAAGAAATGCAAACCCTGCAGACATATCTCCACTACTGCAATGATCACCCACCCCCACAATACAGCTTTCAAGAAGCATGGGTCCCACACATGTCACAACACATGGTGCGGCTCCTCCAGTGGACTGAATTCCCCTATAACAACAACGTGGGTGATTCTGGTGTTGGAGGGGAGGCACATTTCTGCCTCATTGACTGCACACCATCCATTCTTACCACTGGGGACCAAAGTCTACTCATTTATACTGGTGTAAATGCAAGGCCGTTGTCGGAGACAAATGGATTTGCTCCTGACTTGCACTGCTGCATGGAGTCCAGAGAAGAGGGCACCAGAAGGCCAAGCAATCAAGGCCATATTCCACAGGAAAAGTGCTATCTATAAAGTAACAGACTGCAGGGTTATTTTCTTATTTCTCCTGATCACATATCTGTACAGGTCTCCTCAGCAGGGGCCATTAGGCCAAGGTTAGTGCGCAATTGAACATCAGTGTTCGATGCATCACTAGCTGCGTGCCTAAAGGAGAGCCGTAGAAATCAGCTAATTATTACAAACAGCTGTCTGCTGAACACTGACACGCAGCACGGTGCCGGCAGAACAGGCTGAGGTGCCATCTGGAGTAAGCAAATGCAAATCAAGTGTTGGAGCGAGTACCCAGGGGTGTGCGAATGCGCTGCTACCTGGGTTGCCATGCAGGCAAGAGAATGAATCCACCTTTCTTGCCGTCATCCATAACGGTTAGTCTTTGCTGCAGGTCGCACAGGGTTAGCATCTATGGAAAGAACTGTGCTTGCCCAAAATGGGCTGGTGGGGTTAGAATGTGGCTGATTTCAAATTTTTTACAATCCATCTATTGCAGATTTTTAGTCTGTTCATTGTAAACACACGCGCAGGCTCAGCCACAGTCCTCCAGGCAAATCTGACTTTTCACACTCAAGCCCTTCTCTAACGTAGGTGGATGAAAGCGCTACCTGTTTACAGTCCAGAATACACAGGTGTGGAATAAGGTCAGGAGGTTACGTTAAGCTGTCTGCGTTACTGGTGCTGGTTTATTTAGAACGGCGCTGCTGCAAAAGGCTTGTTTACATGTGCACACACAGGGGAATTCATCTGCATTTATTACTGGTGTGAACTGGAAAACTCACCCTAGGAGAGGAGACTGGGGGGCCTTGGCTTGTTAAGCCTAAGCTAAAGAAGGCTGAGGGGACATATGAGACCCCTCTGTCAATGCAGAAGAGGGTACACTCACCACTGACCTTGCCCCGTATTGGCCATTATGAGAATTAGATCTGGCCTGGTGTTGTGCCCTGCTCTGCGATACTTTTCCCATCCTCCTCACATCTTGTGGCCCCTCTTGCTCCAGGAACTGCAGCCTCCTTTTCACGACTCAGTCTTTGACCAGTTCCCAACATGACTCCCACAACTGGAGGGTGAGACTGTAACAGAGTCTTTCCCAGACCAAACTGTCCCAGGCCACCCACTGTCTGTCTGGCACTTACCACATCCCCAGGGACTGGTAGGGGAACCTGGGCCTGGCCTCTACTCTGGGTTCCAGCTCAGAGGCCCTCCGGTTAGCAGGTAAAGTCTGCACTGCTATTCCCCTAACCTTCTTCCACCTTCCTGGTCCCTTCTCCTACCTTCCAGGGAGCTGGGAGGCTGGCAAACCCAGGGAGTAACTGTGACCTGCCCTCAAGAGTCTATAGTCCCAACATATTATTTCCCTCCTCCAGAGTGACTGCAGGCTCCCTTCCTGCGCCCCTTCTGTTGCCAGCTTCTGGGCTTATCTAGGTCTTGCCTGTCCCTGCCAAGCTGAAATTCGATGAAGCTGAAATTCTAATAATCAGAGGAGTGGAGTCGGGAACAGCCTTCCTAGGGGAGGGGAAAAAATGCCTAACTAGCTTCAGAACTAGCTTGATATGTTTGTGGAGGGGAGGGCATGATAAGACTGCCTACAATGGCATGTAATTGCTAGTAGAAAGTATCCCCAGCAAGCAGCAGGTGAGGGGCCGATGGATGGGCAGAGCTCTGAGTTACTACAGAGAATTCTTTCCCAGGTGTCTGGCTGTTGGCACTTGCCCATGTGCTCAGGGTCTAACTGATCACAGTAATTCCTCCCGGTCAGGTTGGCAGATTGGTTGCCCTCCTCTGCAGCGTGGGGCACAAGTAGGAGTGCTGATGGACTTTCCAAGCCCCGAGTAAGATTGGGGAGCCTGGCTCCACACCCCTGGGAAGGGTGGGGCCTCAGGCAGAAGGCTGGGGGCAGCTAGCCTTCAGAGCCTCCAGAACCGTGCTGCGCCGCACTCCACACTGCCCCCCCCCCAGCCCTCAGAGCCACAAGGAGCGTGCCACACTGCACTCCAGCGGCGATTTAAAGGGTCTGGCGCTCCAGCCGCTACCAGCGCTGCAGTAGTTAGTGCTGGTGGCTGGGAACTCCAGGCCCTTTTGTATCACCAAGTCCCAAGGCAGTTGTCTCCTTTCCTCCCCGCCTCCCTTCCCCCATCAGCAGGTCTGGGCACAGGTCATTTGCAGGTTTAAACTACAGTAAATGGGGGCTTCTCTGTTTCTTGAAATTTTTAAATCATGATTTGAGGACCCCAGTAACTCAGCCAGAGTTAGGGGGTTTATAGCAACAGTGGATGGGTGAGGTTCCACAGCCTGCAAAGCACAGGAGGCCAGACTAGATGATCGCAGTGGTCCCTTCTGGCCCTTAAGTCTCCGAGTCTATGACTCTGAAGTGGTTTTGATCAAACTGCATTAACCCTTTGTGTGGATGTTCTTACTCAGGGTTTGTCTTGACATACACTGCTACAGCGCAGACACTATAGCACTTTACTGAAGATGCTCCTATGCTGATGTAAGAGCTTCTCACATCAGCATAGCTAACCCACCTCCCAGGGAGGTGGTAGCTTTGTCAATGAGAAAAGCTCTTCCATCAATGTAGTTGTCTACACAGGGACTAGGGGAGTAGAACTACATTGCTTAGGCATGTGGCGTTTTCACACACTGAACAACACAGTTATAATGATATAGGACTATAGTGTAGACATGACCTCAGAATAAAAGTGGCTTTAATTCAGTTCAAATTAATTCACTTCCACAGTGAATTAAGCTAAATCAAATTAAGGTTACCTTAAATCTGAATAAGAGCATCCAGATAGGGGTTTAAATGTGGTTTTACTAATCCATTTTGATCAGTAATTCAGATTAACTCTCCCTGGGCAGCACAAACTTTAGTTATATTCAGGCTAAACTAATAAGCAGTTTTGTTTTTTAGCCTTTCTACAAATCTACATTCTGATCCTTAAACAAGCTTCATTTTAAAAACGTGTACTTCATTTTTATTACATTTACTTTATTGCACCTGTAAACATTTTTGCAACTTGAAATACATTCATCTCTGGGTGCGCCAGCATTGCATCATTATTTCGAGATACCTAGCGTTATTTTGAAATAGCCATGCGAGCATCTACACAGCCATTCTGTGATTTCGAAATAATTTTGAAATAATGGACGGCTTATCCGAAATCTGTAAACCTCATTCTACAAGGAATAATGCCTTTTCCGAAATAGCTATTTCAAAATAAGACACGTGTAGACACTTCACTGTGGTTATTTTGAAATAGCCCCTCACCAGGGCCATGCTAAGTTATTCCTTCCCAGTGCCTCCTGGGGATCTAAATCGAGATAGCACGTCTGCCTCGGACTAATTTTGAGGCTTCCTGGCAGTGTAGACGTGCTATTTCGAAATAAGCCATTTCAGAATAACTATTCCGGAATAGCTTATTTCAAAATAAGCGTGCAGTGTAGATGTACCCTCTGTTAACGTATATGCCCCAATGGGACAAAAAGCAACTAGATACGATAGAGTTTTACGATAAATAATTAACACCTAGCACATCTTCCACACTCCTCTTCCGAGAGAGGAATGCAAATGCAGACAAGCGAAATTGCAAATGAAGCATGGATTTGACTTTTGCCGTGCTTCATTTGCATAATCACATCCGGCCGCTATTTCGAAATACCCTATTTTGAAATAAAAAACACTGTGTAGACGTGGTTATTTTGAAAGAAACCCTTTCTTTCGGAATAACCGTTAAACCTCATTTTTTTGAGGAGTAAGGGTTATTTCGAAAGAAGCGGTTTCTTTCAAAATAACCGCATGTACACAGTGGGTTTAAGCACATACTTTAAGTTAAACATGTGTACACAGCTATGCTGAATTGAGGTTTACGGCTGATGCAGAGCCCAGTGAAGTCAATGGGAGTATTTTTTCCCTCATCGATTTTGGACTGGGCCTTAAAGCAAGCAAATGTCTTTCATCCCCTTGAGAGACTGTTCCCTTTTCCTCATTAAGGATAGTATAAAGTATTAGCACCATAATTATTATGTTTAAGAAGGAATATAATATCCTTTCTTAGTATATTTCATGTTAGGCATCTATTGGTTTTTTAATTAAAATTATCTACATTCAGAATGTCCATAGAGGATAAGGAGCAATTGAGTCAAAATGATAAGTTATAAAATGTAAATTTTAATTAAAAAAATCTCTTCTGTTCATGAAAACAGCAAAGTAATTATATAACTCAGTCTATCTCCCATTTAGCCAGCCTGTTCCTCATTGGTTCCCAACATGCCTCAAACTATACACAAAAGGAATCACATGGCCCTGCCAAAAAGGAGTTAATGCCCAATTCAGCAGCATATGCTAATAGTCCATAGCAGGAAAAAGACTTTGAAGGAGAGTTTCCTAGTGATGGTGGTGATGGCACTAGTGACAGTGGGCACTGGGCCACAGATAGCGCTGCACTAATTAGGAATGTTAGAAAGACGGTATGGTCTACATCAGTGTTTCTGAAAGTGCTCCACGAAATCTCTCTCAGAAACACATTAACTGGCCGCCCCAGTTTGTTTATTTACTGGCGCCATGGCCACGGAGCCTCGTGGCTCCCATTGGCGCCGTTTTGTCCTTTTCAGCCAAGGGGAGACACAGGAAACAGTGGTCTGGCCCACACCACTTCCCGCAGCTCCCCTTGGCTGCAAAGGATGAACAAGGAGCAATGGTCTCAAGTTGTGGGGGGAGAGGTCCAGGTTGGATATTAGGAAAAACTATTTCACTAGGAGAGTGGTGAAGCACTGGAATGGGTTACCTAGGGAAGTAGTGGAGTCTTCATCCCTAGAGGTGTTTAAGCCTCAGCTTGACAAAGCCCTGGCTGGGTTGATTTAGTTGGGATTGGTCCTGCCTAGAGCAGGGGGCTGGACTTGATGACCTCCTGAGGTCTCTTCCAGCTCTATGGTTCTATGGATGGGGCAGCCAGTTAATGTATTTCTGGAAGTGATTTTGTGGAGCACTTTCAGGAACATTGCTCTAAAGCTGCAGAGAAAACAACAGAAATCTAATCAAATGACTGAGGACCCTCAAACATATAATATATAAATAATCCTCTGGCTAGGGATCCTCTACCATCTTTTAATTAGAACCTGCTGACTCTACTTAAGCATGTGAAAAATACTGGGGAACAAGGCCCTATGACCAAAAGCACAGAATAATGAACTATTGGAAAAGACGAGTCCTCTACTGTACCCCACTGCCCTTCAATGATATAGAATTTTCTCTCAGAATATGGAATGAAAGTGCCCAGTTTGTTAAAGAACGACATTTTCACTAGTGCTTAGCATTAGCTTAGCCCTGCCCCCATATTGATCTCACTGCTGATGGCTTCTGAAAATGCTATCCTATGTGGAGAAAAATCCTACTGATTCAGATGAAGAACAGACCTACCGATACAGAACAAGCTACATTAGCAAGTTACATAGCTATTTTAGCACCAATTGCCATGGTTTATTCTAAACAGAACCACTGACAATATTCCTTCTAAGCTGAGCACTTGTGTAGATACCCAGGAGAGGTTCAAATGCTGCCTACTTGATTAGCAGAGTGCCCACAGTGCCCTGAGTCAGTAGCATGTGTTTCTATTGGTGGTGCACATCTGCACCGGCCTTAGTGCACATAATACAATTTATTCCACACATGGATGGAAAAGCTTAGAGGAAACACTGACCACTGGATACCAGAATAATATATTAGATTAAGAGACTAAGACAGAGAGAAAATAGCCTCCTCAAAGGGAATAGGATAAACTGGCACATATTCTGGGATTGCCCAAGAACTACAAAATTCATAGTTAATATCATCACAATAAATTCCATAGATTTTAAAGGCCAGAAAGGACAGTTATGATAATCTAATCAGACTTTCTTCATAACACAGGCCATAGATGGACTATGCAGTGTCTTCAGACTTGATATGCTAAATCCAAATGGATTACACTGAATGTAGAGATGGCAATAAATGATCCTAGCTCCTGTTATCTTTCCAGTGACTTACAGCAAAGGAAGGAATCTCTAATCCAACCCCAGTCATATCTAATAGGGAAAGCAATAAAGATATTGGGGTAAAATGGAACATTTCAATATAGCATTGGGAGTCATTCTAACGTTACTCAAGAGAAGAAGGGGGTATAGACAAAATAAATTACCATATATTTGAGAGACCAGCATGCAGGCAAAACAGTTATTTACCTAATGGTAATTATGGTTGTTTGTCTCAAGAGGAGAGGCAATTCTTAATTTTGTCCTAAGTAGAGCACATCATGTGGTCCAAGAGGTGAATATAGCTGGACCGCTTGAAAAAAGTGACTGTAATATAATTAAATTTAACATCACTGTGGCAGGAAAATCACCACAGCAGTCCAACACTGTGACATTTAATTTCAGAAAGGGGAACTACACAAAAATGAGGAGATCGGTTAAATAAATTAACAGGCACAGTGCCAAAAGTGAAATCCTGCAAGCTGCACAGAAACTTGTTAAAGACACGATAATAGAAGCTCTACTTAAATGTATATCCCCAAATTTTAAAAAAAACATAGTAAGAGAATCAAAAAGGTGCCACCGTGGCTTAACAACCAAGTAAAAGAAGCAGTGAGTGTCAAAAAGGCATTGTTTAAAAGTGGAAGTTAAATCCTAATGATGAAATAGAAAGGAGCCTAAACTCTGTCAAGTGAAGCATAAAAATATAATTAAGAAGGCCAAAAAAGAATTTGAAGAACAGCTAACCAAAACTCAAAAAGTAATAGCACATTTTTAAGGACACCAGAAGCAGGAAGCCTGCTAAACAACCAGTGGGGCCACCAGACAGTTGAGATGCTAAAGGAGCACTCAAGGATAATAAGGTCATTGTGGAGAAACTAAATCAATATTTTGAATTGGTCTTCATGGCTAAGGACATGAGGAACATTCCCTGAGCCTTTCTTTTTACTGTCCCAGATTGAGGTGTCATTAGAAGAGGTTTTGGAACAAACAGATAAAACTAATAAATCGCCAGGACCAGATGGCATTCACCCATGTGTTCTGAAAGAACTCAGATGTGAAACTGCAGAACTACTAACCGTTGTTTGTAACCTATCAGTTAAATCAACTTCTGTATCTAATGGCTGGAGGAGCTAATGTAATGCCGATGTTTTAAAAAGGGCTCCAGAGGTTATCCTGGCAATTACAGGCTGGTAAGTCTAACTTCAGTTCTGGACATATCGTTAAGAACAGAATTCAGATATAGGGTATGTCTACACTTGCTCCTTAGTTCGAGCTAGGGATGCAAATGTAGGTGAACGAAATTGCTAATGAAGCAGGGATTTAAATATCCCGCACTTCATTAGCATGATCTCGCTGGCGCGTTACTCCACTCAACAGCTGATTCGAACCAGGAAGTGCGCGCCGGGACGCGTTAGTTCAAACCAAACTCCTTGCTTCAAACTAACCTTACTCCTCAAAAAATGAATACCCACTTCATTGGCCATTTTGGTCACCTACATTTGCATCCCTAGCTCGAACTAGGGAGCAAGTGTAGACGTACACATAGAGATGAACATAATTTGTTGGGGAATAGTCAACACAGTTTCTAATCATGCCTTACTAATCTACTAGAATTCTTTGAGGGGGTCAACAAGCACGTGGACAAGGGGATCCAGTGAATATAGTGTACTTAGGTTTCCAGAAAGACTTTAACAAGATCTTTCATCAAAGGCTCTTAAGCAAAGTAAGTTGTCATAGGATAAGACAGATGGTCCTCTCACGGACTGATAACGGGTTAAAAGATAGGAAACAAAAGGTAGGAATAAATGGTCATTTTTTTTAGAGAGGTAACTAGCAGTGTACCCCAGGAGTCTGTACTAAGACCAATCCTATTCAGTGAGGTGGCAAAATTTGCAGATGATACAAAATTGCTTAAGATAAGTGAAGTCTACACTAGACTGCAAAGAGCTTCAAAAGGATCTCAAAAAACTGGGCAAGTGGCCAACAAAATGGCAGATAAAGTTCAATGTTGATAAATGCAAGGTAATGCATATTGGAAAACATAAACTCAGCTATACATATAAAATAATGGGGGTCTAAATTAGCTGTTACCACTCAAAAGAGAGATCTTGGAGACACTGTGGAAAGTTCTCTAGAAACAGCCATTCAATCTGCAGAGGCAATCAAAAAAATGTTGGGAATCATTATGAAATGAATACATAATAAAACATGAAAATATCATATTGCCTTTATATAAGTTCATGGTATGCCCACATCTTGAATACTGTGTGGAGATGTAGTGACCTGATCTCAAAAAAGATATCTTGGAACTGGAAAAGTTTGAGAAAAGGGCAACAAAAATTATGAGGAGTATGAAATGACAGCCATATGAGGAGAGAGTAATAAGACTTGCACTTTTCAGTTTGGAAAGGCGATGACTAAAGGGGGGATATGATAGCAATCTATAAAATCATGACTGGTACAGAAAAAAGTAAATAAGGAAAAGTATTTAATCCCTTTCATAACACAAGAACTAGGGGTCACCAAATGGAAAGAAAAGGTAGCAGGTTTAAAAGAAAGAAAAGGAAGTATTTCTTCCCACAATGCACAGTCAACCTGTGGAACACCCTGCCAGAGGATGTTGCTAAAGCCAGGACTTTAACAAGGTTCAAGAAAGACCTAGATAAATGCATGGAGGATCGGTCCATCAATGGCTTTCAGCCAGGATGGACAGGGATCGTGACCCTAGCATGTTTGTCAGGGTTAGGAATGGATGACAGGGGAGGAATCACTTGATGATTACCTGTTCTGTTCATTCTCTCTGGGGTACCTGTGCCTGCTGGAAGACTGGATAATGGGTTAAATAGACCTTTGGTCTGAACCAGTCTGGTGGTTCTTGTGTTCTTCTTTTCTCAATCTCTTCACCAGTACAGTGTCCATGTGTTATGAGACCCCATAGTAGCAGGCAAGGAGAATGTGTCATGGAACACATGTGGACAATTCAGTGAGAAGAACCACAGTAACTGTAAGTTAAGCAACCATTTTTTCTTCTTATTAGAAGATTGTAGGGATCCAGGCAGGTCCTGTTTGCTTAGAGCCAAGGAAGGTCTTATCCTTTTGCCCAAAAGGAAGAGCTTCAAACAAACTTCCCTCACTTTCTGCATTTGTTTTGAAAATGACCTGAAGGTGAACACTTCAATGGTATGTCTGTCATCCCGGCAAAATAAACATCTGTCATGCCCATCACTGAGGGGTGTAGCCACCTCACAGGAGGGGCAGTATCTAAAGCCAGGGGATATGGGCCCAGTCATTATAGCTGTAGCCTGTAACTGGGTATAATAAGGGAAATAACAAAAAACCCTTTCAGCTTAGCATTTGCCACCAAGCAACTGAGACAAGCTAAATTCAAACAGAGCTAGCCAAGGGCAAGCGATACATGTACTGCTTGTAGATCTATCCCAAAGCTGTGGGCGAGAAGTAGGGGCTGAGGGATGGTTGGCCTCACTCTGCCCTTTATGCCTGTGGCACGGGGCAGGCATGAGGGCATTCAGAGGAGAGGTAAAGACTACTGAGCACTGCTGGCCAAAGATCACTGCCTACACACCAAACTAGAGTGCATATGGATAGTCACATAAACAACAGCCAGTTTCTTGTCACTGCCTCTTTGTGTGCTATTCTTTGGTATTATCTTAAAGTTTCAATATTAACCAACCCCCAAACATTTTCTGGGCTCTATCTATTCTCTCTCTGGTAAATAGACACAATAGCCTTTAAAGTGAACTGGGAGACATAGGACGGAATGATAGCAAAAACACATCCTGAAGACAAAACCAAATAGAAAAAAAATTGTTAAAAGTTAGTTCAGGCAGACCAACCCTTGTGAGTGACAAGCAAGACAGGGTAATGTTACAGAAACAGGAAAGAAATATAGTAGGTGCTGAAATACAGGATCTCTTTATACAGGCCTGTGGCTATTCTTGTAGGGGTCAGTGCTGCCATCAGGATTTCTGGTGCCCCAGGTGAAATGGGCAATAGATACCTCTCACAGAGCCCAGAACTCAACTCACATGCAGACAAGTAAGTTTTGCTAAGTATGGAATGTCTAAGGAGCCTTATGTATATGTTAGAGTTGGTGTTGAGTGCAGTGAAGGAGCCAATCACTCAACGGGCTCAAAAGCCTTCTGTCTGCATTGTTACATATTCCCTCCACACTCCTTAGATCAGCTTGAGTCAAAGAATTGCACTCCTGTGATTCAGCGCACAAGAAAGCAAGAGCAGCATTCCAGAGGGAGCGATTTCAATGGCATGACAGATGGAAGAACAAATTGGGGATTTGGGTGACTGACTGAAAATAAACACTAGTTTCAGAGGGGTGGCTCAGTATGTGCTCAGGGTCTGTGTTTGAGGGCTTGGTGAGTATTAGGGAACAGGGAGCCAGAACTGAGAACTGAAGGGACAGATCTGAGGCTGACATAAGCTGCGACTCAGTGTGAAACGTGGATCACAAAACTTTATCCTTCAGGAATTCCTGAAGAAGTTCTGAGAGGAAAAGGCCAACACTGACAAGCCCCAACAAGTGAACAGAACATGAAATGAAATGGAGACCCAGAGAACCAGAGTCATTCGATTGATGTGGAAGGTATGAAACATTAGCTGTTCTGAATGACACCCAGGGGGCATCTGTAGAGAACTGATAAAATATCCAGGAACATCTAATACCAAAGATTGAAGGGTTGTATGCAACTGCTATGACAGCGGTGCACTCCCACAACTAGGTTGCACACTCAATACTTTGGTGGCTCCCAAGTTCAGAGTGCATCACTGGTGAACTTTAACGTGTCTTAGTGCAATTTTTTGTGTGGATTTGTGCCTTTCTGGGGGAAAACACATCTGGCCTTCAGCTGCTTATGAAAAGAGTGGGAGAAAGCAAGCAAGTAAAATAAGTTGGAACACAGAAGAAGGGCTCACTAGACACGTTACAAGTTAAAGCAATAGGATAGTTGTAGAGGAGCAAGAAGTTGTATGGAAGATGTGGCATGAAGACAGAACAAATAAGGAGTGTAAGAGTACGTCTACACTAGTCCCCTAGATCGATCTAGGGAGGCTAATGAGAGCAACCGGAATTGCAAATCAAGCCTGGGGTTTAAATATCCCACGCTTGATTTGCATGTTCCCGGCCGGTCGCCATTTTTAGAA